>OZ017741.1:51970246-52195246 GCA_963969285.1 Odontomyia ornata
CTCAGCCAAAACAGTCCGTCCTACCAAATTATATTGACGTCAACGACCTTCCAAGTCTGCATGAATAACCGACTCCTCGATGCCTTATACACAAATATCGGACTAAAGCAAGGCTCTGGAGTACGTCATAAGAAGCTACATGTCGATACACGAGGTACATTACGATACAAATTGAGTCAATTAGTAGCCTATGTGGACGACATCAACATTTTGTCACAGTTATTAGTAACTCACAAAAGTAGTAGGGCTACAAATCAATGAAAATTATACAAATCTCATAACGTATTCAAAGAAAAATACATCAAGTACACAAAATATTGCACTTGGCGAATACAGCATCAAAAATGTGAGCAAATCTGTGTATTTAAGCACCGAAATAATGAGAACCAGCAATGGTCGATACGCCGAAAAATAAAGCTCATAAGTAAAATTTATTTTTTAGTTTTCATGATCTTGAAGATACACTTGTACTTGCATACACAGGAGAACAAAGCTTCAATTATATAAATCTGTGATAACACCTGTGTTAGTCTATGGGTACGAAACATGGACCTTCACCCAAGCATCCGCAAATATATTGGACTTTTTGAGCGACGGGTCCTGAGGCGAATAATCGGAGCGAAGCTAGATGGGGACCGATTCGATATAACCATGAGCTGTATGAAATTTTTGAGGAGCCTGAGGTCTCAACGATTGTAAGATTGCGGAAGCTCCAATGGGTTCACCACATGAATCGTATGGACGAGCAACGGATATCCAAAAAGATATTCATTGGGAGAACTGAAGGACGGAGACTAGTGGGGAAACCGAGGAAATGCTTGTCTGACCCAGTCAACGAAAGGTAGTTTATCGCTGCTTGAATTTCAGAATTGGAAGACGTGGTCAATAGACTGAGACAGTTCGAGGCGCTATTTGCAGTAGGCGAAGGCTCGAGAGGGGCTGTAGTGCTACGAAGAAGTAGAAAATGTTCCTATACTATGCATGCCTAATTAAGACCACATTAGGTGACCATCAACACGTGAGTATATCACATTAGACCAAACTTTAGTGTATTGCATAGGGTCCTCCTTAGATGGGCATTCGGTTTACCTGGTTTGGGCAATCTGCACTGTTTCCCTACTACGCCCTCAACACACATGCACTCCTTGGGCTGATAAGTTCCAGGATTTTTAATAAAGGCAACAATTTTTTGGGCAGGATTATACCTGTAATTGATCCTGAGCAAAACTATCTTCAAGGGCAATATATTTGGTTTAGCGATTTTCCAGCACTTTGATTCCTCGGTATTCGCAATGATTTTTTCATTCAATCTAAGTCTCATTTTTTGGAGCTAATATGAACAGGCAATAGTCGCTAGGGACCAAGTCTGAAGAATACGGTGGGTGAGCAACCAGTTTCAATCGTAATTAGTCCAATTTGGCCAAGGCTTTCAGGGATGTACGTGATCGTGCATTATTGTGATGGTACAGTTTGTCCAATAATGCTGCATAATACTCTACTGTGACTTTTGTTCCTTCTGCAAGTAAAGTGAGTGAGGATTATTCCATGCGCATCCCAAAAAAATGGAAAGATGGACTTTTGGTCAGCTTTCGTTGATTTCCAGCCACTCTGTAGAGTGCTATTAGACTCAAGAGTAAGATAATGGACCCATGTTTCATTTATTGTCACAAAACATCGAATAAAAGGTTGCTGGATTTCGCGGCAGCCGTTGAGTCATCAACGTGGCATCCCTCACGCCGATAGCTTTCTCTTCTTCAAAATATCGTGCACAATATATCTCTTCCATTCCTTTGAGTTGCTCATGGCCTGAACTTCATCACGCAACTTCACTTTACAACAGTTTAAAATGATTCGATGCACTTGTTTTACGATTTTCGCATTCGCAGCCTCTTTTGATCTTCAGAGTGAAGTGCACCTTTGGTGCTTGTATGATCCATTTTAAATTCACTAAACCACCGGTAAACTGTTATCTTCAAAGGAACAGATGTGAATTAACATTTCTTAATATAGTGCAATGATTGTTCAGAAGTATTTCCCATCAAAAGACGATGTTCGATCAATATCCGATATTCCTGCTTTCCATTTGTTTACGAAGGCAAAAGTAGCGTCATTCTAACGACTGTAGCTTGTAAATAAATGGACGAAATGTCATGGAACTTCAAACACAAAATAGTGACGGTCGTGCCCCTCAATATGAGCCATGTTCTGCAGCGACACGACAGCTGAGCTGCTGGAAAATTTTTCCTTTGAGTTGTCTCTTTTCTTTTGACCGCCATCATAGGCGTGTCAATTTACTGATACGCAATATTTTCTTAGTAAAAACATTGTTATTAAACTTGAAGTTTCGAATTCATACGAGTGTGCAGCGAACATCTAGATTGGTGAATACTGGCATGACTTCTTTGTGAAACGTTGCACATTGTGAAACAGAAATTCGGGAAGTATCGCTGTGAACTTTAAAAATCGCTACCAGGCCGGACAATATGACACACATCAAAAAACTATAAAAACACCGCACCTACCACTACGCCTCAATTTCCGCCAACTGTGAATTTGTACGTTGAAGCATCACGAATTATTCCGGCGTTCTACAAATTAGATCCGGAGTTTTGATGCATGCAAGTGGAAGCCACATTTCAAACACATGGCAGCCCACAGGATTTAACCAAGTTTAAATACGCCTTGCGGCATGTCATTTTGATTGCCGGGAACCCGCCACTGGAAGACAAATACAATGCTGTTAAGCAGCACGTCTAGTGAAATTAAGACGTTTATTTCAAAGTCAAGTTGCAGATGGAAGGTAGCCCTCACATTACCTGGAATATCTACAAAATACTTGGGAAGAGCAGGTATCGAATGCTAAGTTGCAATCACTTCGTCTGAAGCAGCTGCCGGAAAATATTTGGGTCATGTTAGCAATTTTAAATGAGCCCAATATTGACAAGCTGGCAAAGATATGGTGTACTTTATTATTAAATTGCAGCAACCAACCGCCGTTGCATCAGCGCATATACAAAAAAGCACAAACAAAGTCTTGGATCAAGTATTAAGCCGCATTGATTGTCTGGAAGCCAGGTTGCGCGATCGATCACGATTTAATTCTCAGAACAGGAACAATGCATTCAAAAAATCAACGTTTACGCTTTTTTCACAATCGTTTTAGAAGCCGTGCCCGTAATTGACGGTAACCATGCCACTGGAAAAGTGAAGTGTATTCAAGTTCGGAAAAACAGGAACGTCCTCCCGACTTTCGGTGACCAAGGACGACAAACTTGGACAGCAACAAACTAACCGACGTCTAGCTTTCGGCCCAAAAAAAAATTGCGTTTCCTCGTAGATACTGGTGCGGATGTTTCAGTTTTTCCAAGGAACAAAGAGTAAAACGCATCAACGCAGTTCAATTTCTTCGCTGCCAATAACATTAATTAAAACCGATGGATATTAGATCTTAACACTTGATCTAGGTTTACGATATCCATTTGCTTTGAAATTCGTCATCGCAGATGTTAGACAGCCAATCATCAGTGTTGATCTGTTAAAAAATGTTGGCCTTATAGTAGATATCCACAGAATGAAAATTATCAATAGAGAAACAAAGTTATCGGATGCTGCAAAGCTTGATAACGCTAGGATTTCTAGCATAACGACACTTAAATCAAGCCAAATTTACCATGACCTACTTTGGGAATTTTTTGGCATCACAATTCTATCAGATATGAAGGAAGTTATTGCTCACAATATCTACCATTATATACTAATGAAAGGCCCATCAGTTTCTGAAAGAGTGAGACAGTAAACTTCCGAAAAGCTTTATCCCTGATCCAAAAACAAAGACCGGCCAATGGGGACCATGTTGTGACTATCGTAATTTGAACTACACCACCATTCCTGATAGATATGTAATTGATCATTCAAATGACTTCGCGCATAAACTGATTGGTTGCAAGGTGTTTTCGACCGTTAATTTGACAAACGCATGCTATCAAACCCAAGTCACACGGGAAGCTATCCCGAATACAGCCGTCATGGCTTTCTTTAGGCTCTTTGAGTTTAAAGTAATAACATTTGGCCTCTGCAATGCTGCACAAACTTTTCAGCGATACATCGTCCACATTTTCCGAGGATTGGACTTTTACTGCGCTTACATTGAAGACATTCTAATAGCGTCTAAATCCCACGATAAGCACCGTCAGCATCTGTAACTAATTTTTGAACGACTTTGTGACTACGTTTTCACCTCTACCTGCAAGAGGGCAAACCATTTTGGGCATGGACAACAACTATACTGGAATTTTGACCATTACTAGGAGCCTTGAACTTCTAGGGGAAACCTTTGAAAAATACTGCGCAAATTATAGCACCCTTCCATGAATACCTCGTTTGCGTCAGGAAAAGGGACAAGGGACAAATCGTTTGGAATTTTCTAGCGGAAGTTGCTTTTCGGGAATGTAAGGAGAAAATTGCAAATGCAGAGTTATTACGACATCCCATCGAAAACGCACCACTGTCCATTAAATCGGATGCATCTGATTTTGCGTTAGGCATGGTCCTTAAACAGTTCAACCACAATGGTTGGGACCCGCTTGGATTTTTTTGGGGAAGTTAGTCAATGCTCAACGGAAATATAGCACATATGATTGAGAGCTGCAGGCAAGCTACAGCACTATCAAATTCTTCCGTCATATTATTAAAGGACGTCTACTTATTCTGAAAATCGACAACAAACTGATAACGTTTGCCTTCGACCAGAAAGCCGACAAAGCACGTCCAAGACAGTTGCGGGCGATTGGACAGTTTTCAATCAACATTTTCTACATTCCTGGTGACGAAAATGTAACGGCAGACGCTTTGTCCCGAATCAGTGCACTCGCATTAACTGTTGCTATGACTTCTATGGAGTTAGCTCTGGCTCAGACAAATGATGAGGGACTTCAACAGTTTCTGCGTTCGGAAGCGACCTTTGTTTTGAGGGAACTATGAGTTGACGACAGTGATACTAACTTATACTGCAACGTGTCGACGTTCAACATCCAAACATACATTTCTAAAGTATAAAGGGAGAAAATCTTTGGAATAACTCATCTTTCATCACATCCCTGTGGACGCATCACGAAAAAATTGATAAGTTGAAAGTATGTTTGTGCTAGCATGCTAAAAGGCATTCTCGAATAGACAAGTATTTGTCATTCATGCCAATGTAGTAAAGTTAGAAAACATGCGAAACCTCCACATGGATGCCCAGCTTCAAATTTAGCTATGTCTATATCGACATTGTTGGCCCGCTAATACAATCCAAGGGATTTTGTATGTCTTGACTAGAACCGATAGATTCACGTGATGGCGCAAGGTGGTCCCAATACGAACGATATCAGCAGATGTTATAGCCACTGAGTTCTATATGAACTGGATATCGTGACTCGGAGCTCCTGCTGTACTGACATCGAATCAAGGATCTCAATCCCAGTCTTTGATTTTCCAGTCGCTTATTTATCTTGTAGGTTGCAAGAAGACTCAAACCACGGAATACCAACCTGCGGTTAATGGAATTAGCAGAAGAAAGGGCTAAAATCCTCTCAACCGTGTTCCTCGATCTTCACACAAGCGTGATGGAGGATATTGGCGTAACTTCCGCAGGGTCAATATATAGCACGTCACTTCGAATTCCTGGAGAATTCTTCTTAAATGAAGACATGCCACTAGGTCCAAAACTTTTTGTTCAGATATTCCGTGAACATATAACTAACTTTTTCCCGAACGTACATTGACTGTATTGTATTTGATTTCTTAAATGCTGATTATAATAGCATTAAATTTTATCTTGACAATATTAATTGGAACTATCTTTCAAGTTTAGATGTAGACGAAGCAGTCTCTTCATTCTATAAAACACTCTTCGAATGCATTGATACTCATGTTCCTAAATAAAAAAAAAACTTAAAGTTTCCGAGCCCTGGCTTAATCGCGACCTTCGACATGTGTGGAATCAAAGGAACAAGCTCTATAAATTAATGAGGGATGACAACTTTGACACAAGCCTTAAGATTAAATATGATGAGCTGGCTATGGAATTCACTATAAGATCTCGCGAAGCATATGATCAATACATCAATTCAACCGGGAAAATATTATTCGCAATCCCAAAGAATTTTTCAGTTTTGTAAAAACCAACCAAAAAGCCACAGGATTTCCAACATCAATGTATTACGGTGATAGTGATTCGGTTTGCCCTCAAATTATATGCGGCCTTTTTACCCAGCATTTCCAAGAGGTTTTCTGCCAGGCCACCAATTCTTCTATCATACCAATTTGCCATTCAACGACAGCACCATTCATTGATGAAATGAGTTTGTCAAGTGAAGATATCGTAAACGCTATTAAAGAACTTGATATTAACAAGGGACCTGGACCTGACTCTCTACCACCGAGATTTCTTTTTGAGTGTATACATCAAATCTCTTCCCCTCTGTTTATTCTATTCAACGCATCTTTATCACGAGGGGCTTTTCCAACTGTCTGGAAGCCTTCTCATTTGACTTCGATTTTCAAAAGTGGCAATAAGCGGTCTATAACAAACTATAGAGGTATTGCGTTACTATCAGCTATTCCAAAGTTGTTCGAAAAAATTGTTTGTGGTAAGCTTACCACGTTGGTTGAACCACGTTTAAACGAACAGCAGCATGGCTTTTGCAAAGGTCGATCAACTACCACTAACCTAATGCTTCCTACCTCAACTATTCTCTGTGAAATGGAAAAAGGTAACCAGATTGACGCTGTTTACACGGACTTCACCAAAGTTTTTGATCGAGTCGATCATGGAATTTTGATATCCAAACTTCTGAAGTTCGGCATCTCTGGGTCCTTACTGAGTTGGATTGCATCATACCTAAATAATCGAACATAGTTTGTAAAATTCCAGGGCACTTTTTCAAGAGAAATTATTGCCTCTTCTGGAGTGCCACAAGGTAGCCACCTGGGTCCCCTTTTATTCAACATCTTCATTTCCGACTTGTCTGAAATTTTAAGTGATGTACCTCATCTTCTGTATGCTGACGACCTCAAAATATACCACACCGTCAATTCCGACTCCGAGGCTATTTTTCTGTAAGCCGAAATAAATTCATCATTGAAATGGTGTAACGATAACAGGCTTTATCTAAATGTTGGAAAGTGTTATGTGATAAGCTTCTCGAAAAAAAATTCAGTATTTGAGCACACTTATAACCTGAATGAATCCCCACTTCAAAAAGTTGACCAGATCTCAGTCCTGGGCGTGCTGTTGGACAGAAAGTTGAATTTCCATTCTCAATACGATACAATTCTTGCTCGGGCATATAAGCAGCTCGGTTTCATAAAACGTTGCGCCAAAGAATTCAAATACCTATGGGTTACCAAAACTCTCTACACTTCATTTGTTCGCCCCTCCTTGAATATGGTTTAATTATTTGGAATCCATGCTTTGGGAATCACAGCATCCGGATTGAATCTGTGCAGAAATAGTTTATTCTTTTTTCCTTGCGTGATGCTTATGACCCAAGAGACTTCACTAACCTGCCACCTTACCAGCAAAGATTAAATATTTTGAATCTTTCCTCGCTATCATCTCGAAGAACGATCTTACGTTCTTGCTTTGTTTTGAATGTAATCAATAAGATAGTAAATGTTGCATCACTATCAAGCAAAATCACGTTCAAGGAAATGATTAAACATACTAGGAACACTCGTCTGCTTCATGAAGACCAACATAAAACCACCTACTCAGACAACGAGCCAATAAATAGGTATTGCAAGATCTTCAATTCTATGAGTGAACATTACTCTTCTTCTATACTAATACATAACTTCAAAGAAAAAAAATTATTGACGCATTAAAATAAGTTAAAATAAGTTATTGTTTTTGTGATTTGTTTAGATATAAGTACTTTTTTGTGATTGCCTTGTTTGGCTTATTAAATAAATAAATAAATATAAAGCTAGTCCGTGCAACGCCAACAACTCGCCTAGATAAAAGGAAAATATTCGTCTACAAAGACCTAAAAACTTGTTTGCATGCATTCATTCGTGTCAAACGAGCGAAGAAGCCATTGAAATACCGATACAGGAGCTATATAAATTTTGAAAACATATTTCCGACAACGTTTTAACCTGGATATCCTCGGGAAAGCAACAAACGTCAATATCGATCAACTTAAAGCAGCGTATTTCGAGTTTTCATCTGAACCAGCTGACAACTCTGAGTCAATTTTACAAGCACAACCTAGCGTTACTCTGAGGACATATCCAGGACCAAAATTGAAAGCTGGCGTTATGAAAAAGATTAAATTCGCCGTTTAAGTTGTGTTTACCTCGTATTTAAATCAACCGTCAAAACTACTCAGGAGGGAATGATGAAGTGACATGACAGCTGGGCTGTTCAAAAATTTTTAATTTGTATTGTCTCTTTTCCTTTGATCGTCATCGAAGATGCGTCTTGTTATTTATTTATATACGATATTTTAGTAATAAACACGTTATTATGAAACTCTAAGTTTTCAATTCATACGAGTGTACAGCTCATTTTCCAGTGTTACCACCTATTGAGAAATCCCTGGACTCACCATCCCATGTAGTGGGCATGCCTGACAAAAGTTTTCGTTGGTTTTTCTTCAAATGAGGTCTTTAAGGCCTTTCTAAAATCAATTTTCAAAAGGTCTACCATTGACATGTCTTGTATAGAAAGTTTTCTCAGAAATTATAGATGCTGAAATCATTCAAGTCGTCTAAAAAGCTCAGGATTATTTAAATAAATTGATGATGAAGAACTTTAAGTGGAAGAGAGGTCATTGATGAACATTATAAATAATAGCAGGCTAATTACCGAAACTTAAGCGGCCAGATAGAACAGAACCGTGAGCAAATGGTATCAAAAATGCATAATTTTAATGAAGGCACCGAATAGTACATTATGAAGACATGTATCAAAATCAGTACAAGTATTATAGCATTTATTTGAACATGAAATTCCTGCGTTTGGACAAGAACGTCCGGATACGCCTCCTGCAGGTACTTTAGAAGTTGGCATGATTAGTAGCATGCTTCACTATGTTCATTTTGTTGGACATTGAAATCAGTACCCACCACTAATTATGCTCGCAGCCCGAAAAGTCATTCTAAATAAATCTGTTCTAACCAATGTGTTTTGAACCTGTGAGCTTAGCATTTAACTGCTTGTTGTCTAATCCTTCAATCCCTTGATCTAGAAGCATTTTTATACTATCGAAACAGCAGCTCACATGTAGCATTTGAATTGTAAAAAAAAATCTTCTCAATTTTCTCATCCTTCAAGATTTGTGACTATAAATGCGCATGTAAGCCTCATAATAAAATAAATTTTTACAATTTTATTGAAGACAAGATAATTAATGTTCAAATAAGTTCTCAAGTGCCAATTAACTTTTAAAAACTGCATCACACTTTTCATCTTTATCACTCATAAAAATGTCCTTATCGTATATTAATTTCAACTTTTGTGCTGTGTTTATGCATCGATATACTTTTTCACAAATCATTTACTGCATTTAAAAATTAAATTGTCCATACACACTATCCTCTCCATATACACTGCCCTTTGGCCTCACTCACCCTGCCACTATCGCAAAAAAAAGTAGATTTACTCGATGTAACGTTTTCGACCCACCATTCACACTATAATCCAACCGATTAAAAACTTGCAATAAAATCACATACTGGAAGATTTAATTTTCAATATACAAGTAGAGACATAGGAGAGGAAAAAACTTTTTTTTCCAAAATCATTTTACAATATGTTGGAAATATAAGCATAAAAAATACCAATGTACAAGTACCTTCACATACGGAGTTTTTTTTTAAAATACGATACGCAAGCAGGTGCAGCCTTATCAGTAAGGGCAGATGATTAAGAGTAGCGGGAAAGTATAAAATAAATTCCAACATAAAAATAAAAAACGCAACTGAATAAATATGGAAAGGGTGGAAAATAGTCATAAAAAGAGCATGGGGAGAGTTTTATTTCAGGATTTGCCACTGCTGTACTGTTCATTATAGATTTAAAATTGTTTCACACTCACTTATGAGGGGGCGATTTTGTGGTGAATTTTTTTTTATATTTTTCTCCTATTAACGGGTTAATCTGTGTTTTTCATGCTTTTAAATACTTCGGGTTAATTTTTATGAAAAGATGGATTGTTGAAAAGTACTTGGTGAGGCAATCAGATAAATTATCGCAAAGCTTTTCTGATAATCTTTAATACCTCATCAAATTTATTCCTGAAAAAGACTCTCTTTAGACTTGAATTAGTTGTGATTGTGGTTGCAGTGCTTGTTTTTGAAGCGGAAAATAACGAAAAAATATCGTTTTCCTTATAATGATGAGAATAATGCTGCATTTAATGCCTTGATTTGGGGCTAAAACCTAAGCTAGCTTAAAGGGAAACTAAGTCGAATTATAGAATATAATATAAGTATAACAATGTTACACTATCTGTTCCTACACAGTTTGACTTTAACTTACTTACTTACTTTCCATGTCAATTTGGCTTTTGGACGTTTTTAAGTTAAAATTTTTTTCCTTAATATCTACACAAAAACACACAATATTAATTTCACTTGATTTTTTTTCCTTATGTACTACAGTCCCTTTCCAGCCTTCATTTATAGATAGTTAGAGTATCTCATTATCTTGATCGAATCTATGAGCACTCGGGAAGGTGATATGGTCAGTACCGTGCTTTGGCCATACGTCCATCTACTCAGCTGTGATACGTTCTTATTTTAAATCAGTATGTATTGTACCTGAACGGTCTTATAGTTCGTCAAAAATCACTCAAAAAAATCTCGTTGTCATCAACGAGACTCAAATCAGGAGCCTTCGGCATGTAGGGTGAGTGCTCTAGCCAATCAATTCAGAAGTTCAAAAGAGAAATTAAAATATTGATTTCTTACTTTTCAGCAACAAAATCACTATCTGTTTCCTCGCAGAGCCAAAAATACAATTTACAAGTTAAACAAAAAAATCAACCACACAACGGAAAGCATCAAACATATATTTCCTTTTGAAAACTACTTCAAATTCAGCAAAAAGCAACATCGACATTTCTCATATTCAATTTAATGAATAAATTGCAAAAACACATATTTATTCTTGCATGGAAAAATTGATATAAAATTTCAGATGTGTACATGTGCATCTTTGCAGATAATTTTATATAATTAAAAAATTTTCAATTTGGATAGTCCTGAATGGAAATGAAAATAACATACAATATTGCCGGCAAAAAAATTAAAATATTCAGGTTGATTTTCATGCATGTGGCTACAGAGTGGAAATATGTTGATGTGTCAAAGCAAATAGTTTTTCAGCACTGTGTGGCTACGTTGATAATAGCAAAGGAGATGAAATTTCTGTTATTGGGCAATGTCTATTGACTTTGAGTAGTAAAATTTGTGCAGTTTTAATTCAAAACTAATTTTTTATACATTATAAACTAACATTTAGATATAAGCACTCTTTATATTTAATGTTTGAATACTAACAGCATGTTTGTTCTTTAAAAAAAAACAGTTTAGTCCATGTTAACCGGCCATTATTTCGTCTTGACTGCGATCCTAAATATATTTTTACTATTTGTCTCATCTGAAAATTTGGGAATCCTAAGTATTAGGAGAACCGTGTAAGATTGTCGTGTTTTAAAAACCCAAAGGGGTTGAACTTCTGTAAACACGATTCGTTTTTATTGAAACCAAGAGAATGTAAGGATCCTTTATAGGATGGTTTGAATATTTATTTAATTTCACGATGGAGAGGGGGGGATATACGCTTGAAATTTAAAACATTTTCCCCTCTCTTACCCCCTTCCCCCCTTGGACTGATCAGGTAGTTTAATGACCAGTTTTGATGGGATTTCTTTGGGACCTGTCATTTGACAGCTCAATCGACCCTTTTGACAAAGAAAAAAAAATAATAAAGGATCACTCCCTACATAGGAAGACTGTTTTTTATCACTACAGCCCATTCCAGGCCTTCGCTTAGAGAACGTTAGAGTATCTCATTATCTTGATCGTATATTATGCTACTCGAAAACATAATATGGTCAGTACCACGCTTTTGCTGTGTGCCCGTCCTTCCAGCTACGATATGTTCTATTAACTTTAAACCAAAGCATACGATTTTCGCAGCTGAGCGCGCTTTTAGTCCGTTCAAAGAATCACTCAAAATAAATCTCGTTATCACCAACTGGATTCAAACCAGGGATCTTAGGCTTACGGAGTGAGCGCTCTAAACACTACACCACACGGCCTAAAAAAACCTTAAAAGATACAAGTTTGGCGCCTACTCAACAGTAATGGGTATTGAAGCTGTATCGGCTATAACAATTAAGGTTATCAAACATTTGAAATCAAAAACCAATATGAACCGCTGTAAATACATTCACATCTATGTATATTTATGTAGTAGAATAAGTTATTTTCGTCCAAACCAGCGTATAATTGACAATGTTGTTATTTTAGAATACATAAATATTGTAGAACGAAGCGTCTCTATTATTTGACTAAACCCTAGAAAGTGGTGACCCCGCTTTTGAAAATATAGTGGACTTCAAACAATTTCCATAATGACTACCGGTGGTGCAGTTCCCATATTATATGAAAAAGACGATATTTTATCATCTACGGATGAAACTCCCTAGTCAACGCGTGACGTTAACTACGAAATAGAACGAAGAATTTCATACCTGCCGCGCGTAGAATCTTTATGTGATGTGAAATTGCCGCCATTTTTTATGCGTCGTCCCGATAAGTGGTTCGAACAAATTGAAGCGTCGTTCACAATAAATTGCGTTACATCCAATACCTCAAAATTTTAACTTCTAGTGGCTTCGATTGAAAGTGAAGTGCATAAACAAGCGGCCGATATTTTACGAGATTCAGGTGACGCAAATAAAAAGGAGACATTAAAAAAACATTTAATCTCACGATATTCGGATTCACAAGAAAATCAGTCAACGCGTATTCTAACTGATTTAGAATTAGTTGACAAAAAACCACCGCTATTATTCTGGCAAATGAGATCGCTTGCCGAGTCGCAATTAACCGACGATGCTATTCGTGTTGTGTGGTTACGTAGATTACCATCGCGTATTCGTGCCATTTTGTCTGTAACCGCGAAAGACGACATTAATATGTTAGTGAAAACTGCAGACAAAATATGTGATGAGTTCGGTATGGACACAGTGACTGCAGTAGACAGTAAACCAAAAATAGAAAACAACGTGCTAAATGAAATTTTAAAAAGACTAGAAAATTTAGGACTGCTTGCAAAAGACAACCGCGTCGTTTTCAGTCACGATCCGCGTCACGATTGCGTTTTAATTCTTCAGGAAAGAAGGAAAATGTGATCCACCCTGTTACTTTTTAAAGCTGTCGGAAAACTAATTTCACCGCCATCAACACTAACGGTCAGCGGTGGTGGCTCGTCAAAGAACCGCCTCATAGTTGTGGATAAATACACCGACGTCCACACTGGAGTCGATATTTCAGTGATTCCACGTAACAAAGCGGAAAATAAGGCAGCTTCCGACTATATTTTATATACCTATTAAAACCTACAGTTAACGTCTACTTTCTTTGAACTTAAAATTAAGGCCCAAGTTTGCCGATTTTCTCCTCGATCATAGTTTGCAGAACGACCTGCGTAGGAAGCGGCTTATAGATAGCGAAACGAAATTGGAGACCATCACCGAACTAACAGCAGAAGAAATGACTACAGCTTCAACAACTTAAAACAAGTTGAAGTAGCAGGAGAGTGCTCCTGCCAGAAGGGTATTGTAAAACAATTAGTAAATCATACAATATATTCTGCATATCAAAACTTGACTAATATATAGATTCCATACATTGAGTTCGAAGAATGATTATGGTTATTATATTTTTATATTCGCCGCCATTTTGTTTCAAGTGTTTTGATCCCGTCGCTTAGCTAGTCATGATAACCCATAAATATCAAAATCCATTTTTAATATTTTTATCAAAATTCCTACATATTTATAGTGCCTAGGTCCGTTGCAAACGCATATTTCCCTAGTATTACGTGTTAATGTTATTGTAATTGTTAAATATTCAATCGGCTGTAATTTAGTTGTTGATTGTTCGATTATTGCGAAATTCTCAGAACACATACAATTGCTTTCAGAAAACTTAAATGGTAGTTTTTGGGAAATTTAAGGGCTCCATTTTGATTTCATAGGCAAAAATGTAAAATTTATAAAATGTCCTATTATTAACAAAGTTGATCAAATTTCGACTTCTAAGGTATTTTTTGCCCCTGTACTCTTAAAGTATCACATCTACGATTTTATCAGATTTTTCGGGTCAGAGGTGTCCAATCGCGAGGGAGGGGAACACAATTTTCGTATGTTTCCCCTTCCCCTGTAGCCCTCAAAGCAAAACTCGTCATTTTAAGACCTGTTTTGAAAAGTTGTCATCAGGACCTTTCATTTGGTACCCGTATTGCTTACATGGAATGAAATTTTTTTTTTCGGGGGCCACTCCCCTATATGGAGAGACCCCCCTTAAATACCTTATTCATTTTTTTTTGTGATGAAACTTTGAAGAGGGCATCATTTTACACCCACTTACAAAATCTTGTGTTTCTAGCTTATGTAGTTTGCGAGAAAAAGTTGTGTGACACGCGGACGGACGGACTGACGGACGGACAGACAGGACGGGATTTTATTAGGGTATTGCAAAATGATTTTACAATACTCTAACAAAGACGAATTGATCGTATTCTGGCCGAATATCCTAACCTAACTAATCCCAATTCTAGGAAACAAGAAGAAAACCATCCGGTAAAGCACTTCATCAAAACAAATGGACCTCCAGCCGCAGAAAAGGCTCGTTGTTTAGTACCGGAGAAGTATGCTGCTGCAAAAAAGGAATTTGAGCACGAATTCAAATGGGAATATGCCGTCTATCGAGCAGTCAATGGGCCAGTCCACTATATCTTGCACAGAAAAAATCTCAAGAATGGACGCCCTGTGGAGATTACTGTTTGTTGATTTCAAACACAATACCCGACCGTTACCCAATCGCTAAAGTAGAAAATTGTATACACAACCTTCATGTTAAGAGTATATTTTCTGCCATTGATCCACAAGTATTTCGAGTGTACCGTAAGGTCCTTGTTGAGGTAGAGGATGTTCCAAAAACCGCAGTAATAACGGCGTTTGGACTTCTAAGGTTTTTGTATATGCCATTCAGACTACGGACTGCCGCACAATTTTTTCAAGGATACATCGGTTTGGTGCTACGTGGTCTTCATTTTTGTTACGGATATTTGGACGATTTCTCATTGCGGCATCGAATCCAAAAGAACATAAAAAGCACTTAAGATTTTTCTTCAAACGAGTCGCGAAATATGAAATCCGCATTAATTCTGCCAAATGCGTGTTTGGAAAGTCGGATATCAAATATCTTGGATATTTGTTAAATAAAAATTGTACCCAACCACTAAATAGCAGGGACAACGCTATCAAGAACTAGAGTAAGTCACGAACAATAGTCCAACTAAGAAGACACTTGAGCATGTTTAACTACTATAGGTAATTTTTAAAAGGAGCAAGGGAAATTTTAATGATACTTAATTTCCTCATCACGAGCAACAAACGAAACGATAAAACAGAAGTTAAGTAGTCCACGGAAGCTGAAAAAGCATTTGAAACCAGCAAACAGATGTTGAAAACAGCTACGCTTCTCACGCATCCTGCTCGGAATGCATCATTAGCACTTACAAAACATGCCTCAAATACAGCAATTGGCACTGTGCTGGAGCAATTCGACTGAGATCAGTGGAAACCTTTAGGCTTCTTCTCAAAGAAACTCAGTGATGCTCAAAAAAATACAGCACATATGAAAAGGAATCGTGGGCAATTTATTCAGCTGTGAAATATTTTAGAGAAAAGCCAGAAGGTAGAACGTTTGTGATTAAAACAGACCATAAACCTCTAACGTTTGCGTTCGCACAAAGCTCCAGTAGAGCATCGCCTCATCATGCCCGACAACTAAATTATATATCCCAATTTACAACGGAAATAGTTTATATTAAAGGAAATCAAAATTGCGTTGCTGCTGCTTTATCTCGACTGGAAATCGTATCAATATTTATGACGCTCGATATATCCGAAATTGCAGCGGAACAGGCTACTGACACAAAATTAAAGGACATTCTCAGCAATACAACATCACTAAAATTAAAAAGTATGACACTTCACAACAACATAGTATATTGCGACACATCAACAGGAGATATACGACCGTATATTCCCAAAACACTTCGTTAACATGCGTTTGATTCTATTCACCGTTGATCACATCTGAGCAGCCGTGTAACCAGCCGACTGATCAGAAAATGGTACATTTGGCGTCAAATGTCAAAGAATATTGCAGCTTGGTCCCGAAGCGGTCGTCAATGTCAACAATCGAAGATTCGTCGTCACGTCATACAACCTCTATTACAATTTGCATCTCCTGACAAACGGGTCGATCATATATGTTACATATCTATATCGTAGGGTCAATAAAAACCTTGCAAGAATATAAATATCTTCTGACGATGGGCGATCGTTTTTCAAGGTGGACGGAGGCTGTTCGACTTAAGGATGTCACAGCTGATACAGTGGCCTCTGCATTTTACACGAACTGGATATGCAGCTTTGGCACACCCTGTGTTGTAACTACAGATTGAGGTAAACAGTTTGATTCCACTCTTTATCGAAATTTATCTCATCTGACACGATGCAAACACATCAAAACTACTGCGTATCATCCCACATTGAATGGTATGGTCAAACGGTGGCACCGAAGCCTCAAAGCAGCGACAATGTGCCATGAAACCAAAAACTGACTGCAAGCATTACTAACGGCTCTTCTCGGTTTGCGGACAGCATATAAAGAGCATCCGAAGTGTTCTGCAGTAGAACTGGTGTAGGGTGCGCCACTGCAATTGTTCGGCGATTTTTTTGTTGAAGACACAAATTCAGGTAATCT
Organism: Odontomyia ornata; assembly: GCA_963969285.1. Taxonomy (NCBI): domain Eukaryota; kingdom Metazoa; phylum Arthropoda; class Insecta; order Diptera; family Stratiomyidae; genus Odontomyia; species Odontomyia ornata. The sequence continues at coordinate 51,987,308 of OZ017741.1, forward strand.
TATGTGGTCCATTGAGAAATTGAAGCAAGACATATATCATCTACGACTGGTACTTATGGAGCATCATTGTACAGACAAAATGTTCATATATAAAGACTTGAGAATATGCACACACGTTTTCTAAAGGGGTGATGCTGTCCAAAAACCATTGCAACAACCTTATTCTGGACCATTTGTAGCGCTAAACTGACCTTTGGAGCGAGTATATACACTAAAAATAAACGGGAAGGAAGTTATCGTTACAGTGGAGTGGTTGGTCAGCATTTATCTTGAACTCGGAGGAATATGACGAACCGTGTCCAGACACACCAACAACAATCAACAACCCAGAGCTTATTCCTTGAAACCAATCGTCAACAAGCAGCGGTTCACGACCAATATTACTCGTACATAGTAGAATAAGTTCGTTCCGTCCGAACTAGCATATAATTTACTCTGTAATTTTAGAATAAATAAATATTGTAAAATGAAGCGTCTGTATTATTTGACTAAACCCTACAAATCTGAACCAGATAATAAAGGGGATCAGGGGATTTTTCGGACAGACTATGACTGCTCACTCAGTGGTGATACGTACTGATTTAATCAGATCATATCATAGCTGAGCAGGCACACGGGAGCATGGTACTGACCAAACCAACTTCCGAACAAATCAATACGGTCATGAAAAATGAGATACTCTAACTATCTCTAAGCGAAGGCCCGAGAGGGGCTGTAGTGCTACAAAGAAGAAGAAGAATATAGGGTTAAAGCGTGCTACTGACAATATGTATTTTTCAAGTTTTGGTAAGGAAATGAGACTCTCTAAAGGAATGCTTTAAGTGAAACTGCTGAGCGATGATTTTGTTAATATTCTTTTAAAATATAAGTTCCGCATTATGTTATTACATCACTCAACTCACTTTCTCTATTTGGTTTGAAGCTCACATTTAGACCCATTTAAAACCAAATTTTTCTACTAGCTTTCATTTATCACTTAAAAATACTTAAGCTTAACTTTCTGATGAGATACTCCAAACGTTCCCTGAATCACCAGTAAACTTTGGGCAATTATCTAGTTTGCATAACTTATAAAGATGCTAATACAGAGAAGAGGGACACTAACATTTACATATCCAATAGTGTCTAATTCGGCAGTGCTGGTCATTGCAGGCATGATTTTTATCGCGCTTTTTTTTCTTCAAAGCACCATAAGATCTACCTGCTTCAAAACAGGGAGACAGTTGCCTAAAAGAAGAGACAACAATCACTTAACGATTGGTAGTAGTTTTGGGCAAACAACACGAAAAGGAGATAGACAGTGCGTTTCATCCTTGATCTAAGATCGGAGCTTAATAGAAAGTATAATGAGATCACTTCTTGCTGACTAAGCTCTTGGGCGAACATGGATTTTTTCAGTCTTACTTTCACAAGATTAGTAAGTCACAGTCTTTTGACTATAGTTTTTAAGGAATACAATGCTTACCAGACATTTTTTGAATGGAATCAAGTTGAGTAAGCAGAAGAGTGCTCCTACCAGAAGATCTTTGTAAACATCCTAGGGTTAGAAATAAGTTTTCTAATAGCTTGAATCAATAACTTGAATTGTTCATCCAATATTTGGATATGGAATCATTCAAATTTATGCAAAAGATGCACAATTTCTTTTAAAAGCACAGTGCAGCTGCCATTTTGATTTAACTTAAATAAATTTTCTGAATGCTTGGCCGGTTGAACATATTCATGTTAAACGCTTTTCCTTAAATTTTCAAGAAAACTAAAAGAAAATAAAAGTGCCTACGTCAATTTGAAATATGTGTCAACCATAAACATAAGTTATGTGTTGTTGTTGTCATTCCATACAATTGAAATAGCTATAACTCACTTGATTATGATTCGATCTCAATTAAATTTTGTGAACGTAAACATCTTATATGAGTCTATATAATTGCACCATTCCAAGAAGTTTAAAGGTACCGTTTTAATTTTATGGGTGAAAATGTAAAATCTATAAATCATAATATTATCAACAAAGTTGAGTGAATTTCGATTTCTGAAGTATTTATTGCCCTTGTACTCATAAAGGCCCACATTTGTAATAATTTTCAGATTTTCCGGCCGAAAGGTGTCCAATCGCGAGGGGGGCGGGACACAATTTTTTGGTACATTTTGCCTTCCCCTGGACCCCCTAATTCATAAAATGATTTTTTTATTTCAGATTTTAAAGATTCTAATCAAGATCTTTCATTTGATACCCCACTCGACTACCTTTGTTTAAAAAAATTGTTTTAAAAAAGTTGTTTAAGGGCTAATTCGTTATTAGGGGGGGACCCCACTTAAAAATTTTTTAAATTTTTGAAAATACCTTAACTTTTGAAAGACCAATACTTCTGCCCTTTTCACAAAGTTTGAGCATCCTAGCGTCTATAGTTTCTGAGGAAACTAGCTGTGACGCACGGACAGACGGACAGACAGGTCGCGTAACTAGTAGGTCTTTGCAAAAAAAATTTCACACAGACCTTAAAATGGGACTGGCGATTCAGGGACATCTATAGAGAAATAGGCGAGCTCTCTCTAGATCGTTTAGTTGCCAAGATACTTCACCCAGAAAAATGAATTAATAAAATTGTCACTTTTTTGTCATTTTTTAAACATTCACAATCACAATTGACCCTAGAGGGTATGGTTTCATTTGAACAGCAATCACTTTATCAAAAGAACAGTTTCGTTCGTTCAACAGCTTTTTCAGATTGATTTGATCGATATATTCATTTACCAAGTAAGCAGCTGAGGCTTACAAGAGTCCTTTTTTATCTCGCTTTAAGGGATGTTTCTCAGACTACCTACGTATTATGTTGCCTGACTTTGGTGCTTGATCTAGAAAACTAAAACTGAGTTCCCGAATGAGCTCCCGAATGATGAAGCTGTCAACATAGTACATTCACATAGTATCTACACCTTCCATTTACCCTGTGTTGCAAACTTTCTGAATTTCCCCAGGGGCCGGTCAGCTGGGCCGGGGCACGTCAGCTGAGCCGAGGCCTGTCATATTTATAAAACAAAACAAAAAGCAAATAAAATTTCCGACGCACGTGTTTTTTTACGCATTTCAGAATATGCGAGTGCTCCCAGATTCAAATAAAAACTAAAAGATTGCATGGAACGAATTTGTTTTTGAAAAGTTATTGATTTTTTGAGATCTGGTGATCCTAAAATCTCTCATCGAAGCACATGTTTATATGCGCGCCAATCCTCGCGTCAGCATTTACCACTTACGTGCTGCCGACGATTTACGGTTCGCTCTTCGGCTTGTGTTCGGATTTTTCCGGAGGGTAGATTGAATGTGGATACTATGTGAGTATACTATGGTTGTCAAGTATTTGGTATTTGATCTGAATTACTGATTCGATCAGTTCACGGCATTCTAAAAGTTTGGTGAAATTTTCATTAACTTTATTTTTGAGAGCATGGTTACGAACGTGAAAATTGGTCTCCTATATTTTCCATGAAGTCTGCAAGACTTCTGGAGTAAAAAAATTGTTTTATACTGCCCCTCAAAATAACAACGACCGTCGAGTCTATTGTGTCTATAAGATTGTCAGCAAATAAAGGCTTTTATCGATGATCGAAAAAGAGTTTTTCAGTTAATGTAATATTTTATATGGGCAGGGATTGTATTTAATTACATTTTAGTAATGCATTTAAGGAGCATTTTAGTAACGCATTTAAGGTTGCAAACACAACATTTTTTTCTAGGCATTCGATCGGTTGATCTATAGAATCATGTGCTAAATTTCGTTCAAGTAGTCTTAAGTGATGCAAAGGGCTTACTTAGCTAGCCGGGAGCACTTGGGTTGCAGGGTATCTTTTTTAGCAATCTCTTTTGCTCTCTACTTTTCCACAAGAGGAATGGTTCTTTCGATTTGTTGGTGCCTCATGAGGTAGCAAAACGAGGCACAGATTGAAGTAATGGATCAAACGATTGCAGTCTAGATTCCCAGATTAAACGGGATAATATTTAGTGGGTATTTAGACGTTCTGCGCATCCGGGAGCCCCACACTCAGGGCGCCAAAAGGCTTCGGGTCCCTACCCCAAAAAACAGTAATCCTAATGACTCGCTTAAAATATTTTTAAATGCCTAATATTTCGCTCACAAGAAATCTTTCACATTTTTTCAAGGAGTATTGTATTCATTTAATCAATTAACTTCTTTATAGAAATACTTTTCTCCCCAAAAATAAAATAACAGTTGACTGGGATAAATTCATTGAGGAATATACACAAAAGCAAGGCTCAACACAGTTAAAAACAAGTTGAAGTAGCAGGAAAGCGCTCTTGCCAGAAGGGTTTTGTGAAGCAATTAGTAAATCAAACAAAAGTTCTGCATATCAAAGCTTGACTAATATACCGATTCCATAAAATGAGTTCAAAAATTGACTCCTTGTTATTATGTATTTAAATTCGCCGCCATTGTGTTTCAAGTACTTTGACCCTATCGCTTGATTAGTCATAATAACACATAAATATTACAAAATATTTATCAAAATTCCTACATATTTGTAGTGTCTAGGTTAGTTGCAATTGTTAAATATCAATCGGCTGTAACTTAGCTGTTTATTGTTCTTCTCCTTCTTCTTCTTACCACTACAGCCCCTTTCGGGCCTTCGCTTCCTGCAAACAGCGCCCCCAACTGTCTCGGTCCGTTGACCGCGTCTTCCTATTCCGAAATCCGAGCAGCGATGAACTGTCTTCGTCGACCGAGTCAGACCAGCGTTTATTGTTAGTTTATTGTAAAATTTCTAGGGCACATGCAATTGCTACCAAAAAGTTAAACTGTAACTTTTGTTAAAATTTAAGGTTTTAATTTTATAAGCAAAAATGTAAAATTTATAAAATGTACTATTATTAACAAAGTTGGTCGAATTCAGGCTTCTGTGGAATTTGTTGCTTTTGTGGTCCCAAGGGATTACCTCTATGATTTTTTTCCAGATTTTTCAGGTCAAAGGTGTCCAATCGCGATGGGAGGATACAAGATTTTCGTACATTTCCTTTTCCCGTGCACCCTTCAACGCAAAACTTTTCATTCTAAGATCTGTTTTGAAAAGTTCTCATTAAGGCCTTTCATTTGATACCCGTATTGCCTACATGTGATGAAACATTCTTTCAGGGGCCACTCCCTTATATGGGGAGACCCCCTTTAATGCTTTATACATTTTATTTGTGGTGAAATTTTGAACAGGGCATCACTGTACACCCACTCACAAAATCTTGTGTTTCTAGCTTATGTAGTTTGTGTTTCTAGCTTATGTAAATTGTAACACACGGAAAGACGGACGGGCAGACGGACAGACACGACTCGATTTTAGTAGAGTTTTGTAAAATTATTTTACAAATCCCTAAAAAAAGAATATACACTGATTTATGCTTTTATGAGATCGCCAGGAAGGAATGAGATTTAAATGAATTACTATTTTCGCTTGTAATACTGAATGCATAAAATATTATGTTCCCTCTCGTCCCCCTATTCTGTAAATAAATCATAGCATTATTATTTACCTGAACCATTACTGCCATTCCCAACTCATCCTTAAATAGTCCTAACAACAAAATTAACAACGCTATCCTTGACGCGAAACAGTGTCACCGTTGATGATACTATTCACCAGAACAATGAGTTCATTTAAACTTAATTAATCGAAAATCGAAATCTCTTCCTAAAGCTTGACGCTGTCTGCACATTTGTATCCTATTTTAGGTTATTTAAAATGGTAACAAGAAATGAATGTTTCATTATTGTTTTCAGAAAACTGATTTTGTAGTTTGTGAACGTTTCAACATTCACTTTCTGCTTGTTTCCTTGCCTCAAGAAGGTAAGGAGTATTTCAAACTCTCAAGATGGTATGAATGCTGATCTTCTGACAATTTTAAACACTAAAGTCGAGTGTCGTTTGAGAGTTGACATTAGACAGACAATTAGTTGTATATGCTAACTTACATGGATGAGGACCCGCATTTTATACTTTAAAGGCGAGTCTTTAATATATTTAAACGAGCAATTAGCTCAAATTAAATGCATTTCTTGCATTGTCAAGATTCTAAGTTATGCATATAGAGCTAAATCGAAAAAAAACTAACCCTAGTGCTAGAGTGATGAGGGAACAGTTCTCGAAGTCAAATTGACGAGTATAGTCAGTTTTAGTATCTAAGCATTTTCAAAACAAATTTGAAAAATCTTGGGTTACTGCTAATTTTCGAAGATTGAAGGGACCATTAAAAATAGCCAACGAAAGAAAAATCAAAGGTTCAAACCAGTTTTTCCAATAGGATACTAGTCATCAGAAAACAAAGAAAGGAGTTACGAGTTTCATTGTCTTGTTTCTCATCTTGCCAAAAATGTTGACCCTTTCTGACAAAGAGGATAGAATACCGTAGCTTATAAGATAAAAATTCTTCAGGCCAGATTGAGAAATATTTTTTAACTGGTATATTAAAGCTATTTTCACTAAGCTTGGAAAAGTTCGCTTGGTACCTAATTATAGTATGTGGATAAATTTGAAATTTGACGAGAGCTTAAAATGAATTACCTATTTGAGGTTTACATAGATGCTTTGAAGCGTTTACCTGAAAAGAGAAAAACGAAATGATTTATTGCGAGATACACAAGGAAGTTGCAAAAATAAAAACAAAATATTAAAATTATTTTAACCCTTTACATGGGATAGTACTGGAACATACCAAATTTCGCCTTATTATACATAATACAAATGAGTATTTTGGGTATCAAATAGAGTTCCTGCTCTGAAAAGAGCGGATTTCAATTTTTCATGCAGGTCAAACTCAATAGATGGTGTTTTTTTTGACAGAAACGTATTCACGCAAATAGATTAGAGAACGCTCGACAGTTTCTTGTATTTGTTTGTAATGAAATCTGCATTTGTGAACTTCAAGAGCCGTCCTTAAGGCCACAATGACGATTAGCTCCCTTCAAACTCCTCAACCTGACTTTCTTCACATTACCTCACAGTCTTCACAAAAACTTCTTCGCATTTAATTCGTCCTCCACTTTCACTCATGGATGCCACAAGTGAAAATTTATCTTGGGTAACAATTCTCAGATTATTGCCTTTTAAGCTACTCGTCATTACCCAACTGACTGAAAAACTACACTCCTTCGTTCCAATTCTCACAGCTGTACAGAGGTAACGTGATCGAACTTCAATACACTTCGACCCCGTTCCTGCGTTTATCCTTTTATTTTCGACAAATGTAACTATTCCAATTGCATATATGCCAATTTGTATATAACCATGATAACGCTTATTTACATGCAAATTGTCATATACATGGAAAAATTTTATATTAGCCGAAACTAAAAAGATTTTTCCTGCGCCCAAGGGAACTTGAACCCTCGGTCCCATTAAGTCCCCCGATTGAGAGTCCGTCGCACTAGCACCTGAGCCGCCTTCCCATAAACTCTCATCCATCGAACAGGCAAGTTCAATGGCGCAAGGCATTTGGAAGCTTGCATTAATATTGTTGAAACAGACAATGGTACAACATTTTTTAGTAGAAAGGGAAGAATGAATTTTTTTTAACATAGTTACAAATGAAATTTTGTTAGTGGGAAATAAAGAATAGAATTTTGCTAGCGGAGAAGGAAGGAGTCTTGAAATTTTTGTTTTTTAAGGAATAGGTAAATGATGAGTTCAAAAAACGAAGAAAAAAGAAAAAGGGTGGAAGTGCCCGAAGGGAGGTGGAAGTTACATTTGTGAATGAGAGAATGCTGGTATGGCTGGAATTCACAACAACATAGTTTACTGCTGACAAAAACTTGCCAGCAGAATTTCTCAAGCTTGATAGCTAGAGAAAGTTCTTCTTTAAACTATTTCCGAAGGAACTTTTTGGAGAAATTACCAGTAAATTAACCATTATATCCTGCAAAAATACAAGAAGACGCCATTCCGGGTTAAAGAAACTAATATCCAGCAAGTGCTTGGTCTGATTTTTATCACGTCGTAAGTACATCTTCCAAGAGTAACGAAACTTGGAGTGACAGTTTAGAGTCCACAATTCCTGTAAATAACTTTAAAAAAATCAGACGATTTATTCATTTCAACAACCTCAATAATTGTACCTCGCGATCACATAGACTATAACCGCCTGTTTAAAATCAGCCCAATTTTGACAAAACTAAATGAAACATGGTTCAAACTGCTATTCAAGAAATACCTCAGCGTGGATGGGCAGATTTGCTTCACGAAATCGGACACATTCTGAAGAGATACAATCCAAAGAAATCCAATGAGTGGGGCTTCATAATTTACGTTCTGAGTGACGTGAGTGCGTATACATTTGAACCAGAAACCGGTGAAGATTACGTAATTGCACCTAATGAGCTAAGCTTGGGTGATGCATCAAAAAGTGTCGTTAGACTAACATGTAAAGTACCACGCCATCAAAATTGCCGCCTTTATTTTGGTGATAATTTCAATTCTCTGCTGCTACTAATATAGGGTAACTCATTTAAAGGTTTTGTTTTTAATCTCAAATAAAAGGCATAAAGTTGAGTTTCATTGCAAAAATTTTATTGTGAGTCGAAAAAACAATCTATGACATTTACTTTTTAAAGATTATCTTGTTTAAATGTTGACCGTGACTACTCTGTAAATGGTCCATCCTGAGGGTCCAATTTCAGACGATGCGTTCCAGCATAGCGACCGATATCTCGCGAATGATGGCTTCCAAAGCATCGATTCAAACTGACTTATTCCTGAAAACCAAATACTTTGTTTGATAGGAGTCACGTGTGATCTATAAAAAAAAGCCTATTCAAAATCAAACCTGATAATGAAACCCTTATATCTGGCTAAACAAAGAATATAGAGCTTGGGAACCAGTTGACGTAATCCTTTTTTCTAAAAAAGAACGTGGCTACTTAGTCAATAATGTTGGCTGTCTTGAAGGAACAGATATATCTACAGTGGCCTGAAAGGACTATCAAATAGTAACCACTGCGTCCAGTTTTGTGGGTGAAATACGGAGTATTTAGATACACCAAGGGCTTCGAGAATACAGCCATCATATAGGTGATGTCAACCTTATTGACGGTATAATGGGTAGATATTAAACTGTCTCATCATGTAAAGGTCCTTGCCCTATCCAATGCCTGGTTGCTTTACAAACGGATTCGATAGTACAAGAAAGCTAATGAGCCACTACTAGCATCTACTCATTCTCGTGAAAAGATTGATACACTGCTCTGTATGATGGGAACAAAAGTAAACGCACAACGCCACTGCGTTGAATTGGGTATAAAGGCCAAAAGACGGAAAGGTCCAGTTCAATTTGTGCGCCCAGCAGCTGTGCACCAAGACCAAGTTGGTCACTGACCAGTGTGCAAGCCCCTTAAATGCACTGACAAATCACACATTATTTGCGGAAAGTGTGGAGTTGCATTATGCAGCAAGATACAATATATATATATATATATATATATATATATATATATATATATATATATATATATATATATATATATTTATATATTTATATATATAGATATATATATATATAGATATAGATATATATATATATATATATATATATATATATATATATGTATATATCTATATATATATATATATGTATATATATATATATATATATATATATATATATATATATATATATATATATATATATATGTATATATATCAGGGATATAACGAAATTTGCAGCCACGCTAAAGCTCGCAATTTTGTTCCGAATTTCTCGAAATTTACAGGCAAGGTGTAGTGAGTAAATATCACGGTTAACTTAGTGAACCAGCTATATCGACCAGGCGAAAACAAAATGACGGTAATTTTAGACGGAAAATCGTGATTTCTGTTTTGGTCAAAGTATAGCTCCGATTTGGATAAAATTTGGTACAGAGGTTCATTGAACTATATGATGAATCTCACAGTAAAAACTCCTCAGTCGAACAATCTCAAACCATATGGCAGGCGCTCAAAGGTTATAAACATTTAAAAATTTGTTGTAGTTGTTGTGACCTAACTTTTCCATCGATCTTAATAAAATTCAGGGGTTTGGTAGTAACTATATACATATAAAGAAGTATGTGAAAACACTAGAGGTCGGGTCTCAAAAACCAAATTGGCGGCTGGTTGAAACTAGAAATTTCAAAGGCTGCTAAAGCTCGCAGTTTCGATCCGATGTACATGAAACTTAGCTTTAGGATAAAAAATTATTAGACCTAAGAATTTTGTCATTTTGGCGATCATTCACGAATTAGTTTCAAAATGGCGGAGATTCAAATATGCGATTTTTTCAGATTTTTGTGGCCCTCTGACGGCCACATTCTCCAACGGATTTTGATGAAACTTGGATTTATAGATAATTATACTAAGTTCTTGTATCGCGTCAAACTTATCAGAATTGGATGAAAAACAATATAGCCGAAAATCTAAAACCTAATATTTTTAGCTCCTATATTCACTAAAAGTTGAATACTTTTGTCCTGTCTAGATTAAAATTCCGATTTGAACGAGATTTGGCACATGACTGATGAGACTCTAAACACAAAAATTTAAAAAAAATTCAAAATCAAATGCATGTACTCAAAATGGCGGCACTCAAAGGTCAAAAGGTGAGTGCAATTCATTTTTTTAAACAGCAGCTGAAATAACGAATTTTTTTCATGGAAACGTTTTTAATGGATTGACTTGGAAGTATTTATACAAAAAACCATTTATCGGAGTGTTAGAAAATATTTTTAACGCAAGTTTTCTCGCAAACCACATGAGCCAAAGTGATGAAAGTTTCTATGTAGGTCAAAAGTGCTGCCTTCTCAAAGTTAGCAGTGCGAAAAAATATTTTAAGGTGTTAAAGGGGGTCTCCCTGTACAGAGTGTGAATCTTAAAAAAAATTTTACCAAAGGTAGCTGATATGAATGTTAAATAAAAGATTTTGGAGGACAAAACAGCTCCTTACCAAGAGTCATTTGCAAGGAGGGGTGCCGGGTGAGGGAAAATGTGCGAAAAAGTTGTGTGCTGCCCCTTCACAACTGGACATTTGTGGACAGCGAAATCTGAAAAAATACAAATGTAGGTCTTTATGAGCACAATGCCAAAAAATACTTCTAAATAGCCGTCAGGCCTTGCTTTGTTGTGTGAGCAGATGCGTTTTGACTCATTCGAGTTATCTTCAGTGTTCAAAAGATGTGAAGAAGGGATGGGTTAAGCAGATAAGTACCAACTTAGGTCAGGTAGAGGGATATTAGGTTTTTGTTTTTTGGATTGTTGGATGTCCGTTTGTTCTGTTTCATCTCATTGTCGTCGGAGAGTGTGGTCTTGTACTAAGAAAATTACGTCAGGATTTGTAATAAGCTGTTAGTTGATGATATTACAGTCTGTTTTTCTATGTTTATTACAAGCTTTTCTACTATTCAAAGTCTCGGTCTTTTGCTTTGTTTGCATAGCAAGGTTATAGATCTCGCAGTTTCGTTCCAGCCCATATGCTGGAAACCAGCTGAAGTCCATCGAGCGAAAAATGCTATTAAGTTGATAGCTAAAATGCTCGGGTGAAAGAACAATGTAGTTCTTTCACTTAGGACAACCAGCATTCCTCAAACAAAATTTCTTATAAGGTCATAGAGTTTGTCACAGCGTCAGGATTTGTGTGCCTGGTCTTGTAGGCGCTTTGCATAATTGAAGTCTTAAGTGTTCTTTGTATCTTGTCGTTAGCTTCCGTTTTATCCTTCCTTTGTATACAGTGTCGCAGTCTTTGCATGTCATTTTGTATAAGCGGGTGGTCTTGTTTATTAATGCGTCGTTCAGTTTTGGTTGCACTTTGTTTCCAATGTTGTTGCTAGTTTTGGATGCAGTTTGTATTTCCTAACAAAGTTTGATAGTTTGTATGTCTCTTCGCCGACGTATGTTAACGCAATCTACTTTTGGTCTTTATTATGCATTTAAGTCAGATAGCGTTCTTGTTTTTGCTTGTACTGTGTAATAAGTTTGTCAATGTTACGTTGTTTGTATCCGTTATTACTAATTATTCTGTAGTTTGTTAAGATAGTTAGTTGGAGTCATGGGGGTGGAGTGGTGTCTCTGTACCATTAATCTGTATGCCGCTAGTATATGCTGTGGTTAGATGTTACGTCTATGGTATGATCAGTTGTGGTTTGTTTTCTGTAAATTATGTCATCTAATCGTGTTTGTGCACGTGTCGCGGTTAGGTCCATATAGTTGAGTTGTCCGTTTGTTTCTTTTTTTATAGTGAAATTTAAATTTTAGTGTATTTCACTCGTATCGGTAAGTAGTTCATATTGTTTATTTTCTTGTTAGTTAATAACGATGAAACAGTCACACATTGATCTTTTAACAATTTTGGGTATGAAAGCTTCTATCAAAGATTGGAGGAGTATTTTTAAGATTATTGAAGACATTGAATGTCCCATACCCAAACCGGCTTGGCAGTGTATATGTTATCATTGAAACCAAAATAGTTCTGCTTAATTGTGATCTTCATGACATAGAGTAGTTAATCTGTGATATTGTCGGCTGTTTTTGAATGAAAGTTTTCATTTCAGCATGGACAGTGTTTGATCGACGAGTGTAGACGTATTATAACACTAACACAACAGTGAACTTTCATCTTATATCTAGTACGTTATAGCTTAATACTAATGAAACTCAATCAAAAACTTTGTATTATACTAATGAAATGCTATTATAATTTTTCTGGCCTATACGTTGTGTTTTCTCTAAAATTAATCTAATAAACATCACATCTACCTATCCTAAATTTTGCTGCCTAACCCCAACTTTTAACATAAACAAACAATAGCAGGAAATGTAGCAATAATGAGCTGAAACTTAAAACTAAGTAACAAAAACACACAAAAAAAAAAACAACCTAGATATTGTCATTCAACTAAGAATACCTACACTGCTCCTTCTCATCTCTACCAGCCTCAATGAATCTAACAAATTAGTATCTCCCTTGGAATTGTTGGTCTCGTGAACTCAAGATCGGAGGATATTTTATCTTCTTATCAGCGGCACCTCTTTATATGTGATATATAATTGCGACACGGTAAGAATCAAAAACATAGCGATTCATGTCTAAATATACAAATGCTTCTGGTGGAACAAGGCCAGTAGCGGGGCAAGTCGCAATGTACCCGTCTGTAGGGTGAATTGAGCGTGAAATTCAGGGGTTTCCGCTCACATTTACAGATTTTGGGAATGATTCCGAACAAGTCACAATATGAAGGTATCGAACCTCGTCACTTTAGCTGTTTGATAAATTTTCTGTTCGATATATAGTGCTCCCAATCCGTCTCAGACTTTCAGTACAAACCAGTACATTCACGAAGACATTTCCTTTCGGAAACTCTTAACCTTTCCATAGTACTAGCACTCTGGTTGCACCAGATCTGACATCCATGTGTCAAAACTGGCCTAACCAGGGTCTTCTAATAGATAACTTTAACCTTTCGACCAATGTATCTGGAATGAGAGATTCGTCGAAGGGCCATGACTACTTTTTGTACTTTACTGAGAAGGATTTATACCAGTTTGAGTATGGTACAGATACTGATCGAGATTAACACCGATGTAGCGAACTCAGGATTTATGTGGAACACGTTCTGAACTACCCTCGCCACCCATAATGTGGGAATCCTTCAAATAACGTTTCAGGCCTTGACTAGCCCCCTACAGCGTTGTCTGAAACAAAATTGTTTTACACTTCTGCGCATTGATTTTCATTCGCCAAATGTCGAGGTGAAGCTGCACATCATTCAACATTTTTTGAAGACTACTCTGAACTATTGTAGCTTTTTGGTCTGCCGTATATATGATCAGATCATCAACAAACGCTAAAAATGATCTCCTTGGTGAGACGTAAAAAGCCAAGCCGTTCAATAGTTAGCGAATGAATATTAAGAAAAGCAGAGGGGCAGTAACTATTCCCTGCTGTAGACCATTTCAGACCATTGGCATCAAATTTTCATCTTTTGCAACTAATGATTTCGCGTACAACATATTGCACATCATGCCGACAAATGGTCTGGGGAACACGTACTGAAGGAGTTTAAAAATTAGTCCATCTAACCACAGCGTATCGAAGGCTCCAACACATTCTCTATTGTTTAGTTTCTAACAGATGTCTGGGGTTACTTTTGCTATCGCATGTATGGCGGAATACCTGGCACAAAAACCAAATTGGCAATTCGGCACCGAATCATATTTCTCAATGTGGGCGCTTAATGCTTTATTTAGTATCACTTCAAACACCTTGTTGATGTTAGGCAAGATATGAATTGCTTAACATGTTGTTGATCAATATGCAATAATTCCTAATAACAACCTCACACAAATGTCAGAGAACTTTATTTGGGAAACCATCAATACCACATGATTTCTTGTTATTTATCCTGCTCCATAGCTTACTAAACAATCTATAAAATTCAAACTTGGTACCAGGTGAGATGTCAATGTTTCATTGAAATGAAGAATATATTTGCCGTTTAGGGTTAATTTGAAGTCAAAAACTTTTGCTGCAATGACCTCTGAAAATATTTGATTACCTCTCTCAGGGTTTGGTAGATGAACCAATTCAAAATGAGTTCCAATCAGGACAACTTTCTGCAATCCGTCACATATAATCTTGTTTCCATTTCTATCCAGAGTCGTACTATTAATTTCGATACTAGACCTATCGAGAAGATTTATCTGATCACTGGCAACTCCAAGATTCGATACCTTCACTCGAGATCTCTTACGAAATAAGGTTTTTCACTTTCGAGAAAACTTCACCTGTGTCTTGTGGGTTAATAACCGTCAGTGTTTCTGCCCATAGAATGCTAACGTCACTCCTGAAGTATGAACGGAATAGCTTCAGGACATTCTTGAGGTGTAGTTTCAATAAAGCCAACGAGGGATGGTTGTAGTCCTAAAACTGCCGATTAATATTGTTGACGCGTGTAAGAAAAAGGCTTTTTAATCTTTTTTACCTTGCGATTGTTGGTGTTTCATATCCTTCCATATTGTTTCAATGTTTAATCTTGGGAACCGCTTTCTGAACTGTTTCTACCATCAGCTTCTCTAACTTCAAAAAATAGAGAACTATTTCATAGTTAGTTAAATTTCTATCAATAGGAACTATTGAGCAAGCGTTTTGTTGAAATTCAACCGATGATTTTCATGTTGAACTAGAATAACAAAGAGATCATCCCTATGTTGGTTGATTTCCATTACGATTGCGTTATGGTCGCTTTCGTAAGGAAGTACCTGCAGTTTTCGTTAAGGACTATTAAAGCTAAATTCAGATGCTGCGCCAGCAATGCAGAGGTCCAAATATGAAATTGTCCTAGGGTATGTTGAGAACTCTGATCCATATATTGTAGATTGCACTTATATTCCATTTGGTTCTCCGTTATCCACAATTTCAGGAATACAACTCTTGGATTATTGTTGGCATTCAGCCATGATGTATATTTAGAATTCAGGTCAATTCGAGTATTTCAAACCCGGAAATGAGCTCCTCCTAACGTAAGAGTTGGCAGTGGAATTTTGATAACGGACACATCAAGAAATTTAAAGTTTTTGAATTCAACTTTTTCAATATTTTGGAAGCATTAGGGTATTTACACCAATATCCCAGTGCCACTTCTCCCATCACCGTTTGCCCTATCATTTCTTATGAATGCAAAACCTTTGAATGCCATGAATTAAGGTGCGATTCAGTGAGAAGTATGATGTCAGGCTGTTGCTCAACAGTAAATTCAAGGAGATAGTCACGTTGACGCAGAGCAACAATAGAGTTGACGTTGATTGACATGAGGTTAACCCTATCTATGGGAATGTGACTGGATAACAAGTTATTTTGAGGCATTTGAAAGGCATAAACGCTAAAAAATAAAGTTAATTTTCGAATCTTGTTTATCGATTCTCTCCGATAAAGAATTAAGTTGCTGGTAAATTTTGAGAAGCTGCTCATTATTCCCACTACATTGTTTACAGTATTTGCAGCATTATCTGCTGGGCGTCCAGCGGCGAGTGCAAATGATACGCCGAGAGGAAGTTGGAAGGTAAAACACTACGGTGTATAATAGTTGTGTTTGCTTTGGAGCAAACTTTACTTTTTCATCTTGATATTGGGAGCATCCTCGATATGATACTAGATGACCAAAAACTCCACAGTTAACGCAGTAAAATTTTTCTTTAGGCTCTGTCTAAACGAATTTGAACTCACCGGGAGCATGAACGTCTTTGCATTTAACGCACCAATAATGCATGGCGCAGTTGGCAGCCAAATGACCAAATCTTTAACACCGATAACACTGATTGATTTTTCTGGAGGTGTTTCCACCTCACTATTCTAAAATTCAAGTACCTTTTTTGTGGAAGGGCACTTGGATTGCTCTTATTTTCAATTTGTCCCAGGTAAAGTGGTAAATTCTTCTTTTTGACGGTCGACCTTGTTGTCGCAAAAGTTTCGACTGAAATAAATTCAATTTCAATTGCAGCTTTTTTGAGCTCCTGAAGATCAACCGTTTCCTCTCCGTAGTTCAAACCCTTCTACAATGAGGTCTGACTTTTTTTCACTTTTTGGAGTATAGGTGAAGTATAAAACCTCTCCAAAATTCAGCGCAACTTTGGCCGATTTGAAAATGCCCAGTGGTTTTGTTCTAACGGTTAATTTTTCAGTATTAACTCTTAAAATTGGTTAGTTCATTTTCGGCTGCCGATAGCCGGTTGATTGGCGGCAATTTTTCTGTCTTTTAAGAAGCTTTTACAGAGGAACCAGCAGAACTGCGGGCTGGTTTCTTCTCCTTATTTTTATTTTTTAAACTCTGAATAAATTCACATCATTATCTTGATTAGAACTACCTTCGATGTTTTTTTCAACTTTCATTTCTCCGGTTAATCCCTCCAGTGCTGCAAAATAGTTTTGACTCTCATTGGTGCCACCAGCACTTAGAACTTCTTCTGGGATTGCTTGTTTTGCACTTTTCTTCACCTTTGTCTCTTAAGACTTCATCCCTTTCTTGAATAGATCTTTGAGGGACTGTATCTCTAGCCTTAGTTCATCATTTTTTCTTTGGAGTTTGATTATTTGTTGATTGTCCGCTATTATTTGCAGGTTGATTCCTCCATCTGCGGAGTTCTCTTACGGTGGGATACCGTCGAGCTCCTCCATACCAGCGGTCATGAAGTTTTCTTGGGTTCTTCGCTTTTCTTTACTAATCGAAGCAAAATTATCTTCGATAGAAATTTTCTGAGTCGATTGCTTCAACAATATAAGCTTTTTTAAGATGAAAATTAACTTCGGACTGAGCTTTGATAAGAATTTAATTTGATTTTTGAAAACTTTTGACAAGAGCGATTTAAAACATGTCGATGCGCAAAGATTACTACGATCTTGCCCGTTGTGTGCTGGTCCTCTAGTAGCAAGTGCGAATGATACCCCGGCCTTGGCGGAGCTAGACGATGTTAGACTGTGGTGTACTTGGGATTCTTTTGGAGCAAATTTTACTTTTGCGTCTTGATATCTAGGGAATCCTCTATATGATTCTTGCTGCCGTTGACAAAGTATAATTTTTCTTTTGAGTCCATCTGAGCCAATTGGCTTTCACCGGGGGCATGAATATCTTTATATTGAACGTACCAATAGTGTATGGAACAATTGGTAGCCAAACACAAATTTTTGGCACAGGTAACACTTGTTGACCTCAGTTTTTTGCAGA
This sequence comes from Odontomyia ornata, assembly GCA_963969285.1. Lineage (NCBI taxonomy): Eukaryota > Metazoa > Arthropoda > Insecta > Diptera > Stratiomyidae > Odontomyia > Odontomyia ornata. The sequence continues at coordinate 52,005,046 of OZ017741.1, forward strand.
CGCTCCCACCTCATAGTTCTAAAGTTCAAGTAACTTACCTATTGGAAGGCACTTGGACTGCTATCGTTTGAAATTCATACCAAATAAAATGGTAGTATTTTGTCTGCAAAAGTGGATCTCCTTGCAGCAAAATTTTTCACACTAATGTATTTGACAGCTGGTGCTACTTCGTGTAACATTTGAAGCAGATCAACTATATGCTTTCCACAGTTTCGGCCCCTCAATAGGAACGTCTGATTTTTCTTGGCGTATATATGAGGTGGGGAGCTTTCACACTATTTAGTGCATCTTTGGCTAACTGGAAACGAGCCGGTGTGCTTCAAAATTATCTAGCTTATGTTCGGCTGCCACTAGCTGAACCATATCCCTTCCGCGCTTCCTAAAGACATTAATCAATGGAACTTTTTCAATAGTTTTGTACTGTCGGTTTCCTTCCTTGTTGAGCCTTTTGCGTGACTACTTTATTTTCGCTCTTCTTATATGTCATGGCTTCTCGTTTTCCAGTCGTATTTTGTGGCTTACTCATTTTAGTTTTATTGACTTTAAATAACTTTCAAATTGATTCCTCGTTTTTTCTGGTAACTCTTTCGTTATCTTTGGTAACTTTTTCTAGTTCTTCGTTTGATAATACGTTTCTCATGTTCAACATTTTCTTGCCGATTTTCTTTTCCATTATTTTTTCATTAACGAAGTAGTGGTCAATCCAACTGTTGAGAGCGAGCACCTGTTTTCCAACACAATTCATCACTCCGCCTTTTCTGTTGAACTTTCCACTCCTGATTCAGTGACCAATATTAACAGCCTTCTATCAACTTTCAACTGGACTAGTACTTTGTCAACATTAGACTTGGATCAAGCCTTATCCACCTTTTATCAAATCATTCTTGACGCTGCTGTTGATTCATTTGTACCTAAAATTAAGAAAAAAGACAAGGTTTTTGAACCCTGGCTGGGAAGTGACCTCAGGCATTTACGAAACCAACGAAACAAGCTATATAAGATATTAAACAAGTTGGGTAAACAGACCTACGCTCATGTCAGAAGGGTTTTGTATTCAATTTACAAAATGCAGTCACCAAATCGAATAAAATCAAGAAACATGTCAAAGATGATTTTATTGGAAAAAATATGAAATTCGAAGATCATACTATTATTAACAAAGTTAAACAAATTTCGACTTCTGAGGTTTTTATTATTGTTATACTCATAAATCTCTTCCTTGATAATTATTTCATTATTTCGCGAGGGAGGAAACACATTTTTCATGTATTTCCCCCCTGTGCCCCCACCGAAGCAAAAACTGAGAGTTTAAGAACTGTTTTGAAAAGCTCCCATGAAAACTTTCATTTCATACTCATATCGGCTACGTTTGATGAATTTTCAGGGGCCACTCTCCTGTACTGTTATCATCGATTAATGGCCAAGTTTTTCGAATCCTAGAATGGTTACAAAGCATGTTTGCTAGGAGCTCTCTCCCACCTCCTTGACTTGTTTCACTTATGAGTATTAATTGTAGGTACTCATCATCAGTCATTCATTAATTTGAATCAGGTGTTCAAAGCATGCACCTTAAACGTTGAAGTTGGGAAAAAATAACTCAAAATTATTCAATCTTCGCATTTAAAACAGACACTATTTTGTTTTACGATTACTGATACCACTAGCTGAACCGATTCTCAAAGATATTGATGACACATATCATTTCTGAAATTTTCATGCAAATCCTAGCAAAACTGTAGTGTGTTCGCGCATGTTGTTCCATAGCCATATATAGCCATAGTAATAAATGCAGCGCATATTGTTCCATAGTAATACAGGAAAATTCAAATCACTATAACTTCGCTAAATATGATTCAATCTTTATGAAGCTTTCAGGATAGATCAATCCTATAAATAGTCATCTGTGTTGTTGTACTCACCCAGGCCTACATTCGTGATTTTTTTCAGATTTTTCGGATGAAAGGTGTCCAATCGCGAGGAGGGGGGCACACAAATTTTTCGTGTTTTTCCCCTCCCTGTGCGCCCCTCGAAGCAAACTTTGAAAAACAAAGACCTGTTTAGAAAAGTTCTCATCAAGACCTTTCATTTGATACCCATATCGGCTACCTTCAATGAAATTTTTTTTTCGGGGGGTCACTCCCCTATATGGGGAGACCCCCCTTAAATACCTTATAAAATTTTTTATGTAGTTGAACTTTGAAGAGAACACCACTTTACACCTACATACAAAATTTGATGTTTCTAGCTCAGGTAGTTTCCGAGAAAAACTGCTGTGACACACGGACGGACGGACAGACAGACGGACAGACGGACAGACAGGACGCGATTTTAGTAGGGTTTTGTAAAATTATTTTACAAAACCCTAAAAATGGTAACAACGTTGGCGAAGAGTTTAAGAGAAAATATGACGAGCTTGCTGATGAGTTTAAAATTAAATTTCAAGAAGCATATAAATCCTACATAAATGTTGTAGGTGAAGAAATCACTCGGAATCCTAGAAAATTTTTCGAATCCGTCAACGTAAAACGTAAGATATATGATTACCCTTCAGCAATGAAATACAATGATTCTATCTCTTCTTCTCCAGAGCAAATCTGTGAGTTTTTTGCTGATTTTTTCCAAGGAATCTACTGCGATCCTGGAAACTCTCAAAACCTTCCGTCCTCTGAAATAGCACTAAGAGCACAGATCGATAGTATTTCGATATCTGAAGAGGAAATTCGTCAAGCCATCGAAGCTCTTGATTTGAACAAAGGACCTGGCCCCGATCTCATTCCCCCTCGTTTTTTGGCCCAATGTAAAGATAATTTGTCCCTCCCTCTTTTTCTCATTTTTAATAAATCGCTTTCGAGCGGTGTTTTCCCCTCACATTGGAAGCCATCTTATATAATACCAATCCATAAAAAAGGCGAAAAGCGGTCTGTTGAAAGTTATAGGGGAATCGCTACTTTATCTTCCAAACTGAAGCTTTTTGAAAAGATTGTATGCGATAAAATTTCACCTCTTATTGAACCTTATCTCAACGACGAGCAACATGGTTTCCGGAAAAGCAGATCTACTACCACCAACCTTGTCGTGTTGACGTCAGACATTCTATGTGCGATGGAAAAAGGTAACCAAATCGACGCCATAAACACCGATTTCAGCAAGGCGTTTGACCGCGTGAATCATGAAATATTGATTAAAAAAACTGCATAGTTTTGGAATCACTGGCCCACCGCTTAACTGGGTTCATTCATATTTGAAAAACCGCATCCAATATGTCAAGTTCCAAGGTCGCTTATCGAAGAAAATTAGTGTCCTCTCTGGGGTTCCTCAGGGTAGTCATCTGGGTCCATTACTTTTCAATATCTTCATATCTGACTTTTCAGCGACACTATCCGATATACCTCACCTTTTTTATGCCGATAATCTGAAGGTATATCACATTATAGAATCGCATATTGACGCTTCCTTTCTTCAATCCAAATTAAATATTTTACTCCAATGGTGCAACGATGATCAACTTGTACTCAATTTGGATAAATGCCATTTCATAAGTTTTTCCAGAAAAAAAAAATCATCCTTAACGATTATCAAATCAAAAGCACGAGTTTGAGTAGAGTTGAGAGCATATTAGATCTAGGCGTAATCTTAGACACACAGCTTCAGTTCAATCTTCAACATGACGAAGCCCTCTCTAAAGCTAATAGGATGCTAGGTTTCATCAAAAGGAGAGCCAAAGATTTCGAGAATATTTGGGCAACAAAATCGCTATACACTTCACTTGTTCGTCCCATTCTCGAATACGCTTGTTTGATCTGAGACCCAATTTACAACATTCATAATACTAGATTTGAGTCGGTACAAAAACAATTTTTACTCTTTGCCCTAAGGTCCCTCTATGACCCTAAAGATTTCCATAGCCTTCCACCCTACGATAACCGACTCCAAATATTGAATATGGCATCACTAGCTTCTAGGCGAACTGCGTTGTCTTCATGCCTAATTTTCGATGTGCTTAGGGGTAATATTAACGTGAAATTTATTTCCGAGAAGGTACGGCTGAATAATCCTTCTAGAGTTACCAGAAATTCTCGTATGTTCACCACAAGAACACATCGGACCATATATGCGGATAACGCGCCAATAAATAGATGTTGTAAAGCATTTAACAAATTCAGCAATCATTATCCCCCAACCATTTCCAAGTCCCTTTTCAAGTCCATAATTACACAATCCTGCTCTTCCCGGATACAGTAGATCATTAAGTAACCTAATGTATAAATTGTAATATCTTTGTGTTTTGTTAAATGATGCCTTGTTTGGCAATAAATAAATAATTGCATTTGGAATGCCCATGCCCCCGGTGAAAAAACTTTCCTTCTTTTTCGAACTTTTTGAAACTTCTCCGCAAGTATAATCCAGGTAATCGAAAAATTGTTCGAATAATCTTCCGATATAATAGTTTTGGATATGTTCTGATAATAGTGTTTTAAGCTTCAGAAATCTTCAGCACTTCAAATCCTTTTTCCATAATCAAACATTTGCTTAACAGTAGAGTATTCCATTTTCGACATTGATTGCTATTCATGTGTGGTTTTGGCATTGGAGATATTTCAGTGTTTGAAAATGTTGAAATATGAAACCCACCTCAATGTACTTATAAACTAATGTACCAAAATTGTTCTAAAACTTTTGACACGAGAATAAACTTGCTTAGTTTTTTTTTTTTCTACAGTCCGTCGCCACAACCAGACGTGTTTTATTCATCGCTCCTTGTAATAGCCTATTTAAATTCCACTTGCTGCGAACCAGAACAACAGGTTATGGGCCCAGGTTTGCGGAATAAATAGAGTAAGGTGCGGCGTACATTTGAAAAGATAAAATTTCTGTGGCCCAGAAAAAGTGCAATAAACCGACATTTGTTGTCGTCGTAAATTACGAGTTTTTCGGTCATAATTATGGAAAGCGAAAAAGGTGATTTCACGAAAGTGGCGAAGCTGACAGGCTCAGATAATTATTTATCGTGGCGTCGGAACGCCAGGCTTGTTTTGGAGTGGCACGATCTCGATGGATTCCTGGAAGAAAACGCGACGGACAGTAAATTAACGGCACCCGCTGTAACGGCGGCGGTGAATGTTGCAGTGGCCGCATTGGCGGTTGATTTGGACAATGCCACACTGCAAGCAGCGGTTAAAAGTGCGCGATATGCAGGAAATGCGGCAATCATTCGTGATGCGATTTCAGTAAGTGACCGTGTGAAGAAATCCAAACAAGCTAAAGCAAGATTAATGATGCTAATAGATCCAAAACTACACGATGAAATTGGTGAACATAATACGGCAGCGGATCTGTGGAAAAAGTGTTCGGAATTGTACCGTAATAACAATTGGCTTAACAAAGCAAAGGTTCTCGGGGACTTCACATCGTTGCGGTTATCAAACTTTGACTCAATGGAGACATTTCTGCGCGAACATACAGCCGCGTGTGCCGTTTACAAGAAGCCGGTTTTGTGATCGATGACGAAATAATGTGCGGGCTTATAATTTATGGTCTAACGCCTGAATATGAAGCATTCATCGGTGGACTTGATGGTAGCAATGTCCTCACAAGTGACGGTTCAAGTGGACATCGATTAACATCAGCAACGCTAAAGAGAAGTCTATTGGAGCATGCGAATTCGAAAGGCGTGTTGAACAGCGAAGGGAATGCCACAGGCGCATTCAAAGCTGCATCCAAACCAGCTACGAGTGAGTCGAAAAGCAAGAAGAAGAAGAAGGGAAGCGGCTCGATCAAGTGCTTTACATGTGGTAAGAAAGGGCACAAGAGCCTCCAGTGCAAAACCAACACACAAAATGATGAAGGCAAAGGCGGAAGCGCCAAACCAGCCTTCTATGCTATGACGGCAACTGGTTCAACGGACGCGTGGTTCATTGACTCGGGTGCGAGTTCTCATCTCACATCGGACAAGAAGATGTTCAAGCAATTCACCAGTAGCAATGAATTCGCTGACATAACAACGGCTGACAACACCCGCTTGCAAGTTGTTGGCACCGGTTCCATCGAGCTAAATGTTGGGGAGCACATAGTTCCAGTGAATAACGTATTGCTAGTCCCTGGAATAGCGGCAAATTTGTTGTCAGTATCGAGCATTGTGAAAGCTGGGAACAGTGTGCATTTCGACAGCAGTGGTTGTGTCATTCGAAGCGGCGCGGGTGATGTGTTACTGAATACACCATCCAAAACGGTACATACAAGATCACGATTTTGTCGAAGGCTAGTGGGCTGTTAGCAGGCAAAGACGAAGACAATCTGATGACGTGGCATCGGAGATTGGGTCATTTGTCGCATGGTGAGCTGATCAAACTGAGTGGAATTGTGAATGGAATCAAAGTTGACGGCGATAAACAAGCGTTGGCGAAATGTATTCCGTGTTCGCAAGGCAAACGTCCATTCAAGAAAGAAGGTGCCAAAATCAAGACAAGTCAAATACTGGAATTAGTTCACAGCGACGTTTGCGGCCCGATGGATACGCCTTCAGTTGGGGGCGCAAAATACTTCGTAACATTTATCGATGATTTTTCGCGAAAGGTCTTCGTGTATTTTGCCAAACAGAAGAGTCAGATCGGGAGGATTTTCGTTGAGTTCAAGATGCTTGTGGAGAGGCAAACCGGACTACAAATTAAAATGTTCCGTTCCGATAATGGCAGAGAGTATCTCGGCGAGTTCGAAACCGAATGCAAGCGCAGTGGAATCGTGCATCAGACCAGTTGTGTGTACACACCACAACAAAACGGCGTGGCCGAGCCTATGAACAGAACGCTCATAGAACGTGCAAAGTGCATGCTGTTCGATGCGGGCTTGGAGAAGCCGCTTTGGGCTGAAGCGGTTAATATGGCTGCGTACGTTACAAATCGTTCACCGAATCGCACGCTCGGGAACAAGGTCCCGGAGCAATTCTGGAGAGAAGGATTCATCGATCTTTCGTCGATGCAATTATTCGGATCGCTGGTGATGGTGCATGTCACAAAGGAGAAGCGGCAAAAGTTGGATGCGAAATCGAAAAGGATGTTTTTCGTTGGATACACCGATACGCAAAAAGGTTTGCGTTGTTTTGATCCTGAGACTCGAATAGTTCATACGAGTCGGGATGTCGTCTTCAAAAGTGCACCAGAACTGAAGGTAAATGATGACGTTCAAATTAATCTTCTCGATGATTTCATTCTAGGGGAAGTCGAAGAGCAAAAGTCGACCGGAGGGCTTGAAAATCATGAAGTCGAGTCTCCCATGACAGAGTCAGCTGTCGATGGTGCATCAATAATTCCCTCACCAACTTCCCGGAATGAGTCTATTGTGGGCGATGGCGATGAATCAACAACGAATGTCAAAAGTGATTTGTCCTACGGGTTCGACGAAACACTAGCTGAATCGCAGTCTGAATATGGGTCGGACGAGGACTATGTCCCACCCAGTACACTACAAGTTCCAGTTGGGGATGTAAGGCGTTCAACGCGTCCCCCGAAATCAAGGAATGTGGAGGCGAATTTCGTTTTTGTAGCGGAGATCGATGAGCCCGAATCATATCATGAAGATGTCAAAGGCAACAGGAGTCAACATTGGGAGAAAGCGATGGCGGAAGAATTGGCGTCACACGAAGAGAACCGAACATGGACTTTGGTGGAGCTACCAGTCAACCGAAAAACAATCAAGACCAAATGGGTCTTCAAGTTGAAGCGTAATCAAGCTGGTGAAGTTGTTCGCCATAAAGCGAGGTTGGTGGCAAAGGGTTGCTCCCAAAAGGCCGGCATAGATTATGAGGAAACTTTCTCGCCCGTTGTACGCTATGGGTCAATTCGCTATCTGCTGGCCATGGCCGCTCAAGAGGGTTACAATCTTGACCAAATGGATGCGGTGACCGCATTCCTTCAAGGGGATCTCGACGAGGAGATCTTCACCGACCAATGACGGGACCGGACGGGTCTGCAGGTTGAATCGTGCGATGTATGGCTTGAAGCAAGCGGGCCGTCAATGGAACCTAAAGTTAGATGCAGCTCTCATCGGGATTGGGCTAACCAAATCAAAGCTTGATCCGTGTATCTACCTCTTGCCATCGCTGGAAGTGATTCTGGCAGTGTATGTGGATGATGTTGTGATTATTTGGAAGCAACGCGACAAGATGGAGGCACTGAAGAAGGCTCTTAGTACCGAGTTTAAGATGAAAGACCTTGGTAGAGCGAACAGTATAATTGGCATTTCCATTGAGTACGTCAAGAATGGAATCGCTATACATCAGCGTCATTATATCGAAACCATTCTCGAGCGTTTTGGAATGAGTGACTGCAAGCCAGCGGTTACTCCAAGTGATCCAAGTCAAAGATTGTCAACAGATATGAAGAAGGAGGATGAATCAACGGATAACATTCCATATCAACAAGCGGTCGGCTCGTTGTTATATCTGGTTCAAGGAACGAGACCAGGCATTGCATTTGCTGTCAACTACGTGAGCAGATTCAACTCATGCTATGGGCAGATTCATTGGACCGCCGTGAAGCACATAATGCGGTACTTGAAGGGTACTATGCATTATCGTATTATGTATCGTGCGGGTAACCAACCACTTCATGGTTACTCAGATGCTGATTGGGGTGTCGACATCGATAAGCGACGTTCCTGCTCTGGATACGTGTTTATGTTGGCTGGAGGAGCAATTTCATGGGCCAGTAAGCTTCAGAATACCGTGGCTCTTTCAACAGCTGAATCTGAGTATATGGCCTTATCGTTTGCTACTTGTGAGGCCATATGGTTGCAAATGTTTCGCAATGAATTCAAGAGAACGGAAGATCCTGTGGTGATCAGATGTGACAACATGAGTGCAATAACGATTGCCGAGGTCGATGCGTTCCGAAAGCGTAGCAAACACATCGATGTAAGATTCCATCACTTCCGTGAGAAGGTGAAGGCTGGAATCATCGATGTAAAATACGTACCATCAAAGAGCAACATTGCAGATTGTTTGACGAAGGCCGTCGTCGGACCGATTTTGAACGCGGGTGTTCATGGAATGGGCATCCAGACAAAACAAGAGATGAAATGATGAAGAATGAACTATTGTAAAATCAATGTTGATTATCGTTTGAAGTAATTTGTCAATTTGATCATTTGAGATAACGTAGAATGAAGTTGATTACTTGAATTAACGTAGAATCAGTTTGCATTTATTTTTATCTATTGAATCAAATTGTCTTTTGTCCGAATGAGTTGGGGTGTTGAAATATGAAACCCACCTCAATGTACTAATAAACTAATGTACCAAAATTGTTCTAAAACTTTTGACACGAGAATAAACTTGCTTAGTTTTTTTTTTTTTTTTTCTACAGTCCGTCGCCACAACCAGACGTGTTTTATTCATCGCTCCTTGTAATAGCCTATTTAAATTCCACTTGCTGCAAACCAGAACAACAGAAAATAAAACACCCGTGTAATTTGACTCTGAATTGAAAAAAATATTTTTTGCATAATACCATGTTTGAGGTGGTGTTCCACAATTCCAGATGATGATTACAAACATTGTTGTGTCCATGTTAAAACAATGATGTATAGTTAACTGCATTGTTAGATAATACTTAAAAAATGAATAGCTAGGAAACTGTCGTCATACTTAGTAAGTGTTAAATGAGTCAAAATCATCTTAGAAAGACAAAACATAAAAAATAATAACAGGTAAACATTGAAACGACAATGGGAATAGTCATTAAATATCCATTAATGAAACTGTTTCAAATCCTTCAATCCTATTCTATCATCTATTTTGCATAGCTCGGTGTCTACCAACTATTCTAAATGTATTTCACAATATACGAGTACTGCAAATGGACTTTAAATTGCATTAAATGTTCCTAACAATCAAATGAAAAAAGCGAAATTCCATTCTACAGTTCCGAAACATTTCAGAATCTGCACTACTCTCGCTTCATCCCTTCACTTTTTCAGACATTTAAAACCATTAAACGTTTTTTTTCTCCCATTTTCCACTCAAACTCCATTCAACCACATTAACGATATCGCACTTTCAAAAATCGTTAGCGCATTTTATTACACCAGAAGAACATACAATGAGACCCTTCTTAGCAAAACTTAAGACTTAAAACTTGACGTGTATTTAAGATACGAATTGTACCCGCGGATACTTTAGGGAAAAATTTATTATTTTGTCTCGAAGGGAATAAAAGACTTTGAACGAAAATCAATGCAGTGATGGTATCGTATTGCGGTCACGTATAATGAAACAAACACTGGCAGAAAAGCCAAGTCCGAAAGGTAACCCAGGGACTAGTGTAGGTTGAATGTAAAGCGATAAGTAAGCAAGGAGTCAAGTACTCGTTAAGGTTAGATATCAACGTCTTAAATTTTCGCTGTGTTCAAAATAAACTTAGTATCACCGTAATTATCGACATTTTAAATCGCAAACGTGGTCGGTTCCGAACGGCCATTGAAAACCAGGCAGAGAGTAAGAAGAGTGGACCAAAAACAAAAGAGGTATCATGTTTCTTTTGGTCAACCGCTTTTATTTTGTGCCGCGGTAAGAAGAAAAAATATAACGACAGGAAGAAGGTTCATTGTTTTGCGATGTGAAGGTTTCAGGTTCAGATTCTTAAGTTCACTGGTTGATCTGCCTTTTTTCTTCTTATGTCTGTTTCCTTAGATTATTCAACCTACACTTGATTGCAATGTAAGACTGGTTGCTCTTGTTGAAGATGTCAGATTGCAGGTTTATATTGCCACCGCAAAATTTCAACTACACACCGCCCCCCTACTCTACCACAGTTTCAGTTTGATTTTCGTCATCATCTTTAGCAAAGAGCAGAAGAACATCATCATCAACATTTTACTTGTCTTATTCTCCGATTTCCTCTCAAGAAACTTCTTGTAGATAATATGGTTAGTGCTGTGTGACGTAGTGGGACAATAAGATACAAGGAGTTCATTAAAAGATTATCCATCATTTTATAAAGTGGTTTTTGGAATGGATATATTGAACGGTATGATAGAGAATTTATCTACTCCCTGAAGGATGTTTTTTTTCGTTTGTAACGTTTTTGTTTCAGGGAAGGAGAGTAGATAGCACAGAAGATTGGTAGCATTTTGTTATTTTTTGTTTAATGATGACGTTGAAAGAGGTTATGACTTCCAAGTTTGTGGCTTATTCAGTAGCTGATATTTTGGTTTGATCGCGATGAATAGTCAATGGAGCACAATTGATGTGGTTTAATGCGAGTGCATATTAAATGAAATCTCTTATCTGCCCAAGTAACTTTTAAAGTGTGCGCCTATTTATATGTATATGTATATATAAATATATATCTATATATATATATATATATATATATATATATATATATATATATATATATATGTAAAGGATTTTTCATTAAAGACAACAATTTTGTCTATTAATAAAACACAGAAATCTTTGATATATTGACTTTAAATTGATTGTGGGTGTAGTGCAAGTATATCATTTTTGGAATGAAATTCGATTTTGGTCATATGACCACCATAAGCTCGTTTACAGCGGTCGATTCTTTGGACATCTGGTACACATTTCGATAAAAACGTTGGCAATTTCGCGTTTTTTTTTTTGTGGTAGGGAGGCAAATGCCCATTTACGCCCAGAGTGTGGGAATCCTATGCTCGCAAGAAGGCGACTGGACCACCCACTAAACACCTCCCCTGTCGACCAGAAAACGTAGCCTGGGACCGTTTGACACATTACTTCGGGCCAGGTCTCGTTTTGTTACGCCGTGAAGCACCTTCAAGCTGGGGGATCCCTCTTCTATCAACAACGTGGCACAATAAAGTCAGGGAGATTCCTATTATCCACTCCACTTGAACAACCGTTCACAAACAGCCTTTACTCCACTGCCAACTCCCTCACGCAATATTTTCTTTTTTTCGTAATCCCAACAACCGTTGTCGTTCGCGACCAGCCAGCCACTCCCGTTGTCACCAATCGCCAAGCAACTCGTCGTCAACGAGATCTATCCAATTTCTCTCGCGCTGCAATAGGACTTTGCCAACTCGTTCTGTTTTGATGGAATTCTAGATGCTGATAGCATTACAATATGGAAACGTGGTCATTGCATGAGAATCTTATGAGAACGATGTCCGTATTAGCACTCTGGGAAAATTAAACATTATTTTCCCTATCCCCCGTTTCTATGATGTTGGAGAAAAGAATTTTAGGTGAACGAAACGCATCATTATTGTCGCGAATGGTTAACGAATGTGCGGGTACAGAACTAGGAAGTCTTGCAGGCAATATTATTACGGTGTTTGAATAATATGATACATAAATGAAAATAGTGAGCAGAGCTACAGATAGTACCATGAGAAAACGATGAACGCGACTGTGTTGTAACGCCATTTATTGAAAATTCCTGAACTCGATGCTGTTCCTCTTTCTGTTTTTTTTTCTTATTAAAAAATTTTTTTTTTTTCGCTTGCTTGTTTTCATTTAGCTTGCTTTTGTCATATTTCGAATGACAATAAACTTAACGCGAATTTCATAAAATTAATAAAGCAAAAATAAATAAGGTATATAATAATAAAAAATCTTTTTCGATCCCAAAGGAAGAAAATATAGAAATTGCATTATATTTTTGGTTTAAATATTTGCCGATAGGATTATGAACATACCTTTAACAATAAATGTTTTCCGCGATGAATTTGATAGTTGTTCGTGATTTATACTAAAACGATTTTTTCATTATTCGATTGATTTTGAAACAATGGGAGCCGATAGTCTAAGTGGTTCAAATTTATAAAAAAAGGACGTTTGATTTGTTTGCAGTCTACGCAGGTGAGTTGATTTAATTTGCAGAGGATTCGTTGAGTTCTTAATGATTGTGTAACATTACGATGTCGTATCATATGCTAAAAATATAAAGGGTTTTCCAATGAGAGGTGTTATTTTGAATAGCCCACTATTTCGGTAGACGTGACTTTTGAAGCTGTCATTTTTTGACATTTGACAAGTGAAAACTACGACATTAATAAAAATTGAACAATACACGCTTCAACAACGCCCTGAAATTATCAAAATTCACTATAAAAATGGTGAAAATTTGGCAGGTACAGTTCGTAAAACTCGAACATTTTTGGGTCGTCGTGAAGCATCTTTTCGGACCGCAACACAGAAATTGGTGGGAAAATTCGAGCTGTTGGGACAACTTAGTGATGTGAGGAATAAAACCCGTGCACGTCACTCAAGAACAGTTGAGAATATTGCTGCTGTAGCCGTTGAAGAAAACCCAGGTTTGTTCATTCCTCGTCGTTCCTTGAAATTAGGCATTCCGCAAACGTCATTTCACCGTATTTTGCATAAAGATTTGGGCCTTAAGGCTTATAAAGTTCAGTTGACATAGAATTCAACAACAACGTCGTGTCTTTTCTGACTTGGTCCTTGAAATGCATGGAAATGATCCGGAATTCCATCGGAAAATCATCTTGAGTGATGAGGCCCATTTTCACCTCGATGACTTCATCAACAAGCAAAATTGTCGCATCTGGGGCTCGGGAAACCCAAGGGTTATTGTTGAAAAGCCTCTCTATTCTCTACGTGTGACTGTTTGGTGTGGTTTATGGTCCAGCGGAGTCATTGGACCTTACTTTTTCGTAAATGGATTGCGCTATCGAGAGATGGTTAATGATTTTTTATGGCCAGAATTGAATGGTATTGATCAGGACAACCTTTTTTTGAATAACACGGTGCTACGTGCCACACAAGCAACGAAACCATTGATCTTTTACGGGAAAAGTTTCCGGACCGTGTTATCTCTCGAAGAGGTGAACACAATTGGCCACCAAGATCTTGCGATCTAACACCTTGCGACTTCTTCCTTTAGGACCATGTGAAAGAGAAGGTCTACGCCAACAGCCCAGCGTCCATTCAAGACCTCAAAGATGGAATTCGTGAGGCTATCGAGGACATAGCGCAGCCACTTTCCGATTTGGTTATGGAAAATTTCATGTAAAGGATATGGTCATGTAAGCATGGTCGTTGTGGTCATTTGCCTGATGTTATTTTTCACTACTAATAGCATACCTTCTCTTTATAATGAAATAAACATCCGTTCATTTATATTAAAAAATTGCATTTTTCTTTTAATATCAAAAAAATATTGTGTGAAATTTAAAAAATGTTGTAAAATATTGACAGCTGTTTGTAGTTGATGATATTGTTGACATAGAAGATGACGGTGATGATCAGCATTTACTGTCATTAGTAATCATACGTTCATCTGAATTTTGTACAGCTTGGGATCCTCGTAGCGCTCGATATTATAGATCGTGTGGAATGTAGTGTAGAAGTGGCGCGAACCATTGAACGATTGCGAATACTGCTTACATCCCATTGTCCTTTCCGTGCCGGCTTCTCAAGCAGTTTGCCTAGATGGACTGCTTGATTACTACAAAAACCAACATGAGTAGCAACCAAATGAAGCAAAATGTTTTTCCAACTGCGGAAAACAACGAACTCCCCAACAAGCTTTTAACCAACAATCCCTTCAAAGCATCAGATATTAAAAAATAGTACACGAATTACAAAAAACCTCTCGTCACTAGATGTGCAAAATATTCAAGAAACCTACATGAATTTACTAAAAAATTCGTCCAAGTATCTCATTCAACCTGAAATTCAAAGACAAGACAAGGACAGTAAAAAACCAAAACCGAGCACTTTTGGTGCATCGATAAGTCAACTTTCAAGTATTTTTTACCATATAACTCCAAAATATCCAAAAATACTCTTTTTATAAATATAAAGCAGATACTCTTATACGATAGACGATTTTTTTCGAATCTCATTCATTCATTCATTTATCAGATCTTGAGGCACTACGGATATATTACTAAAATGGTCGGTAGATTAAAACTTAAGCTATAAATCAACTGACAATAATTAAAGAGGGTCACGTGGTCCCTCCCTATCAGCTATCCTCAAAGCAAAACACTAAGACTTCCCCACCTAATTAATTCAACTAACCACCCCTTGAGGGACAATATAAGTTAAAGACAAATTACGATGAATTGTAACAAAAAACGCCAGATGCATCATATTCACCCGCACGGGAAAATAAAAGGTTTCTACGCATCACCTGAAAAAATTCACGGCGATCGGACTTATCTAAGATCTAGTTGTTAGTTTTTGAGTCAGTTGTTAATTATATTTCGAATAATAAAGTGCAAGGTCCAGCCTTGGAAAAATAAATTTTTTTAAAGTCTTTTCGCCTGAAAAAAATTGACTGGCGCCCAACGTGGGGCCTGCTTTCGCGCGTTTTAATTGAGTTAATAATTGGATTGATCAGGTTTTCATACAGACCAAGTCCAAATATGTCTTAACCCTGTGCTGAAACTGGCCAGTGGTCCATTATTAACATTCAAGTGAAATCTCGGTATCGCCGTAAGTATAGTAAAACAATCGCAAAAAGTGAACCGACCTGAGCTGTCTGCTAAAGGACCAAACGCAAGCTGGTCGAACAACCAAGTGCCTAAGGGAACGCGTATCAAAATAGGCTCCTCAATAGCCAAGGAGAACATCATCACCAACATCGATGGCAAACTGGACGTCTGTAAATTGACCGCATTTTTGATAAAAAAGCAGCCGAGAACAAAAGCAAAACAACTCCCGGTGAGAAGCAACGAATTCTGGTCAAGTATTACAAATCAAGATCAAGGATCCCACGAAAATGAGGCATAGAATTATATTTATATAAGTCAACTTTCATTGTAAATCCCATTATTTTCTTTCCTTAAAAGGATACTTACTATATAAAAGTAAACGAATAGTAGAGGAATATTAAATAATTAAATAGAAATCTTTCCTAAGGAATCTATTAGCTCAAATTTGCAATCTAACATTTAATTATCTTTTTATCTTTTGCCAAAATAAAAAGGAATCTATTCAAAATAAATACAATCCAACGCTTTCCCTGCCAAAAAATCAAACTATTTTATGCATATCAAGGATTATCAGTGACCCAACTAGTGAAGATATTGAGTGTTTAGTGAAGTGAAGAGTGGAATTGTTTATGCGATGTTATTGTTTGAGTTCCTTCTTCTTTAATTCCATGTGCTCTGTGAAATTTTACACAGGGATTCTAATTAAATCTTGTAAGGGAAACATTTTATTCAAAGAAAAAAATTCGACACTGTGCTATATTTTCCTAAAAATTTCTTGTGAAACTTTCACCAGAATCCGTTGTGCACCATATTCTCATGGAAATCCTTTTTAATATCTGCAAGATTTTTGCCAATATTTGGGAATCTTGTATTTTTGCCAGGGAATAGTGTGATTCTCTTTCGGATACTGCTTACACCCTTGAACTGGCCTAGAATCTCAAAATTTTTAACTGCACTACGCAGACAAGCAAGATCTTGGTACACTCGAGTACCAAATGACGACGCTAGAACAGGTTACAAATTCTATCCAAGAGTTTTACCAGTCTATCAACATCTTTGACTGATTCTCAACAAACTACCCTCAATGGAGCTAAGCAATGAGTCTGCCAACACCATGACCCAGGCCTATAGGGACAAGGCACTGGACACCTTCATCAGGGGGCTACGTGGTGACCTTCCAAGGCTCGTGAGTATTTGCAAGCCAATTGATCAGCCCCAGGCGCTGCACCTTTGCCTGAAACGTCTGAACATGGACCACCAGACGCAACATGCAAACAGCTCACAGAATCTATTGCGAAAGGCCTACCACCAACAACCACTACCGATCCCTCCACATAGAAGTACGCGCCCTCAGCCAAAACCTATACCGGAATCGGCACACCTACCTCGAAACTCTCAACTACCACAGGCGAATTAACAGACCTTTCACTAAAGCCAACCACAATTCTCTTATCCGAGCCAATTTCTCGTAGGCCGCAACCTAGGCCCGAACCTATGGACGCCAACACCTGTTTCAGGACTAACATAATCAACTACGCAAACAGACTTCGTAATCAGCGTGTTGCTTTAATAGCGCTCACAACCCCAACTGCACTATCCGCCATAAAAACTACAAAGAATTTATCATACAGAGACCGATATTACCAACAAATCACCAGGCGAATACGATACGATGCAACAGGATGGGGAGTACGAATAAACGCTAGACGAATACATAGACGAGATGGGTGGTGAGGATGACGACGAGGCAGAAGAAATGGACGACATCTATTTTTTAATTATAAGGCGCTCTTCGCTGCCTTACTTCGAATACAAATTAAGGAGCAGAGAGGTCTTAAGGTTTCTAATCGACACGGGTTCCAATAGAAATTATGTCCAGCCAAAATATATCAAATATACTTTACCCAACGAAAAGAATTTCCATTCTAAATCTGTCTGTGGCAAAATAAAAGTCACTCATTGTTCATAGACTCAACCGTTCGGTGACTGCACAAGCGAATTGAAAATTTTTATACCACCCTCTCTTATTTTTTTGACGGGATCAGCGGGAACGACAGCCTGAAAAGTCTGAAAGCCATCATCTACACTTATGATAACCTTATGACAATAAATAACAGTATGCATATCCCTCTAAAACAGCAAATCTCTGACATAGTCCAAAAAAGCTGCTAAAATGAAACACCTTAGCAGGGAGTTATCCAAGAAGCTAAAGGCAATCATTATCAAGCATTCAAGTCTTCTTTCAGACCCTGACGAAGAATTAACCTTCATCACTAAGGTAAAGGGCGACATTAGAACGACGACCAGCGACCCCATCTGCTCTCGATCCTATCCGTACCCTATGGGCCCTGAAAGACGAAGTAGACAGGGAGATCAATAAACTATTGGAAGACGGTATCATCAGAGCGTTTCGGTCTCTCTATAACTCCCCAGTGTGGGTCGTCTAAAAAAACTAGATTCACCCGGAAGAAAAATTGAATGGTCATCAATTATCGAAAGCGAATCTCGGTAACTATCCCCGACAAATATCCGATCCCCGAAATCAATGAGGTGCTCGCCAACCTCAGCAGGAACAAATTCTTTTCAGTCTCGGATCTCAAGAGTGGCTTCCATCAGATCACTGTCAAGGAGGCCGACACCCCAAAGACCGCTTTCTCTGTAAACAATGAGAAATTCGAGTTTATTCGCTTACCACTCGGTCTTAAAAACGCCCCTTCAATTTCCCAGAGAACGCTAGATGACATTCTACGCAAACGTATCAGGAAAAGATGTCACGGGTACATTGACGACATCATTGTTTTTGGGAGAGACGAGCTCGAGCATCTCGAAAGTCTTGATAAAATATTTCAAACACTGCAATCGGCCAATATGAAAATTCAAGTCGACAAGTTCGTTTTTTTCTTAAAAAGAAGTAGAATTTTTATGATGCATTTTCAGCAAGGAGGGCATTAAGACCAACTCTAGTAACGTAAAAGCTATTGTTGACTTTCCCTTGCCAAAAACACTCAAAGACCTGCGGTCCTTCTTGGGGATGTCTGGCTACTACAAACGCTTTATCCAAGACTAAGCTAGGATTGTCAAGCCATTGACATCCATTTTGAGAGGGGAAGATGGACGTGTGTGTGTTCATCTAAATTCAGTAGCAATAAAAGCTCTTAGTGACCTCAAGAATGCACTAATCTCTAAAGACGTTATGCTCATGCACCCAAAGTTCGAGAGAGAATTCGAGCTCACAACCGAAGCCTTCAACTACGCGATTGGAGCCATCCTCTATCAAGGAAACAGAGCAGTCTCCTTCCTCTCGCGAAGACTAACGAAGACTGAAGAAAATTACGCAGCAAACGAAAAGGAAATGCTTGCTATTATGCCTCAAGAAACTATCTTTTTGGATCTCGAAAGGTAAAGATCTACACTGATCACCAACTACTTACCTACGCTCTTAGCAATAAAAACACGAACACCAAAATAAAAAGGTAGAAGGCTGACTCGAGGAATGCAACTACGAGCTTAAATACAAGCCCAGGAAGGCTAACATCGTGGCTTGTTAATTGTCAAGATCTCTCCCGGAAACCCAGATAAACTCCATGACACCAACAGTACACAGCGATGAAAGCTCACCTCAGAACTTGATCCCAACTGTGGAGATACCCGTCAACGTATTCCGTAACCAACTTATCTTGAGAACCGGAGAAGAAGATATACCAAATCATCCATCCTTTCGAAGATTATAAACGACATGTCTTTCTCAAACCTAATAGACTTACTTAAAAGATACTTAAACCCAGGTACCATAAATGGGCTTTGTACAAGCAAAGAAATAATGGGGAAATTCCAACAAATATACCCTGCCCAATTCAGGGACTACCGGGTTCGCTTGACTCAGAAATTAGTCGGGGACACCTCCACCGAAGTCAAACAATAAGAGAAAATCCTTCAAGTCCACAAACGTGCCCACCGGAATGCAAGGGAGAACAGACCACAAATGTTGGAAAATTGAAATTTTCTGAAAATGGCAGCGAAGATTAAAAACCTCGTCAATCGCTGCAGTGTCTATAAAGAAAACAAGTACAAAAGGCATCCGAACAAAACCTTCATAAATTTTACACCCATACCATCTTACCTAGGGCACACCGTTCACAGAGACATATTTTCTACGGAAAACAACTTTGTGTTAACCACTATGGACAAATTTAGGAAATTTGCCATGGCTAGGGTTCTGAAATCTAGGTCTATAGAGGACGTAAGACAACCATTGCTGGATAGACTCTATTCCTACTGTATTCCTGAGAATGTTACAGTCGATAACGAAGGGTCACTAACTGCAGCTTCAATCACATCCCTATTAGAAGATGAACTAAAAATCAAAGTAAACCGGATACCACCTTGCAAGAGTGAGGTAAACGAGCAAGTCGAACGATAGCATCCGACTATCCTGGAAATTATGAGGTGTCTGAAGAAGAAAGGACCACAGAGATCATTCGAAAATCTTCTGCGACATGCCACCAATGAGTACAATCATAAGATCTACTCAACTATCAATAAAAAACCTGTCGAACTGTACCTCGGAAAGGTTCCCAACATCAACTTGGAAGAATTTGAAAGGATATGGCTGACGAACACCAACAGGCTTAAGAACAAACAAGAGACCAACATTAAACACCACAATAAAACAAGTTGGGTAAACAGACCTACGCTCATGTCAGAAGGGTTTTGTATTCAATTTTCAAAATGCAGTCACCAGATTGAATAAAGTCAAGAATCATGTCAATGACGATTTTATTGGAGAAACTATGAAATTCGAAGATCATACTATTATTAACAAAGTTGAAAGAATTTCGACTTCTGAGGTTTTTGTTATTGTTATACTCATAAATATCTCCCTTGATAATTATTTCAGATGTCCATCCGCGAGGGAGGAAACACATTTTTCATGTATTTCCCCCCCTGTGCCCCCACTGAAGCAAAAACTGACAGTTTAACAACTGTTTTGAAAAGCTCCCATGAAAACTTTCATTTCAAACTCATATCGGCTACGTTTGATGAATTTTTTTTCAGGGGCCACTCTCCTGTACTGTTATCATCGATTAATAGCCAATTTTTTCGAATCCTAGAGTTGTTACAAAGCCCTTTTGTTAGAAGCTCCCTCCCGCCTCCTTGACTTGCTTTACTTATGAGTATTAATTGTAGGTACTCAGCTTCAGTCATTCATTAAATTGAATCAAGTGTTCGAAGCATGCAACTTAAACGTTGAAGTTGGGAAAAAATAACTCAACATTATTCAATCTTCGCATTTAAAACAGCCACTATTTTGTTTTACGATTACTGATATCACTAGCTGAACTGATTCTCAAAGTTATTCATGGCACCTATCATTCCTGAAATTTTCATGCAAATTCTAGCAAAACTGTAGTGTCTGAGTCAGTAAAAAGCGCATGTTGTTCCATAGCCATATGTTGCCATAGTAATACATGCAGCGCATATTGTTCCATAGTAATACAGGAAAATTCAAACCGCTATAACTTCGCTAAATATGATGCAATCTTTATGAAACTTGCAGAGTTAATCAATCTTATAAATAGACATCTGTGTTCTGAATTGAATTTAAGGGGACCGTTAAGATTTTATTCAAGAAAACATAAAATCGATAAATCATACTATTACTAACAAAGTTGAGTGAATTTCGACTTCTCACGTATTTGTTGTTGTTGTACTCATCAAGGCCTACATTCTGGATTTTTTTCAGATTTTTCGGATGGAAGGTGTCCAATCGCGAGGGGGGGGGACACGAATTTTTCGTGTATTTCCCCTCCCTGTGCGCCCTTCGAAGCAAACTTTGCCAAACTTAGACATGTTTTAAAAAGTTCTCATCAGGACCTTTCATTTGATACCCATATCGGCTACCTTCAATGAAATTTTTTTTCGGGGGGTCACTCCCCTACATGGGGAGACCCCCCTTAAATACCTTATAAAATTTTTTAGTAGTTGAACTTTGAAGAGATCCCCACTTTACACCTACATACAAAATTTGATGCTTCTAGCTTAAGTAGTTTCCGAGAAAAACTGCTGTGACACACGGACGGACGGACGGACGGACGGACAGACAGACAGACGGACAAACGGACAGACAGGACGCGATTTTTGAAAGGTTTTGTAAAATTATTTTACAAAACCCTAAAAAGACAGCCCATAAAAGACTACGATATTGGGGACACTGTATTTGTGAGACAAAATAAGAGAAGAGGTTCAAAGTTATCACCTAGGTTCAAACAAGATATCATTAGGGAAAAAAGAAACACCACCATTGTTATTGAAAGCGGTAAAATCATCCATAAACGGATACTTCCCACAAACTCAATGGAACGTTCCTTATCAAATTCGAGAACACCACAATTTCGATCAACAATAAATCCTTCATAGCCAAAGAAATTTCGCCTCTACAAGTCCTGCCGGCAATTCTGCAGCTAGCATTCGACGAAACCTTTCAAATGCTAATCGATATAGGTTCGTCGTAAACATCAACAACATACCGTGACGGACAGAAGTCTACAACAATTCCTTATATTGAGATACCGGTTAATTGGAAGCTTTAATCAAAAATTCATTGAAGTATATTTTTCAGTAACGTAAATATATTTATAAAAAAATAAAGATAAAAACTTTTCATACTAGAATCAAGGAGAAAGTCCTAAAAACATAAAAAATTGAATAGACAAAAGTCGTATTGAATGGACAAAGTACGACAGTCAGTGTTGACTCAGTTATACACAAAAAATTTCCAACTAAACGTAACGGAATGTCATCAATATTTGTTTACTTGGTATTGTTATCATTATATATGTGCTGCTGCAATTCTGTTGTAGTTTTATCGCTAATATCTAACTACAAGGACCGCAAAATGACATCGCGAAAATAAATTTCTAGTTATATCCGAAATCTGGTCGTACAGTATAAAAAAGACAATAAATTGTTCTTGGAAATCGCGAAATCACTAAAACTTAAACGAACTTCTGTGTATACAATCATCAAAAACTTTGAAAACAGTGGTTCCATGGAAAATAAGTCGCAAACTGGTCGACCGAAAAAGTAGTTGTCGCGCAGAGACATTAGTTTTATTCTAAAAGATGTGAAAAGTAATCCAAAAATAAGTGCTCCAGATTTGGCGAAATAAGTGGCTACGGAAAGGATAAAGGATATCCATGCAAGGATCATCACGAGAACATTAAATATTAATGGGTTTCACAGTAGAACTCCACGTAAAAAGCCGTTAATATCCGCCAATAATCGATTTCTGCGTTTACAGTTTGCCAAGGCCCATATGGACAAGGACAATGATTTTTGGAATCGCGTCCTTTTTACAGATGAGCCCGAATTCCACATTTTTGGAAGTGATTGTGCAGCAAAATATGGAGGAAAAAGAACACGGCTTTAGAGACCAACAATTTGATTCCTACTGTCAAGCACGGTGGAGGTAATGTGATGGTTTGGGGAGCCATCGCTGCATTTGGGGTTGGCAGATTGGCTTTTGTTGAAACGACGATGCATCTTTATGTCTACAAGAACCTGTTAGAACAACATTTGAAGCCGTCAGTTGAGAATTTGGGTCTTGAAGAGAGATGAATTTTCCGACAAGACAATGATCCAAAATATACAGCACTTTTCGTCAAGAACTGGTTGTTGAACTACGCTCCCGGGCAACTTAATACGCCTCCGCAAAGTCCAGATTTAAACCCTATAGAGCATCTATGGAAGCTTTTGGAACGGAAAATTCGAAAATGCCACGTTAAAAATAAAAATTTTTTGTAGGAAGCGCTTGTTACAGAATGCAAGAAAATCACACCTGTAGAAACTGCTTATTTAGTTGCCTCTATGCCCCGAAGACTGCAAGCAGTAATTGATGCGAAAGGGGGCCCAACCAAATATTAAGCCAGCAAAAAATTTTAAAATTTCCAATACGTTTAGTTGAAAATATTTTGTGTACAAATCAGCCACCACTGACTGTCGTAGATTTTTGTCCATTCATTTTTTTATGTTTTTACGAATTTCTCTTTAAGTTTGTTATGAAATGTTTATGTCTTTGTTTTTTGATAAATATAATTACGTTACTGAAAAATGTACATCAATAGATTTTTGTTTATAGCTTCCAATTAACCAGAATCTCAATATAAGGAGTTGTCGTAGACTTTTGTCCGTCACTGTACAAGAAATAGAGCTCTTACAATATGAAAAGAAGATGCATCAAGTTTTAACATCAACAATGACGGTAGCACTCATAATTATCCTGGCCATACTCGCGTATCAAAAACTTCGTGCTAAGAAGAAAGCCAACAATGTTCTCAATTCACCCGATAATTTATAGATAGCTGCAGCTCCTAACATCCCTCAGCAACGGCGACTTACCTGCACACAGGAAAACTTCAAAATATTAGGTTCAACGACCTTCCCAACTTCTAAACTAATTGTATTTCACGGGGGAAGAGTTAACGACAAATTCCGGCAAATTGTAACAAAAGACGCCAGACGCATCATATTCACCTGCACGGGAAAATAAAAGTCCAGGATTGCAGTTTCCACGCATCACCTGAAAAAGTTCACGGCTATCGGACTAATCTAAGATCTAGTTGCTGGTTTTGGAGCGAGTTGTTAATTATATTTCGAATAGTAAAGCTCAGGGTTCAGACCTGGAAAAATAAATTTTTTTAAGTCTTCTCGCCTGAAAAAAATAACTTAAAACCTATCAGTCTTGAGTCACTGAAACTATCCATCACCGCTGGTACCGCAAGTGGACAAGATCGCGATAAGCTAGTTCAGCTTCGACTGGCCAGACCAACCAACAAAGAGGAATCCACAGTAGGTACACATCTGTGGATTCCTGGAATATAATAGGAAAGAAGGGGAAAAATAGGTCTCATTCATTTGTTGTAGCACTAAAGCTACAAAATGGCGGTAGAAGTAACAATGGTTTTTCGTTCAAGGCAAGTATAGATTTTTGTAGATGTCCATAAAGTTTTCCTCGAGTTTATTCCTTATTGGTGTCTGCGTATCGTAGGTTAACAAAATGCTACTGATATCTCTTACTGTGGGACGAGGAAATTAAAAACTAAAGAAATATGGTGAAAAATATGTGTACTCTTTCAAAGATACTCACTTAAAAAATATCTCATGACCGAAACGCATAATTTACTTGATATCAAAGAATATATCTATGTGAAAATTAATTTAAAGCTATAGTAGATAATAGTCAAGATAAATTTTGACATTGTTATCATTGAATCTACAATAACTTTCATAAAATTGTTCCCTCATCATTCAAACACATCATCTCTCACATTTACTGATGTATCTAAGTATCTTTGCTTTTGTGAATATGATTTGCTTTTTTTTTTATTATCTGCTCATGCTTGACAACGAGACGACTAAATGCAAAAGTAAATAAGTCATAAAAGCCTACACAAAGTCAAAAATATAAAATTGCAAACATAACAGGGTATAATAACTACGAAATGGTGATGAAATAATTTTTCCCCTTTCACTCACTCATTCTACTTTTGACACTACATAGAGCTATGAAAAGATTTACTTTTGTCATCCTACTGTATTCAATCGTATTTCCTTCTGTAAAAACTGATAACATACACGTTGTAAAGGAAAAAAAATACATTTACTAGAAACAGTAAAACTGTTATATCGCTGGAAAAAATTTCCTAGCAATATAAAATTGAGTGCTCGCAAAAGTATAAAATGAGACAAAAAATGTTAAAAGAAAAGAATAAAATTAGCTGACGTAGAAAATGTATGCGTAGAATGCTTGTATGGGTTATATGCAAAGCCATATAAACAAATGGACGAGCAACGAAAATCTGTGTACTCGTCCATGTGAGAAGCAAATTTGCCACATAAATAAGTTATAAATAACTTACGCTCTCGAAACTATATGATTCCCTCTGCTTCTCCTTCCCCTTTTTTCCGGTCAGGTTTTTCTTTTCTCTCTTCAGAAGAATCGCTTCCCCCACTGACACCCGCGCACACCAACGAAATTTCATTTCAGTTTGAGTATAAACAACAAACAACTCTCACGGAAAACTCGAACGTCAAAGCAAAAGAAAATCGAAAAGAGCGCGAACCACGCGGGAAAACTCATGTGTCAAAGCGGATGGAAATTTCGTAAATTTTTAATTAAAACAGTGAATTGAAGTTCCGATTACGTACGCGCGATCTTTAAAATTAAAAACTTTTTAAATGTGAACGTGTTTCGCCGTGAATAGAGTGCTAAATTAAAAGCATATCGCCTCAAACCTCAACTTCACACAACTTTAGCGCAGGTTGCCAATTGCTTCGGCTCTCACGACCGGTTGCGGATCCAGTACTCTCTATATCTATGGTTATATGTAAGCAAAACATCTTTGCAGACTTTGCACAATATTATTATCTTTATAGTGTAAACATTTTTGGTTGTATTTTGTTTACATTGTGGCGCCACAACAGTATCTGTTCTACATACGAGTGTATTCATCTTTTCTTGTGCTTCATGAATAGAATTTAGTCAGTGGAAATTTTTTCACCTGTAATCTAAATTCAATATTGTTTTATTTTATAAGTGTATGAAATAAGCATAATTGTTACGCAGCTAATATTTTTTCCTATAAGACATTTGTTTCTATCTACATAAGAATTACTAATGAGGATCAGAGGTGAATAGACCGAGTGTATGCAAATTCGGGCTAGTTAGTTTTTTTTCAAACTTCTGGAAAAGCGTTCAGACAATGAATCTATTCGAATGTTTCTCTAGCAAAACGGAAAATTCTAACGATATATGATTCACATACCAGTAATGCAATGAATAATTGTTTGATTTCGTTTTGACAAGGTCTTGAGCAATGTCTCTGGTGGAGTATTTTTAGAGTAAAATAAAAGAAGGAGATGACCAGGAATGTGTCATCAAGAAAAGGTATGATAAGCTATATACGTTAGGCAAGTATGTTTGCATATGGGTTCATGAATCATATCCTGTTTTATACGACACTATGGAGTATCCACTTTATGTTGAATTTTAGCGATAATACGTTCAATATTGTCCTTGTAAAATAGATGAAGAATAGTGATCGCAAGTTATTTCTACTACGGTGTAAGAAATTCAAAAGTTGATTTTAGGACATGCAGGCATGTATATAATCAACGAGGAATTTTCCAATGTGCTCTGGCCTTCTTCTTCTTCGTAGTGCTTCAGCCCCTCTTGGGCCTTCGCTTCCTGCAACACCGCCTCCAACAGTCTCGGTCCATTTACCGCATCCTTCAATTTCGAAATGCGAGCAGCGATGAACTGTCTTCGTCAATCAAGTTAGACCAGCGGTTTCTCGGTTTCCCCACTGGTCTCCGCACTTCAGTTCTCTCAACAAATACCTTTTTAGGTATCCGTTATTCGTCCATACGATTCATGTGGCCAGCCCATTGCAGCCTTACAATCGTTGAGACTTACAGCTCGTTAAGCTCTGTTACGGTATCCTTTTTTCACCCTGGAGACTTCCCATCACGATCACTTGAACTCCGACGCAGAAGCTAGTACGCGTAAATGCATATTCCATTGAAAACCCCCACCAATTGAGCCACGGCAAATTACAGAAAAGGAAATTTGCATTTAGAAGCTAGTGTTTAAAACATTTGTACTAATAGAAAATAGCTTTAGTAAGTTTAAAGTAGCTTTAAATAAATTTTTGCTACATGTTAGTAAAGCTAGGGACCGCGAGTAATAGCAAAACAAGTGCCCAACCACAATGGCTTACGAATTCCGTTAAAAATAGAAAATTGCGGTGCTTTTCTACGAACCGGAGGATGAAAACTATGAGAGGAAAATAATCACACTCATGATCGAAGTCATTCCTTTTTACGGGGAGAAATTGAAAACGATAGTGGAAGATCATAATGGATGTTTAGCTTTGTAAGAAGACTTACATGAACAGATATTTATTTAGCTGGCATTTTGTAATCAGTGAGCTCCAGGTGCCCAAAAGAACCAGACTGAAAACTACCAGGGATTGGTATTACAAAACTTATCATTTTATACATGACTTCAGATTGGTCACGTAACCTCGAAAAGAATACATACTTATTAATCCCTAAACAAACATACATTACCAGCAATTACATATAGCATGAATATAATACACAGTCATCCTTATTCAATGCCAGAAAATGTTATCATCGAAAACGGAAACATACAATAAAGCACAAAAGTATCAGGAAACGTGATAGTCAGAAATGCCAACAAATTAATTTCAAATCATCATATGGTGAAACATGGAACCACAGGCATAAGACTACAAGTGTATGAGGTGTGGAGTGGTTGATGTGCATGGTGTGAATGCAATTTCATCCGAGGCACTTTCCAATAAAAGTGCAACAACACTGCATCGAATGACATCGACATTCAAGTGGGTCACCGCTAAGTATGAGGGAATAAAAAAGTCCAAAGCTAACGGACGGTCTGTTTTTTCCAACAGGTGGGTGCGAGAAGCGAGGCAGTAGGAGCAAAAATTTGTGTCATTGAAGTACGAACGTAACTTAGATTTCATTGGATAGGGAGATAAGTGGTAGACGTCAAGGTGCAAGGAAAGTGATCGTTGTGTTCTTTAAAGTACAAGTTCAAGTTGGAGTTAATTCGACACGGTTAATAAGTGGTGCATGTCAAGGCGTACAAGACTGCTGGCGGTGGACGTCGTCGAAAGGGGCCCCTCAATGAAGTAGGGAAAGATATTGCAGCGATAAGTAGAATTCTTGAATTGGTTTATTTTTTGGAAAGATTCGATTACTATATAGATACATATTAAGCGACAAATTTCGCATCTTATTATTTGTTTACTTTTATTTTCCAGCCATGTCATTGTCGTGGTGGTACTGGTGCGTGTAGGAAATCGGTTGGTTGTTTGGTAATATTCTTCTAGTGGTTTTCGTTTACAAATTGTTCCGTTCAGCTGCTACTTTAAGTGGTGGGAGGTATACGTTTTGCGTAGATGTTAGGATTTCTTTTGACGCTAGATTATTGGAAGTGCATTTTATTCCAAAGTGAAACTCCTTCGCGAAAGGTGTTGGTATTATTTCTGTTAGTGCTGCCAGGGCTGGAAAACGTAGTCTTTGTGCGCGATTATCAGTGGTGGAAGGTAGGCCTTCCACTCGCTGTAGCGGTTAGCGTTGCCTCTGCGTATAGATCTGGCGCCGGGCAGGTTTTTTGACTCATCTGGGGAGCCGCATTCTCCATTGGCCGCTCGATTGGGGTAGGCAAAAACGAGTGGCACCTGTCTCTGTAAAGCTTCCAGTTCCGAAGGCCCCGACCAGCGACTTTGTGGTTGCTGGAAAATAACCGGTGGTAAATATT
Organism: Odontomyia ornata; assembly: GCA_963969285.1. Classification (NCBI taxonomy): domain Eukaryota; kingdom Metazoa; phylum Arthropoda; class Insecta; order Diptera; family Stratiomyidae; genus Odontomyia; species Odontomyia ornata. The sequence goes on from OZ017741.1 coordinate 52,033,856, forward strand.
CGTCTAACGAAAGTCGAGATAATAATGGGCGCCCAATGTTTACGGGTATTGAAGTAAAATTGAGTAGTGAAGTGCAAAAGAAGTGAATCAACAAATGCAAGCAAAGTGCGAGTAAGTGACGGATTGTTCGATGCGACGTGTAATTTGCGAACGTGGATTGGAGTGATTTAAATTTTGCGGGAGTTTGATTTTTATTGTGTTTGGTGATGTTTTTAAGATTTAACTGGTGTATTGAACATTAAAAATATAAACATAAATAGAAAGTATATATACAAATTGAAAATATATAAATAGTGTTTATAAGAAATCTTAATAAATATGCCAATTATTCGCAACCCTTCAAGGATTTAACAGAGATACTGAATCTTTCGTTCTAGGTGATAAAAATGATTAGCATCCTTTATTTTCTCCATAAACGGCACATTTGAGTCAATAATTGAATACAAGACAAGCACACAGAGTAGTGAAAACCCTAAAACGTGGTTACCAGCCCAAAACTACGCTCTGTCGTGATGACATCAGCATATTATCGCTGATGAAACCAAGATTAAGGAAAGATGGGCATCTTATTTTAAGAATCTCCTTAATCCTCCGCACAGTTCCATAACATCGGAGCCTATAGCTGTCTGTGGAGAGCTTCTTTTGGCCACACAAGCTCTGAATGAAGTGTGTTCTATCATTAAAGCCCAAATGAATAATAAAGCACCGGGCATCGTTGAGATTCTACTAAAGCTCATCAAATATGGTGGCAGCAGTGTTCATGAAGCTATTCACAAAGTCATCCAGAACATTTGGAAAGAAGAGCATACGCCGAAAGAGTGGAGCCAATCAATTATATTCCCTATCCACAAAAAAATAACAAGCTACAGTGCGAAAATTAAAGGGGCATATTAACTACTTTGTTCGGCGTACAACATATTTTCAAAGATCGTAGAAAATAAAATTGGATAATATGCCAACAGTATTATTTAGGAATATGAAGGTGGTTATAAAGCAGGTAGATCGACAACAGATCAATTGTTCACAGCCAAGCAGGTACTTGGAAAATACTGTGAGTTCAACATAGACGTACACCGAACTTTCACTGTCTTTAAGCAAGCACAGGACAGTTTTGATCATAACGTGCTGTACCAAATAATGCTTCACTTTGGCATCCCAGCCAAATTAGTTCGCCTCACCAAAATGGCAATGATGTCAATGATCTCCCAAGTACGCATCAATAACCAATTCACCGATGCATTTGACACAAATATTGGGCTGAAGCAGGGAGATGGGCTGCCTCCATTGCTATTCAATTTGGCACTGAAGTACGTCATAAGGAAGTCGATACGTGAGGTACATTACTATACAACCAAGCCAAGTAGTAGCCTATACGGACGACATCAACATTTTGTCAAGGTCACTAACAACTGCCAAGGAACTCTTCCTGAAACTCGATAGCGAAGCCAAATTAGTGGGGCTACAAATCAATGAAAATAAAACATAGCTCATGATGCAGTTGAGAGAAAATACCTCAAACACACAAAATACCGCACTTTGCGAATACAATATCAAAAATGTGAGCGAATTGCTGTATTTTGGCGCCAAAATAACGAGAACCAGTAATGAAAGAGACGAAATTCGCAGCTCGCAAATTAAATATTTTATTCAGTTTTGACGATCTTGAAGACCAGCTGCATACACAGGATAACAAAGCTTCAAGTATACAAATCTGTGATAAGACCTGTGTTATGCTATGGGTGTGAAATATGGACTCTAACCCAAGCATCCACAAATATATTGAACGCCTTTAAGTTGCGGGTCCTGAGGCAAATAATTGTAGCGAAGCTGGATGGTGACCAATGGTGAATTCGATACAACCATGAGCTGTATGAAGTTTTTGACGAGCCGAAGATGTCAACGATTGTAAGACTATGGTAGCTACAATAAGCTGGACACATAAATCACATGGACGAACAACGGATACCCAAAAAGGTATTCGTTGGAAGAACTGAAGTGCGGATACCTATAGGGAAACGGAGATAATGGTGGTCTGACTCTGTCAACGAAGACAGTTCATCGCTGCTTGGATCTCGAAATTGAAGGATGCAGTCAATGGACCGAGACAGTTGGAGACGCTTGTTGCAAAAAGCGAAGGCCTGAGAGGGGTTATAGTGCTACGAAGAAGAAGAAGAATGCAATTATGTTAAATTGAATGTTGGGCAAATTTATTTATGCACACATATAAATATTATATTTCAAGTTGCAGTGAATAGTGAATTTTCTCAGAAATAGAGAAAATTTGATAAAAAAAAACAGCAATGAGACACTCTGTGAGTGTACGATGGGAAGGTTAGCTTCGTTTTTCGAATGATAAATGCAGGAAAAATTTGTTAAAAGATTCACTTTATCGTGGACAATTTGTGGACAATACGAGGTGTGACGATTTAGTAATGAGATCTAGCATTAGAATGTTTAGTTCGCCTGCTGTATCGTGTTGAGTAGACGTGTGTTGGTGGTGCTCCTCACGAAAATGGAGAAAAGAAATCAAGAGCAACGCGTCACGATAAATTTTGCGCCAGATTGGGCGAAACAGCTTCGAAAACGTACGCTAAAATTGTAAAAGTGCATAGTAATAGTGCTCTTAGTCGCGCCCAGGTGTTTCGATGGCATAAAAAGTTTAAGGAGGGGTTTGAATGCGTGAAAGACGTAGCGTAGAGTGGCAGACTAGTCGAGGTACGGACTGACGCAAATGCACAGCGTGTGCGCACCTTAATCCGTAAAGTCAGCGTTTAACGGTTCAAATGTTGGCCTCGGAACAGGGTATGAACCGTAAAACAGTCAGACAAATTTTAACCGAAGATTTTGGTTTGAAAAAGTTGTGCGCGAAGATGGTTCCAAAGAACCACACCGCCCTCAACGTGTCCCAGTATTTGGCCTCAAAAGCAATCGCCATGTTGCAACAGCCACCTTATTCGCCCGGTATGTAATCCTGTAGCTTTTTTTATGTTCCCTACAAGGAAATCGGTGATCAAAGGAACCTTTTTACGGACATCCAGGCGGCCGTGATGAGGGTACTCGCGGACATCCCAGTCAAAGCGTTCCAAAAATGTTACGAAGCATAGAAAATGCGCTTGATTCGTTGTAAAGATCTCCAAACGGACTGTTTTGAAGGGGATGGCAGAGTTATAGAATAATTTTTAAATATACGGTTTTCATGGAATCAGACTTATTACTTAATTGGCAAACCTCATATGTTGTATTCTAATTAGGAATTTACGACAGTTACCACAACAATCTATAAACAAATTAGATCTAAATTAATTGGTACACCTTTTGAGCATTCTTTAAAACTTTATTAACTGAACCAGGTAATGCGGCAAAATGACTTTCTATTTTCTAATATTCTACCTAAAATTAGTAATGGAGAAGTGTTAAAATCAGATCAATTGCAGGTCATAGAAAACAGATTTTTTACTAACAAAGGGGCTCAAAGATTATTTCCTGAACGAGGAGTTCGCTTAATTTTGACAATAACAAACCACGTGGACAATATGTTGAAAGGCAGCAGCCAAAAATAAGTAGATATTATAGTTATGACAAAAAATTGTTGTACTGAGTATTTTGTCATATTATATGCAGCCCAGAAGTTTGAATTTATCACATTAATTCCTGAATTTTCCTTACATTTATCTATATACAACTTTTTAACCCTCACATAATCATTTGCAAAATGAAGCTGGTAAAATTAACGAACCATCAATGTTTGCAAATCATTAAAAATTACTACCGGAATTTTGAATCAGTGGTCGCAACCTTAAGAGCACTTACTCCAATTTTCGGCTGTAATAATCGGCCCGCCTGGCAGGCTGTGCGTGCTATAGTGGATAAGTTTGGGTCCATATTTTCGCTATTGAAAGTTTCGGTGCCAATGAGATATTGTACCGCTCGAATCGAAGAAAATGTCGGAGCCGTACGAGCATCGATTCAAAATGAGCCAAATCAGTCAATTTCACGTCGTTCTCAAGAGTTGGGCATCGCCTAAACGACACTGCGGCGTATTTTGCGAAAAGATCTTGGCCTACATGGTTACGAAATCAAATTGACTCAAGATCTCAAGCAACTTGATCATTCAAAACGCCGACACTTCTCCAATTTAGCACTGGAAAAGCTCGAAGAAAATGAAGAATTTCATCGAAAAATCATCTTCAGCGATGAAGCTCATTTCTAGCTCAATGGTTTTGTTGATAAGCAAAATATGCGTTACTGGTCAGCAACAAACCCACATGTGCTTCTTGAGACACCGTTGCATCTGCAAAAATCACTGTTTGGTGCGGTTTTCATGCCGCAGGTTTGATAGGGCCGTATTTTTTCGTGGATGAAAACGACCTTCATGTTACCGCCAATGGAGAGCGCTATCGTGTTATGTTGGAAGATTATTTGTTGCCAGAATTGGATGACTTGACATCAACGATATGTGATTTCAACGAGATGGTTCCACTAGCCACACAGCAAGCCCCAAAATCAATTTATTGAAAGTCAAATTTGATGAGCGTGCTATCTAGAGAAATCGTCCAGTCGAATGGCCGCCTCGTTCATGCTTCTTCTTTTTATGGGGCTATATCAAGTCACTGGTCTATGTCAATAAGCGATTAACTTTAGACGAGCTCAAAGACAACATCCAACGCGAAATTGCCAACGTTCTTATCAAAATATGTACCAGAGTGTGGTTAAATTGGGTCCAAAGAATAAATCGCTATAAATAGACTCGTAGTGGTCGTATGACCATAAAATGTAAAATGTCATGCTTGTGCTATATCCACAATAAGTTTGAACTCAATACCTGTTTTATTAAGATATAAAATTGTAATGTTCTTAATGGAAAACCCTTTAAATTTTGGGTACGTTTGGTATATCGTATGCTTTTTCTGGGCGCGCTCGTTTCGTTCACCAAACTTCCGAAAGCAATAAACGAACTTCAAAATGCTCTAAAAAGGATTAAATAAAATGTTATACAGTCGGGACCAGACCCGTTCTACAAAAGCCTGTAGCATCCAATTATTTGTCAGTATTACATAAATCGGGGAAAACGAAGCATATAACTACGAAACAAGCCGCCCCACTGCGCTAATCTTTTAACTTTTATTGATATTGAACAACGCTAGCAAATTATCCAAATTATTTTAGACGACTTCATGATTTTTACCGCACACATTCCTTACTTGCGTGGGAAAAATTACAGTATTCAAAACAATGGAATCAAAAAAAATGCTTTTCGTTCGCCGGATGGGTTGCTGTAATGGACAATTATACTCGCCAGGAAAATCAATGATTGTCAAAATCGATCGGCACCTATGAGACATTAACTTTTTGACATAGGAATTTTACACTTTATATCTTTAAATTTATTTTATATGTTTTCTTAGTGTTATACATAGATAGAATTGATGAGGCACTTTATTCATGTTTTAACCTATGCTTACTATTTGAGACCCCGCATTCAGACTGCTATCAGAGATAGAAAATAGTAAAATTCATTATATTGCTAATCACTATCGTGATCATATGCAATGCTTTACGAGAATTTAATGTAGACAAATTACAAAGCACTATCAGCATTCTCTACGACATTGCTTGAACAAATGTTAATAAAATACATAAAATTATATCACCGAGTATAAGCAAGTCACGATTTAGCAATTCATCGATCATTGATATAAAAGACTTTATAAATTGATATTCTAGGGAAAAGCGTTAAGTTTAGTTTTTATTCAAATTGTACATAGTATTGGCGCACTCAAAGGCATTTAATAGTTCCAGTTATTAAGAATAAGATATGTCATATAGTAATGGAATATTCTCATTAAAATATGTAATAAAGTGCCTTCAATATAAAAATAATAGAAGATAATTGTTGACCTAATTATAAAACTAAACTTTATTGTTCAGTTATATTTGAGTTAATCTAAATTCACTCTGGTCAAATTTAAAATATGCCGGTATTTTAGTTTGAATTTGCAATTAAGATCACATCCCGTGGGTATTATTTATTTTTATTATGAGCATCATATATAAACCTAATTGAATTGCTTCCCGCTACTCACTCTGCTACATTTTTTCAGTCTACTCGTATCTCTATATTATAGATGTACCTAAAGAAATCGACACCCGATATAGATTGAATTTAATTATGTTTAGTTTACGTTTGGAATAGATAAATATCTTTGCCTGTACGGCTTCAATGTCAGATTGATACATACGAGTATAAGTTGATATATGCAAATGCGAAAAATTAAATAGTGTGGTATTTGTATCTTATTATCGACATATGTATGTATGTAAAATAGGCAAGCATAAGATCTATTTCAACATTATTTTGTATTCGGAAACAAAATGGAACAGCAGAAGGAAAGAATTCAAAGATAGATGGACAGACCGGCATACAAACCTTATGGTATGTGTGTGGGATGTATTTTATCTAAAATGACTGATTGATCTGCGGCTTTTTCCACAGCCCGATTAAATTTAAATTTAAATTGTATTGAAAAGATACATTGTATACTGAATTTAAACATAACGAGTAGGTGGTAGTAGTATGAGTTGAAATCATCTTAAATTGTTCCATATATCATTGTTTGATGTCGTTATTGATTAAGCTCTATTGTATTAAATAAAGTAATTGAGTTTTTCTGTTATGTTTAGAGTTTTGCTTGCTACATTGTAAAGCGCAACAGGAAGTCAGTCAATTCATCTTATGTACTCGACTGAAGTTTATCTGTACTGTATTTATACAGAATTGGAGAATAGATATTATTGTTTGTTCACAAACATCAATGTTTGAGTATGGCATATTGCATCAATATCTCGATATTATATTATTGAAGTGGAATTCATGTCTGAAGGAAATAATCAAGTGCTTCAGTTGAAGGTAATACTCGTACTTGTCCGGTCAATATTTTCCAAAGAGATTAATGGGACAGTAATCCATTTCAATGAAATTGATTATAAGGCTTTTGATTGGTTAAATAAACGGATCAGTCAAGAAGATTAACTACTCATTCTTCATGAAAAATTCATTTTAGAGTCCATATGAGCAAATCATGCAAGCCTTTTTTCAAAAATTTGAATGTTTTGTATCTGCTCATTACCCGAGAATTTCTAGCAGTCGGTATTTGTACATTGTTGCTGCTAAAATTTTTGATTTTGTTCGCTATTCATTTTCTCCAATTTTATCTGCAGAATTGTTTAATGATTTATTTTATTGGTCATTATCGATTAATGGAGATTTTTTAAGCTTCGTAGCTGATGGACTAAAAATCTACCTTACAGTTGTGATTATAGATTTAAGCCTCATTCAATATTGACTACACCGTTTTCTAGAGTCAGAAGAAGTTTTTTTCCGTGTAGTAGTTCTCGATACTGAATTGTTTAGCTTTTTCTAAAAAAATTAATGCTAATCAAGTTTGCCATCATAATTGCTAAGAAATAAACGGGTGAATAATATGATTTATTGAAACGATTTTGTTTTACAAAAACAAAAAGCTCATTTGAAAACACAAAAACTATTGTAAAAAAATATTTAACATTTGAAATTAAAGTCCCTTTTCCCTCTGGTTGGGAGGTGAATGCCATTTACGCACTGAGTGTGGGACTCCTTTACTCGCAAGCGACTGGATCACCCACTAAACATCTTCCCTGTCAACCTGAGAACCTAGCCTGGAACTGCTCAACATATTACTTCGGACCAGGGCTCATTGTGTTACGCCGTGTGGTGCCTTCAAGCTGGACTATACCTCGTCTACCGGGAGGGGCGAGGGGAAGAGGGATCGGCAGGCAAGCGATCTCCCAGCCCCAACGTCACCAATTGCTGTGAGTCTCTTTTATCTTTTAGAACTGCTCAAACATAATATGGTTACATGGTTCCATTTTTCAACCGATCCAAGCATCACCGCAACTATACTATCTGAAGTGAGCTTTCCCATTTCTCTGTAGGGATCCCATTAGTAGCCTGTATCATTATTTGCACGCTAAACATGTGGGGCATTCATCCTTTTCCTCTCCTGGGCAAAACCGACAATCAGAGAACCGTGACTTACCAATCTTGTGCAGGTAAGACTGAAAACACCCTTGCTCACTCAAAACCTGCGTCAGATAGAAGTTAGCCTCACCATCTCCCTTGTGTCCTCACTTCGACGTTATTTAATTGCACGGTGCTCTCTTGCAACGAGAGCAACAGGCAGCGCGCGCAATAACTCTTATCGCCGAATCAAAGACTGTTGGATATGAAGATGCGATCCTCAGTGCTATTCTTCTCTGTATCTGTGCCAAGCGCTTTCGGTATACTTCCTTACTAAGAGCGTCGCCCCGTACTTCTAAGTACTACTAAGAGCGTCGCCCCGTACTTCTGCTCTATACAGTAGCACTGACCCTACAATACTCATCAAAAGTTCTGGATCTGCGGATCTGTTTGAGGCATGCCCCATTCGATTGCTTTAGTGTTGAAATCCCCCTCAACGAGCACGTTGCCGTCTGCGCTCGAGACAGCAACCTCCAAAGGGTTAAGCTTGGGTTCGAAAGATGCTATCGATTCGTTTGGCGTTAGGTACACACTAAAAAAGGTGATCCTTGACCACCGCACCCATGCGAAACCATCACCTTGTCCACAACTCTCCGCCTGGAAATCACTGTTCCAAACCCAGATAGCGGCAATACCAGTTTCATCAGGATACCATGATGCAGAACTTTTACCGGGGGGATGCTCACTCAGCAGTAAAGTCGGCTTTCATGTCCCTCAAAAACTGCTTAAGCAGGCTTTGGGCGGTGAAACTGGGGTGAAGATTTAGTTGCAGGATATGGGTCATCTGAGTTCTGATTTTGCCTTGGCTAGGGTTCCCTGGACGACCCGACATTTTCCTGATCCCAAGACGTGCAAAACATATTTTTTTATGACCCATTTCACCGTATTCGTAACATAGGGAACTCCTATCGGGTCCTTTGCATACTTGTGCGGTGTGAACATAGCCAAGGCATACGAAACATTGAAGAGGCCTGCTCGTCACCGTACCCTGCAGACAACCCACCATATTCTTACTTTGTCCTAATTCAGAAATTGTTTGGGGGCGTTTTCGGTAAAGTCAATGATGGCCATGCGTTGTCCTCTATGGTTTTCTATTATCAGCCTCACCTTGATCCTGCCTACGCTAGGGAGCTTTTTATGGCCTCTTCTTCCTCGGCCAGGTCCATGCCGCAGTCAATGTCTCTTATTTCGACTGTTGACATTGGGTCGAGTGAGGCTATAGTTGCTCTTTTTGTCAGCGCTGTCTGTAACCCCTCCTGATCTGGCATTCCACATCCATCAAGTGCCTCTGCCTTCCATCCTTTATCTCAATCTCATTCGATTGAGCTAGACGCCGTTCTTTTTTTGACGTTCGATGGTGGAGTTGTCTGCGCGTTCCTTTTAGGCTTAGCTCTCAGCGCTTCTTTAGCCTTCTACTCTTCTTCGGCCTTCTGGTCCTCTTCAGCCTTTAAGCCGCTCCTCTGGTAATGCCTTATGTGGTTTAGGAGCTTCTCTAGTTCAAAGAGCCTAATCTTTACTTCTTTGCTGATTTTTGGAGAGTCACTTGCAGATTCTGTTCTTTTCAAAACATCTGAAGCTGTCGGACCAACATTTCCTCTTCATGTCGCTGGGCAAAAATTGTACGCTGCCGCCATCGTCCTTGGGAGAGGTTATCGGCTTCCGTTTTCGAGTACAGTACTTCCGCCACTTTTTCGACGGTGGCGAAATCACACAACTATGCTTTATTTGCTGGTCACTCCTTTCTTTCCCTGCCGTAGTCTCTTTGTGGAGGATGGTTCGTTTTCATATTGGTAATTACTACCATTGCTTTCGTTGCTCGGGAGCGATTACAGCGGCAACTATGAATGCTCGATATTTTTTATATTTGCCTCCACCGCTCGAACATCTGGCGGACCCTGTAGAGTAACCTTCCCAATGTGCTGTAAACATCGTGGCTGCAGCCACTGGTTGCGTCGTCATTGTTGTAATTTTTGCTTTCTTTATTGAATTTATTTATCTTTTTTTAGTGTTGCTTTAGTTTATTAGATCCCTTTTTGGTTTTTGGCTTCATTCAATAGTAATTGTTATAAATTTTAAAAGAATATGAAGCAAATTCCAAGCAATACAAATACTAAAACTTAATGGCCAAAATGGCTCTCTAAATTTATACGCTATCAGTTAAACATATTTGATCAAAAAAATATAGCAAAGTCTAATTAATTAAGATTATAACATATTTTATCATTCGATTGGAAAAAGGAGAAAAAACCAACCTACACTATTCCAAAATGTAAAAGAACAGTGAACTTAAATTCTACATACAATATGTTATAACCTAATTCTAATAAAATTCAATCAAAAACATCATCTTATACTAAAAATATTCTATCACAATATTCCTACCCTAAGCGTTTAACATTATCTCTAAACCTAATAAAATAAACCTAACATATACCTTGTCTATCCCTAATTTTTGACATAAATAAACAACAACAATAAATGTAGGAAAAATGCGCAAAAACTCTAAAACTAAGTAACGAAAAATACAAAAACTGAAAACAAACACGAGTAATTCAGACAATGTCATTCAGCTATCAATACCTAGATTGCTCTGTCTCAGCTTGAGCAGCTCCAACGAATCTAGCAAATGAGTATCTACGTCGTAATTGTTGGTCTTGTGAGCTCAAATTCGGAGGATATTTTGTCTTCTTATCGGTGGCCCGTCTGTATATGTAGTATATGATTGGGACACCATCAAAATCAAAAACATATCGATTCATGTCCAAATACTCGAATGCTTCTGGAGGGATGAAGCCAGTTGCAAAGCAAATCGCAATATACCCGTCTGTAGAATGGAACGGCTGTGAAATCCACTGGTTTTCATACGCAGTTACAGATCTTGCGATATGATTCCGAAAAAGTTTCAGTATGAAAATATCGACTCTTGTCACTTTAGCAGTTTGATAACTTCTTCTATTCGACATGATGCTTCCAATCCATCTCAGGCTTTCTGTACAAACCAGTACATGCACGAAGACATTTCCTTTCGAAAACTCCTAATTTATGCATAGTACTAGCACTCTGGTTGTACCAGATATGACATCCATATGTCAAAACTGGTCTAACCAGGGTCTTGTAACAAATAATTATGACCTTTTGATCAATTTTTCTGGAATAAAAGAGCCTTCGTAGGGTCTTGACTACTTTTTGTGCCTTATTGATTATGATTTTGATATGTTCAGAAGAGTATAGATACTGATCGAGATGAACACCGAGGTATCGAACACAAAATTTATGTGGAGCCTGTTCTGAGCTACCCTCGCCAGCCATCATGTAGAAATCCTTCCAATTACGTTTCAAGTCTTGACTGACCACCTGCAGCATTGTCCGAAATAAAATTGATTCGCACTTCTGCGCATTGAGTTTTATTCGCCAGTCCTCAGCGTACAGCTGCCTATCATCAAACATTTTTTGAAGAATGTGTTGCGAACTCCGGCGTACCGACTTTCTCCCATTCCACAACTTCAAATTGCCGTCGTAACATTTCCACCTTCCTTTGGGCACTCCTACCTTTTCCTCTGTGTATTTATTTATTTTTATTAACACTTTTCCAATTTCCCTATAATTTTTACTTCCCCGTCATCACAATCCTACCCTTTTCCCTTATTTCCACCTACAAAAAACAACTTATACTAATAATTTCAATTTTCCCATTAAAAACCTTCTATTGAATTTTTGGAATTCCGTTTCGAGTTTGAAAGTGGAAGAAGTTTTTTGGCGGTGTGAAGAAGAGTTTTTAATCGAAAGTGAATATAAGCTTGCATTCTGGGGATTGTGACTTGGGGTTGGGATTTTCAGTAAGGGTGTTGGGTGAATTGTGGGGAAAATTTTTTAATTTCGATGTTAGTACAGAAAGTTTTTGTGGACGAAAGGTTAAGTGTCCGAACATAATTTTAACGAAGACACAATCATAATTCGAAGTGTGTTGTGAAATAAATGAAACTTATAAATAACAAAAGAATTAAAAAGGAGAGAGCAAAAGAAAAGAAAAGAAAAACGGCGAATATCAAGGCTTTCTTCAAAAGTAAAGAGGAACGAAGATAAAGTGGCGGAGAATAAAATTGGGAAGTTATACGGTTTAAATAAGCCAGTGCAGAAATTACAAAAATGGCCGTCTTACCATCTCTCTTTGATTTTTTTTTTGTACATTACAGAGATTTCAACCTTTGTTTACAGTGACCCCCCGCTTCTTTCTTGGCCTTTCCCCGAGCGCTCTGAGTTTTGCAGGAAAGTAAGTGAGTATAGTTTTGATTTTTCCGCTACTTTTTTTGCATTATTTCAAATTACTTTATTTTTCACAGTTTTGTCTATTTAGTTAACCTTCGTTTAATTCATATTTTCTTAACTTAGATTTTGAAGGGGCGGATTTGATTTTGGTGTTCAAATTAATTTCGTTTGTTTTGTAAAATTTACGAATTGTTTTTATATAACTTTTTTATTTTTGGTAAAAAAAACGGCCATGTCGCGTTAAAAGCCATATTTTTCATATCTCAGAATAACCTCCTCCTCTCTCTTCCGTTTCCCTTTGTGTTAGGTTTTACATGTTAGGTGGCTCATCACGAGTAGAGGGTGTCCCGGAAATCCCACGGCTCGACTGAGCGCTAGCCGGCCTCAGTATGCCGACCCGGGCTACACACCCCTCCGCTAATACTTATTGTCTGCAATTGCGATGACTTCCGTGGTCGAACTATTGTAGCTTTTGAGTCTGCCATGATCAGATCATCAACAAACGCCACCAATGGTCGTGTTGGCAAGAAGTTAAAATCAAAACCGTTGAAAAGCTTGCGGATGAATATTGAGAAGAGTAGAGGCACAGTAACTGTTCCTTGCTGTAGACCAGTCAATACCTGGAAGTCGCGCATTGTTGTCAGATTTCCATCCGTTACAGCAAACGATTTCCCGTATAACATATTGCACATCATGTGGATAAAGTGTCTAGGGAACCTCTCCCGAAGGAGTTTAAAAACTAGTCCATCCAACCACACCATACCGAAGGCTTAACCATATCAATGAGACATGCTCCAACACATTATCTGTTGTTTAGTTTCCAACAGATGTCTGAGGCTACTGTCGTCATCGAATGTACCAAATTGGCAATTCGGCATCAACTCATATTTCTCAATGTGGGCGTTCAATGCTTTGTTGAGTATCACTTCAAACACCTTCTTGATGTTAGGCAGAAAGCTGATTGGGCAATTACTTTTAGGGCATGAAGGTTCTTTTCCTTTCATCAAGATCGGGAATGCCTTAGCCTTTTTCCACTCATTTGGAAAATATGAATTGCTCGACATGTTGTTGAACAATATGCAATGATTCCTAATAACAACCTCAGGCACATGTCGGAGAACTTCATTTAGAATACCATCGATACCACAAGATTTCTTGTTATTTGTCCTGCAAAATATGAAGCGCTAGTCTTCATTGCTGACAAAATAATCAAAGGTTTAAGCTCAGTATGAGGTCAGATGCTAATATTCCATTGAAAAGAAGAACTGATTGGTAGTTCAGGCTTGATTCGAAGTCGGAAACTTTTGCTTTAACGACTTCTGAAAATATTTCATTCTCTTTCTGAGGAATTGGTAGATAAACCAATTCAAAATGTGTTCCAATCAGGGCAAGTTTCTGCAATCCCTCACATAAAATCCTGTTTCCATTTCTATCCGGAGTCGTAGTATCGATTTCGACATCAGTCCTATCGAAAGATTTATCTCATGACTAGTGACATCAAGATTCGATACCTTCACAGACTTCTTACGGAATATGCTATTCACTTTCGTGAACACGCCATCTGGGTCCTGTGGGCTAATACCTCTCAGTTTCTCCGCCCATTGATTGCTGACCTCACTCGTTAAGAATGAACGGATTAAGTTTCGGGCATTCGTCAGGTGTAATTTGAATAAAGCCCACGAGGGCTGGTTGTAGTCCAAAAATCGCCGATAAATATTCTTCACAAGTGTGAGAATGAGGCTTTCTAACCTTTTCAAGCTTGTAATGGTTAGTATTTCATATCCTTCCATATTGTTTTGATATTTAATTTTGGGAACTACTTGCTCAATGGTTTCCAACGTCAGTTTCTGTATCTTCGACAAATAGAGATATATTTCATCGTTAGTTAGATTCCTGCCATTAGGAACCATTGAGCAAGAATTGCCATCATCAGAAGGAAGACGTTGCTACCGGGACTTCCGATTAAACTTCTTTTGAAACTTTTCCCAGTCTATTTTTTTGAAATTCAACCGATGATTTTCATGTTGAACTGGAATGAAGAAGAGATCATCCCTTTGATGATTGATTACCATTACGATTGCGTTATGGTTGCTATCGTAAAGAAGCATCTGCAGTTTCCGTTGAGGACTATTAAAGCTGAACTCAAGTCTTGCGTCAGCAATGCAGAGGTCCAAATATGAATTTGCCGTAGGCTACGTTGGGAGCTCTGACCTATATAGGTTGCACCTGTCTTCAATTTGGTTCTCTGTTATCCACGATTTCAGGAATACACCTCTAGGATTATTGGTGGCGTTCAGCCATGATGTGTGCTTGGCGTTCAGGTCACCAGCAAGAATTAATAACTATACAGCCTAATCAATTCGAGTTTTTCAAACAAGAAGTTGAGCTCCTCCTTTAACTTGAGAACATTTCGACCAGTTGTACGAGTATAGGCAGAGATAATGAAGAGGTTATCCCAACCTGGCAGTGAGATTATGATAAGGGACACTTCAGGAGATTCAAAGCTTTTGGATTCGATTTGTTCCACATTTTGGAAACACTAGGGTCTTTTCACTAGTATCTAAGCCACCTCCCCCATCACCTATCCCCATATCGTTTCTTACGAATTCAAAATTCTTGAATGTCACGGAGAGCCACGAACTGAGTTGGGATTCAGTAAGAAGCATGATGTTAGCCTTTTTCTTAAAAAGGAACTCCAAAAGACAGTCCCGTCGATGTAGACGTTGATCGAGATGAGACGAATCCTATCCACGGGAATGTGACTGGATGACAACTTATTTTGAGGCATTTGAAAGCCCTAAACGCTGAAAAACAAAGTCAATTTCAGAGTCCTGTTTATCAATTCTCTCCAATAGTGAATTTAATTCGTGATAAATTTTAAGAAGCAGCTCATTTTGTGTCTCCCCCTCGCGATTGGACACTTTTGACTCGAAAAATCTGAATTAGCAAAGAGGCGAGACTTTAAGAGTACAAGGGCAACAAATACCTCAGAAGTCAAAATTTGATCAACTTTATTAATAATAGCACATTTTATAAATTTTATATTTTTACCTATAAAATCAAGATGGTACCTTTAAATTTGGCAAAAGCTACAGTTTAAGTTTTTTAAAAGCAATTGTATGAGTTCTGAAAGTTTCACAATAATTGAACTATAAACAACTAAGCTACAACTGACTGAATATTTAGCAAAAGCAACAACATTACACGTGATAGTAGGAAGATACACGTTTGCAACGGACGTGGACACTACCAATGTGTAGGAATTTTGGTAAAAATTTTAGAAACGATTTGTAATATTGATTTATTATCATGATTAACTAAGTGACGGGGTCAAAACACTTGAAACAAAACGGTGGCAAACTCACATGCATAATAACCAGGATGTAATTGCTTGAACTCAATTTATGCAATTTGTATATAAGTCAAGTTTTGATATGCAGAATATATTGTTTGATTTACTAATTGTTTTACAAAACCCTTTCTCTCTTTTTTTAATTTTTAAATACTCGATAAATCCATTATCAGGTTTAGTACTACAATGCTCAGAAGTTTTATTACCTGTGTCTTCTTCAATACTCATTGAATCTTCTAGTCCAGCTAGTGCTGCATAATAGTTTGTGCAGGCGTTTGCTCCGCCTCCGAGGACATCCTCTTCATCAGGCTCTTGTTTCCGTTTCTTAGATTTCTTATCTTCAGTCGCTTCTGAATTTACTTCTTTTTCTTTCTTGCTGGTTTCTTTTGCTTGAATTTTTCAACTAGTTCTTCTAGTGATTAGATCTAAAGTCTGAGCTTTTCGTTTTCCCTGTCAACTTTCTCGTTAGCTTTGATTAACTGCTCGATGTCGATGACTGATAAAATTTTCGGTTTGTCTTCGTTGTTATCAAGTCTTTCTTTTAGCTTTTTTTCGTCCGTCATCGTTGGCGATGAACACGATTGTTCTGGTTGATGGCTGAAACCATCAGGCTCATCCATCTCGTTGCTTTTGCAGCGAGACCAGAGGCAAAGTTCTTAAACCGGGACTTCCCTTGATTATATTTCCACTTATGGTACTTCTTCAGAAAAGAAATTTCAAGTATTCGATAAATGTTCGAATGATCCAACGGTGACGGTTTCCAATTAAAAAATTAGTTTCAACTGACTTTGTAAAAAATTAATTAATTTTCAAAATTTACTGGAGCGATTAAAGTCACATCTACATGCAACGAGTGCTAGACCTAGAATCCATGTCAGAAGGGTTTTGTACTTAACAAACGGTATGCAGACAATTTAAGAAAAAATTTAATGACATGCTCAGCAAGTATATGTTTTCTTAAAAAGAAAAACAAGAATTACTCTATTTTAACTGGCCAAAATTTTGTTGCAATATTGCTAAAATCATTGACTAAGCCAAATCTTAAATGTCTTTTAGTTATATCATACATTTGAAGAAAATAAAATAAAAAAGTTAGGGTCTGATTTGTTGGGAAACCCATGTAGTAAAAAAACCGTGTTTGATTGTTGTAATCGGAGAAAATTCAGACGACAATAACTTCCGTGACTTCTATTAAAACTCATAGAGCATTAATGTCTTTAAGTTAAATCATATATTTGAAGAAAATAAAATAAACAAGTTTAGTGTCTGGTCTGACGGAAAACCCATGTAGTAAAAAAACCATGTTTGATTGTTGTAATCGGAGAAAATTCAGACGACAATAACTTCCGTGTCTTCTATTAAAACTCATTGAGTATAAAAACCTTTTGAATGACACTTAAAAATCTACTTTCATCCAATTTGATCATACTAGTACAGCTTTACTGGAGAAAAAATTTAATTTACAGATCCTGCTTTTATTAACAAAATTGAACGAATGTCAACCATTAAGTTATTTATTATTGGATCGACCTGCTTAATTTTTTCACCGATTATTTTTAAGCTTCTCATCTTCAACTATTAATTAAAAAATTCAATCAAGTGTTAATAGCATGTACCTTAAATGTTAAAGTTCGGCAAATATAATGCAGTTTTATGCAATTTTCTCAACTAAAATAGCCGCCATTTTTTTACGATAACAGATGTCACTTATTGAAGAAATTCTCGAAGATATTCAACATGAATATACTTCCTGAAACTGTCATTCAAATCTTATAAAATCCGTAGTGTCTGAGTTGATTGTAAATGCATATTATCCCAAAGCCATGTAAAGCTGCTGCTGAAATTTCGGATAATGATTAAAACCATAAATTGACATTTACATATTGAATTTTATTGAATTTGAGGGTGGCCTTACGATTTTATTCAAGAAAGTGTAAAATTGATGTCATACTATTATTGACAAAGTTGAGTGAATCTCGACTTCTGACGTATCTGTTGTTGTAGTGGTCATAAAGGTCTACACTCATGATTTTTTCAGATTTTTCGGATGGTAGGTTTCCAATCGCGGGGGGGGGGGGTGAATGCGTAAATTTTGTGCACTTCCCCTTCCCCTACCTAATTCAATACTGATAGAGTAATTTTAAGACCTGTTTTGAAAAGATCTCCTTGAGACCTTTCATATGATACCCCAGTTAACGACGTTCAATGAAAACATTTTTTTTTTGGATCACTCCTCTATATGGGGCGACCCCTTTAAAACTCTTTGAAAAATCTTTTCACCTCAAAATTTTCTATTTGTCATAACTTCCAATCTGTCCACAAAGTTTCATGGCTGTAGCTTATATAATTTTGGAGAAAACTGCTCTGACACACAGATGAATTAACGGACACAGGTACTGATTTCAATACGGTTTTGTATTTTAGTACAAAACCCTAAAAACATAACATTTCCTCTAAGTTTGAAATTTCGTCAAGTTTTTTTTTATTTTTAAAAGACAATTCTACATGATTTCTAAAACAAGAAAATTATGAAGTAAAAGAATGTGTGATATTCAAAATATGCCTTACTTTAAATATATTGTGAATCTAAATGACATAGAAGAATTTCGAAATAATAATTACATATGTGCTAAAATTCTTAACTTAAAGTACAAGGGAAGAGAATATAAGGAAGGCTACTTGTATTGATTTTATAAAGGTTGAAACTTGACGTTTTCGAAATCGAAGAATTAATAAAAATCAACAACAGCTCTATCCTACTAGTTGCAGCTTACAATATCTTATGTTTCAATGAACATTATTAGTCATATGAAATAGGGTCTCCAACAAATAATTTCAAACTATTAAAACTTTAAATTTTTTCTGACTCTCTTATGCCTCTATATTGTAGTGCATCTAGTCGAAAAACATTCCTAAGATTGGAAATTTATTATGTTTGTATTTTTAATATAAAATGTAAAATTTTATGTTTTATATTTACCATCAAATAAATATTTTTTTCTCAAATTTATGAGTTCGGCTATTGGCAACTAAAACTAATAAATTTCGAGATTAAACGAGATAATCCTGAAAAATTAACAATCACTGGTTGATTTCAAATTAGGTAAAAATTCTGTTCTGTTGAAGGGCTTGGACTGCGGAGAGGATACTATCAATCTTCTGCAGGTGTTCAAGGAAGCAGCACCTGTAATTGAATTTATTTCCGTTAAAACCTTCGCGGCTAGAAGATTGACGGTAGAAAAGATGAATTTACCACTTTACTTGGTAGAGATTTCAAATAAGAGTAGCCCTTCAACAAATTAGGTATTTCAAATTCCGAATGATGAGGTGGGAACGCCTCCAGAAAAGGGAAGTGAAGCAAAGTTATCGTTGTCAAAATTTTGGACATTCGGCTGCCAATTGCGCCATGCATTATAATGCGAGGACGTTCATGCTCCCAGTGAGTGTAAATTGGCTCAAACGGAGCCAAAAGAGAAATCATACTGTGTTAACTACGGAGTTTTTGGTCACCCAGCATCATATCGAGGATGCTCCCGATATCAAGATGCGAGTGTCTTAGCTCCGAACTTCGTTAAGTCCAGAGTACTATTTGCACTCGCCGCTAGAGGACCAGCAGAAAATGCTATAAATAATGTAAGTGACAATAATGAGCTGGTTTTCAAAATTTATCAGCACCTAAATTTTTTATCGTTGAGAATCGATAAACAAGATACAAAAATTTAATTTTGTTTCCAATTTCAAATGAATCAAAATAACTTGTCATCCAGTCACATTCCTATAGAGACAATTTGTCTCATCTCGACCAACGTTATTGTTACTATAAATCGACGTGACTATCTCCTTGAATTAATTGTTAAGCAAAAGCCTGACATCATGCTTCTCACTGAAACCCACCTTAGTTCATGGCACTCCATTACATTAAAGGGTTTCGAATTCGTAAGAAATGATACGGTAAACGAGGATTGGGGAGGTGGCACTGGGATATTGGTTTGACGACTGTATTCTTTCCAAAATATTGAAAAAATCGGATTCAAATAATTTGAAGCTCTTGAAGTGTGCGCTATCAAAATCTTACTGCCAGGTGGGGATAACCTCTTCGTTATCTCTGCCTGTGCAACTGGTCGGAATGTTCTCAAGTTTAAGGAGGAGCTCAATTGCTTGTTTGAAATACTCGAATTGAGCAGGCTACATATTTATTATATTTTGCCGGTGACCTGAATGCCAAACATTCATAATGGCTGAACGCCACCAATAGTCCGAGAGGTGTATTCCTGAAATCGTGGATAACAACCAAATTGAATATATGGGTCGGAGCTCCCAGGATGTCCTAGGAAAAATTCATATTTGGACCTTTGCATTGCTTACGCAAGACTTGAATTCAGCTTTAATAGTCCTCAACGGAAATTACAGATGCTTCCTTACGATAGCGAAATAAATCTTCTCGATACGGCTGGTATTGAAACTGGTAGAACACTGCAGATAGAAATAAAAACAAGATTCTATATGATGGATTGCAGAGATTCGCCCTGATTGAAACATATTTTCAATTGGTTCATCTACCGAACCGTGAGAGAGGAAATCAAATATTTTGAGAAGCCGTGGAAGCAAAAGTTTCAATGGAACATCGACATCCATTTCAATGAAGCATTAACATCTGACCTCATACCGAGCTTGAATCTTATTGATTATTTTGTCAGCTATGAAGACTTATGTTTCATATTTGGCAGGATAAACAACAAGAAATTATGTGGCAGGAAGGGTATTCCAAATAAAGTTCTTCGAAATTTTCCTGAGGTTACTATTAGGAACTATTGTATATTGTTCAACAACATGTTGAACAATTCGTGTTTTCTAAATTAGTGGGAAAAGGTCAAGGTATTTCTAATCTTGCCCTAAAAGCTACTGCTCAATCATCTTGCTGCCTAACAACAGCAAGGTGTTTGTAGTGATACTGGACAAAACATTAAACGCCCGCATTGGGAAATATGAGTTGATGCCGGATTGCCAATTGGGTTTTCGTGCCAGGCATTCTACCATGCATGCAATATTGAAAGTAATCTCAGACATCTGTTGGAAATTAAACAGAATGTGTTTGCGCGTGTCTCATTGATATAGAGACAGCCTTTGATATGGTGTGGTTGGATGGACAGGTTCCCCAGACACTTTGTCGCCATGATGTGCAATATGTTAAACGGAAAATCATTTTTTATGACTGATGGAAATCTGGAGACGAAGTGTGACTTCAATGTCTTGAATGGTCTACAGCAGGGAACAGCACGGCGCCTCTGCTTTTCTCAATATTCATTCGCAAACAATTGAATGGCTTTGATTTTAACCCCTCGCCAACGCGATCATTGGTAGTGTTTGCTGATGATCTGATCATCTATATGGCAGACCGAAAAGATGCAATTGTTCAGAGCAACCTTCAAAAAATGTTTAATAACGTACAGCTGTACACCGACAATTGGCAAATGAAAATCAATGCGCAGAAGTGCGAACAAATTTCCTTTCGGACAACGCTGCAGGAGGCTAGTCAAGATCTGAAACGTAATTGAAAGAATTTCCACATTATGGCTGGCGAGGGTAGTTCAGAACAAGTTCCACATAAATTTTGTGTTCGATACCATGGCGTTCATCTCGATCAGTATCTGTACTATACTATACATGTCAAAATCATACTCAGTAAGGCACAAAAAGTAGTCATGGTCCTTTGATGACTCTTTCATTCCAGGAACATTGATCAAAAGTCAATGTTATCTATTACAAGACCCTGGTTAGACCAGTTTTGACATATGGATACCAGATCTGGTACAACGAAAGTGCTAGTACTATGGAGAGATTAAAAGTTTTTGAAAGGGAATGTACAGAAAGCCTGAGACGGATTAGGAAAACTATGTATCGAATAGAAAAAATTATCAAACTGCTAATGTGATGAGGTTGATATCTTCATATTGAGACTTTTTCGGAACCATATCGCAAGGTCTGTAACTGTGAGTGAAAATCCCTAGATTTCACAACCATTCCACCCTACAGATGGATATATGGCTTCATTCCTCCAGAAGAATTCGTGTATTTGGACATGATTCGATATGCTTTTGATTCTGATGGCGTCCCAATAATGTATCACATATACAGACGGGCCACCGATAAGAAGATAGAATATCCTCCGAATTTGAGCTCATGAGACCAATAATTCCAATGTAGATATTTATTTGCCAGATTCGTTGGGGCTGGTCGAGCTAAGACGGAGCAATCTGGGTATTGGTGGCTGAATGACAGTGTCTAAGTTATTTGTGTTTTTTTTCTGTTTTTATACTTTTTGTAACTGAGTTTTTGAGTTCCTGCTCATTATTGCTGCATTTCGTGTTGTATATTTAGGTTGTGTTTATTATATTAGGTTTAGTGATAAGGTTTAACGCTTAGGTTAGGAATATTGATATAGCATTGTATAAGTATAAGTTAAAGTTTTTTTATTGAATTTTATTAGAATTAGATTATAACATTTGTAGGATAAAAGTTCACTGTTGTGTTGCAATTATAAATAATTTTTGAATAGTGTTAGTTGTTTTTTTCTCCTTTTTTCAACCGAATCAGAAAATATGGAATGATTTTAATTAATTCGGGATTGCTAATATTTTATTTTATGAAATAGCATACATATTTATTGATAACGTATAAATTCAGAGAGCTAGTTGCGCCAGCAAGATTTTGTATTTTTATTGTTTGAAATTTGCTAGATATGCTTTTAAAATTTATAGCGAATAGTATTGAATAGAACGCTTTTGACTTTGACTTTGAAACATTTGTTTTAAAGAGAAAAAATGTAAAAAACTATATACAGTGGCTCACAAAAGTCAACATACAGCATGTAAAAACACGAATATGGTACAGTGGAATAAGAGAGGATGCAATGAAAATGTAAAAGTGGCTTTATTGGCATTAAAAATAAGTTTCATAACATAACAATAAAGAAAATCCGAACACCGAAAGAAATAAGCCATGAAAACTTAAAAAAAATGCATCCATCAAAAGTTAGCATACACCACGAGGCATGTTTCGAAAAGAACGCAAATGACCAAAAACGTGAGGTTAATACTTCGTAGGCCCTCCAACAGCCTTAATAACAATTTCTAAACGAACGAGATTTCCGGTAATTTCGGGTGGAATATTTATCCGAGCACACAGCAGAGCAGATTTCCAATTCCTTCCACAAATGCTCTATAGGGTTTAAATCGGGGGACTGAGGTGGACTGTGAAGCTAGTAAGGGACGTTATGCAGTACCCATTCCTTGACACTTCTAGCTGTATGTTCTGGATCATTGTCTTGCTGAAAGATCCCACCGGCTGTAGGCCTAATTTCTGCACTGAAGGTATCGAATTGCCTCGCAATATGTTCAAATACATGTATAGATCCATAGTACTATCAATAAAATAAAATTGCCCCACACCTGCGGCCGACATACAACCCCATACGAGGACTGACCCTGCACCGTGTTTCAATGTAGGACGCAAATTCTTCTTTGCAAATGCTTCGTTCCGCTTCCTCTATGGGTATCCACGCTCCTCAGAGCCATAAATATTATACTTGCTCTCGTCATTAAACATAACTTGATTCCAAAAACTTTCGTCCTTATTAAGATGCAAACGAGCGAACTCAAGTCTCTTCTTTACATTCACTGGAGAAATAAAACGTTTCTCTACCGTTATAGCTCTGATTACGCAAAGCTCGACGTATTGTTTCTGGACTCACTTGCTTCTTTGTTGCCTTTGCAAGTTCAGTGGCCATTGCTGGAGCACTTTTTTGTGGCCCCTAACTTATTTTCCGTAACAAGTCTCTCTCATCTCTGTTACTTAAGGATTTCGGTCTACCTGTTCGTTGTTTATTTGGTATCCTCCCTTCCATTTCCGCTTTCCGTATGATCGTTTGCGCCGTTGTACGACTTCTTCCAACTATTTTAGCAATTTCGCCGTACGACTATGGTGACCAGACGTCCTTTTTTGCAAGGACATGTCCATTTTTTCGACTATTCGGAGGAGCGTCCTTTTCCCCCCTACAAATGTCCTTTGTTCACGAACGTGAAACTCAAATATATTTTAAATCTTTCGCAGACTTTGAAATCATCATTTTATTTGGTCATACACAAAACCGAACTATAGTTATCAAGCCGCACATGTAGGTTGACTACTACATGTGCAAAGTTGGTCTGGCTGACTTGTATGATGTAGGCGCCGGTCATACTATATACATTCAGCACGTTATAGCAGACTTGTTTTTAGCAAAAGGTCGCTCCATCTCCATTGTCAATGGTCATTTCAGTTCGTTCGATTGTTTACGCCGCGTGAACGATTCAAAATCAAAAATGTAAGCACGCGACCTCACGTAAACGTGCAATCAAGTTATCAAGTGTTGTGCGCGCGAGTGCTAATATAGGTCGACATAAATTTACAGTTCATACGTATTTTGATGTGCTGCGGGAGCCGGTTTTGGTGACGTACGGCTGCAAACCTCGAATTGCAAGATGCCGAAACACAAATGCAATTTTACTGAAGATCTTAAAAAAATACCCATGCTTCAGCAAGGGTGAGACACCTACATTAGCGAAATGCAAAATATGTAGAAGAAGTGTTTCGGTTGCCTTTATAGGTATGTATTTTCTCAATATCATCTATTTCAAAAAGACTTTTTTTACGACAATGTTTATAAAATTTTTAAACAAAAATGAAGGTATTTATACTATAAATTTGTTTAGGTAAAGGTGCATTAGACACTCATCTGAACTCTGACAAACATATGTCGGCCATTCACGCTGCTTCGACTTCATATTCAATGGACCAACATGTTGTGATGAAAACTTCTCCACTTGCAACAAAATTGCGATCACTGAGGGGACTCTTGCATTCCACACAGTCACACATCAGATGTCCTATCGGCAGATGGATTGCACGGCACCTCTTCCAATAACACTTTTTGCGGACTCAGAAGTTGCATCAAAAATATCATGTTCGCGAACAAAAATCGAAGCAATTATAAATAGCATCCTTTCTCCTTATTCTGTCCAATTGATAAAACAAGAAGTGATTGATGTACCATTTATAGGAATTGGTACAGATGGGTGTAATTACAAAAATTTTAAAAATTTTCCCATCACAATGCAATGTCTTGATAAGAAGGAAGGACTCAGAGTTAGGTTGTTACATGCTAAAAACCTTCCAGACGAAAAAGCTGAAACATCTGTATCTTACATTGAAAAAAACTCTTGATGATAATGAGTTGACTGTGAAGTTCAGTGCTTTTGTCGCTGATAATACCAACACGAATTTCGGAGGTGTGAAGCGCGGAGGAACGAAGAATATTTTTTACACGTTGTAAGAAAACTTGAATAAGCCTCATTTAGTGGGGATAGGTTGCTCTTTGCATATTGTTCACAACGCAGTTCACCACGGACTAGACCGCTTCGGCTTGTTTGACATCGATTGTATTGTGTTCAAAATACTCGAATATTTCTCTATTTACACTGTCAGAACCGAAGATTTGAAATCATTTTGTGAATTCGTTGAAAGTGAAAACCTTGAACTGTTAAGTTACAGTCGAACGCGTTGGTTGAGTTTTTTTCGAGCAGTTGAGCGAATTCTTAGAATGTTCAAAGCGTTGAAATCGTATTTTTTGTCGCAAAAAAACCCTCCAGTCATGATAGAAAATTTTTTTTGCACGATCTTAGTGAATGTTTTTTGCTTTTCGTTCATTCTCTCATGTCTCTTTTTCAACTGAAAATGCTGTTGCTCGAGAGGATAAATAATAGCATTCTGGAAATTGATTCGATATTTGAAAATCTTTTAGAAAAATTGTACGAAAGGAGTCAATCAAATTTTGTCCCTTTGATGGTTCAATCAATTTTGGCAAAACTTAGAAATGATGGAAAATATCAGATTATTTCAAAATTTGGACGAAGAGTTTCTCCGAATCCGAAGTATTTAAATTGTTGAACTTCAAGAGAGAAAAAATTTTGCAGTATAAAGATGTTGAATCTGAATCTGTCAAATACTTGCTGCAAAAGGACATTGACATCGATGATTCGAAGCTTCACGATTAAGTTGTTTATTTAAAACGATTTTTGGCAACGAAAATAGATGATGATAATTTCTACAATGAAAAATGTGCAAGTTCTCGTATTTGCGAATTGTTTAACGCTGATGAACATATTGACAGTTACTCTGAATTGCTCAGAATCTCTCAATTTTTCTATGCTATCCCAGCACATAACGCTAATTGCGAAAGAGTTTCCTCTCTTATGAATACACAATGGACAAAAGAGAGTAATCGTTTTTCTATTGACAGCATACGACACATTTTGAGAGTTAAATTCAATTTTTCTGAATACAACTGTGTTCAGTTCAAAAAATTTCTGACGCAACCAATGAATGTACGTCTTGTTGAAAAAATAAGCAACAATGAAAAATATGTACGGGTAAACGAGGGGTAAATCTATTTAATTGTGAAACTGAAAAGTTATAGTTGCTAATAATAAATAAATTTTTGCAAAATCACAAACACGCATTTATTTTTTCATTCATCTATTCGTGACTATATTTTATATGCACTCAATTTTTTTTTATTTAGCGAAATTTGTTGAGAAAAAAATGTCAATCAATTTTCGAGTTCATCATGAATAGTATGGGGGGTAGGGATTCAAGATGTCCTTTATTTGCTCTGAGCCCATCTGGTCACCCAATGTACGACTTTCCTTCCAGTCGTTCACTAAGGATAATTTTTCGCACTTCCAAGCTCGTTTCTTTTCTTGTACTCATTTTAAAGTATTAAAGGCACCCAAATCACTTTAGTTTGATCGACTTGCAATGTACTAATGTTTATCTTTGTATATTATTACTGTAGTAATATTTATCGCAGTATGACTCATCGCTTAGACTGATTCTTTGGAATTTTCTGAGGTGTATGCTGACTTTTGTTTCCTCACTTTCAGCGGAATTTCTTGTTATTTACTATGTATATATGTGTGTATGTATATGTATGCTCTCATTTATTCTGTTTAAAATAGATTACAATGTTTCTGATATTCCTCTTAAGTTCGTTTTGCACCCCCTCTTTTCATTTTCCTTCTACCTTTATATTGCCAACTCCGCGTTTTTAAGCGGTGTATGCTGACTTTTGTGAGCAACTGTACATGAAATCACTTAAGGCATATACAAGGCCAAGCATAACCGAAACGTATGCGTCACATGTATGATCGACAAATTAATTTAAGATAATTTGAAAGCTTTGCTTGAAATTTTCAAAAAAATCATCCACCTATTTAACTGAATATGTTTCATTGAAACAACTAATTAATTTATGATCATTTTAAAACTTTCCTCAAAAACCTTAAATAAATGTTATATTTAACTAAATTTGTTTCATTTTAAACTGATTCCAATCCATAATTCCATACAAAATGTGTAGAAATTCCATATGTGTAGTTTTCTCAATACAAGGTTAGGCAATGTGATTTTTTTTTGAGGCCAAGATGAGAATCAAATAAAAACCTTCCAATAAGAAAAGAAAACTGACTTTAAATGTCCTTAAAAATGATAAATTAAATTTTTTGGAAAAAGTACCAAAGCTTTATTAACCAATAGTGGCGATATCGGAGAAGCACTGATTTCAAAAAGTTAATTTCACCCGCTTTAGGGCTTTTTAAGTCAGTTTTTTAAGACTGTTATTTCTTTCTTTCCTCCTAACCGAGTTCTCCATTGTTGAACTTGTATTTTTCTACCGACAATAAATCTTGTATTTTTGATAAGAACTCAAACAACTGAATACGAACTGCAAATATGAAATTACCATTGTTTGAATTTGCTGGTTCAAATAATCTTAACAAATATGAAAGGCTACGTTTATTGTTTTTCAAAAGATTTATACCTGTTTGTGTAGATATTCCAAATGTGAAAGCGATGTAAATCAGCCAAACAATGGTCACTCCTTGTTGCAAAATAATTTTTGTAGACTGCGCCATTTTAACACATAAATATTTGATATTTTAGCAAATGATATTAAACACCACTGTTATGTTTGAGGGGATTTGCTTTTTAACACTGCATATTAACCGCGCAAAGAAATATTTAAAGTAAACCTTTTGAATATTATGAAATGAGTTTTCAAAGCTTCAGTTGTCCAAACTTGATGGTAAAAACATGCCTCAAATCATATTTTGAATTTTACTATAATTTTTTTTCATTTCCCGTCACTTAATCGCGCAATGTATGCTCTCCACTCATTCCGCTAAAATAAACCACTCTAATAAAAAAATGTTAATGACTCGAATACAAAATGAAAATCACAAATGCACCAAATCTAAACACACCAACACTATTTTATTTTAGCGAAATTTCTTTTTCGTCGCTACGATACGCATACGTTATATTTCTATATGTAATAATATATTAATGCTATACATGTGCTGTAGCTGTGCATTGACTGTCTAAAATTTCGACTGTTGTTCCAACTCCTTCAAAACACAGAAAGGCAAAACAAAAAGCAAATTGAGGTTTATTACTGATCTATCTGCAGCACAATTTAACGTCGTGCTGCGCTTTTCAACGGAGAAAAAATTGAAAATAAAGATTCATGGACTGTTGTTTTTCGCGGTTTTTCTTAGATGGTGACAACAGGAAAATATTTTATTGACAATCACAACATCACACACTAGTCACTGTTATATATGGGCCAGAGAATTTAGCATAAATAACTGATTAAAAGAAATATTCTGCAGCATCTGATTTGATTTCAACAATTTCCTTTTTCTTTGCTTCAATTATTTACTTTTTAAATTTTTCAATGCCTGAACTGCATGTTTGTTATACTTGCGATTTGGAAAAAAAATTTCGGTTCAATTAAATAGTCGTAAATTTCAATTTAAATTTATTGAAAATTATCAGCATGCAAGACAATAAGTCGCCGCATTCCCGTCTACGGATTTTATTTTCAGCCAACATTCAAATGTTGTTAGCTGAGAGACGCGAAGATAGGCAAGAAATTAGCTCGAAGAGAGGCGCTATTAGATCGAAGAGATTAAAAGTTTGCTACGGTTAATACACTTTTGACAACGCGACCTCAATTTAAATTTTGTTTGTTTTATTTGGAATGTAAAAATTCCAGAGAAATTTTGTAAAATTTCAATTAAAATTTTTATGTTGATCCACTCGATGATAATTGGACACTTTATGAAGACACCAAATGGCAAATCACGCAATCAGCGCATTGAATTTTTTCTATTAAAATAGCTTTTGAAAATGTTATAAACAATTCACACACTGCTATCTGCCCGAAATAATTTTATGACTTAATTTATATATTTTTTATTCTCGCTGTCATCGGCATTCAACGCATTTTCGACCCGAAACGATCATCTAAATTAAAGATCGCGTATTAAAGATACTATTTGATATTTTTTTTTTATTTCTTCACCACCACGCACCGCAAACACAAAAATCATCACACACTATCACACGTTCACCTCAATTTTTCGACGGTTCGTGACTTTGGCAAGAAGCTATTTCGCCAATCTGAATTTTTTCATCTGAGATCATTTCAATATGTTTGCAACGCCAAAATGTACTTGTTATTTGTGTAGTAGAGTAGCAACCTCGGCACTCAACAAGCTGCTGGATCAATGGTGGTTTCGGTTTGGACGGAGTGGATGGTATGGAATAGATGGAGGACGCGGACTGGTTCGCGAAGACTTGACTGACTCCTCTAAGTCAAGCTTGTTGTTTCTGAATGTTTTGATAGTTTTTTCCCCTCGGACTGAATATGATCGAAAACAAATAAAGAATAAATAAAAAAATCTGAATGCAAGAAATAAACTTGAATGCATGCAAGAAAAAATGTTATTTTGTATGGAAGTTCAACATAGCGAAATTCGCAAGAGGTTAGAAGCTCGAGAAGAGAAGTCTCACTCAAGTCTTCTTATTTGCCACCTCACCGGAGAGTCAGAAAAATAAAATTTAAGACGGTGCTCAGAGTATTCGTATATTGTTTGGCTTCTTTCCTCGTTCTTGTATCCAAAAAAATTGTTTACTTCGCGTTGAATAAGGTGCTCAAATTACACGGTTTTAAATCAGGATACGATCACAATCAGAACTCATATCTAGGACATATCACTCTTCAGTTTCGCGACTTAACGATTCAAATCGTGACAAATAAAAAACAATTATTTTCATAATTCTTCGTCATTTAATATTTCCTCTACCTTGATTAATTTAAGCTCATGAAATAATCACACAATTTTTTTCCTCCTTCAAAAACACAACAAAAAATAAACCGGCCCGATTATTGTAACGAATTTCACATGACTGCGGTAATGTGCTACTAAGTCCACTACGACGGATTCCCTGCTGTTACCGCGGTTACTTAAAGCTTTCTTGTGCCAAGACATGATCGCAGATCTTGCTGTTCGTGCTACACATGTTGTCACAAACTTATTCACAGAACCTGGCTTTCCTCGTGTTACTGGTATGAATATGGCCAAAGATACACCTATAGATACTTTGGATATATCTTTTCAGTAGTTTTGTCAGATACAAAAGCTCCGGTGGAGATTGCCAAAAAGCACTAAAGAGATCATGTACCTCATCAAT
Source organism: Odontomyia ornata (assembly GCA_963969285.1). Lineage (NCBI taxonomy): Eukaryota > Metazoa > Arthropoda > Insecta > Diptera > Stratiomyidae > Odontomyia > Odontomyia ornata. The sequence continues at coordinate 52,064,161 of OZ017741.1, forward strand.
TTGCGGTCTTCTCCTTCCTTGTCCGACTGAACGCTCGCGCAACTAGCCGATCGCAATTTTTTAGCTTAACTTTAGCTTAACCAGTATAGTACGCATATACCTACACACATAAGGTGTATCTATAACACTCTGAAAAAAGACATCTATCATCCAAAATCCACTTTGATGAACTCACATATCTACATATATGTATCTAAGGTGAACTCTGCGCAGCACTGATCATCGAAGCTTCGATCTTGCTGTGAGCTTTTCCAGCTCAGCGAGCTTCACACTAAAGAAGACAAGAAAAAAATTACTCAAACGTTCTGTTGTCTTGGATCTTTAGATAGTGCAGAATACTATTTTTATTATTGGGGAGTTTATTAATGAAAAAGCTCTAATTATAGTTTATTTTATTTCTTGCTTTTCACTCTTTTCGTTAACCCCGAACTAGAAATAAATTAAATTAAGAATTGATCGTGCGCAAAGAGATGACGTCAATGAGAATCAACCATCATCAAAATCATCAACGAAGATTATATTGGTTGCTTCAAGTGTTCCAACTTAAATAAACAGACCAGTTGGTGCATCTTGAAGATTGCGATCTTGACTAGGAGTTGAGAGATTTGTTTTTTTGGAATGCTGAGAAAACTGACACTTTGATTAGTTGCTTAGAGGTCTAGGTTGGCGCCCAGTGTGTCGTATGTCTTACTCTGGATGGGTACATGTTGTTTTTTCCATTCGTCGTTTCGCGGGACGCCAATCTCTTTAATGATGATGAACATAAATTTCAAAGATATGGATTATTAAGAATGCTGTGAGTTTACGATCATGACATTGACCAGTTCATGAAAATAGTAATATTAATTGCGGAACGTTAACTCTGTAAATTGGGAATGCTTGAAGGTTGATTTATGTATATGTTAAGATGCGATGCTCATGGGTCTGTTTATGAGAGGTGGCTTTCTTGAAAGCAAGGTAGTGGTGTACCTGATGCTAATTTCGTTGTGCATAATCCATACAGCCTGATCTTCTGTTCAGGAGATAGAGCTCGACCTATGCCCCCCTTTTTCATAGATCGCATCTTCTTTCAATATTAGGAACTACCAAATTATGAAAGTCATAAGTTCTGCGGCCAATTCTTGTTCTTATTCTGACTATATTCCACGTAAGCAACATTATGCTTTTCTCCAAAGTCATCTAGATCCTGAACTTATAATCATTTTGACTCATCAAAAAGCGCACAGAAGCCATCAGGTAGATAAAAGCAAAATCTTGGATCTTATTCTCAAAGAAGTTCATCATAATCTCAACAGATAAAAACCTCTAGGAAAAAAAGAAGCCAACTTCATAACGCCCTAAAAATAATGAAATAAAATGTTTGTAAACGGTACCATATAAGTTTTTGCCTGTTTCGCTTTTCTATAAATTCAAACTAGCCTACCGTTCCTATCATGATCGTCTTTTCTACCTTGGCATCCCTTCCTTAGAGGTGAGGCGACAATACCTCGACCAATGTTTGCTCTTCAAGCTTATTCGGGGTTACTTATCATCAAATGTTCAAGATGCTATTTGCATACGTCCTCCATCTAACACTAGATCTACCCAGTTCTACTCCATTCCTTTTGCACGGACAGATATTTATTTCTATTCGCCATTGGTCCGACTCGTCCGTGACCATGAATACCTTCAGCTTGGTCCTCCTTTGGAATCGCTTGGAATTTTCAAGTCCAACCTACGGAGAATTCTTAACATGTAATTTTCAATTGCGTTTTCTTTTCATAATTATTGAATTGTTATTTTGATAAATGGTAATTTCTTACTTCATTTTCTGGATCTATTTTGTAATTGGAAATTTTTCTGTAAAAGGGATATAAATAAAATAAAATAAAAAAATAAAATAAGTATCTGCACTCCCTACCACCCTCTCCATGACTTTTTCTTCATCGCACAACGCTCGTGCGATCTGCATTCACGTTTCGTCGCTTCCTCAAGTATGCCACCCTGACAGTGTTCAATACATTGGTATAAGGGGGCACACAAAATAGTGTGAATTAATCTTTCCATAAATATCTAGTCCAATTCATGATACGTTCTCAAAGATAAAAAAAAACTCATATAATACGACGCATTAATAAAAAACAAGTTGAGTAAGCAGGAGAGTGCTCCTACCAGAAGGTCTTTGTAAACATCCTAGGGTTAGAAACAAGTTTTCTAATGGCGTGAATCGATAACTTGAATTATTCATCCAATACTTAGATATGAAATTGTTCAAATTTATACAAAAGATGCACAGTTTCTTTCATAAACACAGTGCAGCCGCCATTTTAATCTAGCTTAAATGATTTTTCTGAATTCTCGGCCGATTGAACATGTTCAAGTTAAACACTACTCCTTAAATTTTCATGAAAATTGAAAGAAAATAAAAGTGCCTAAGTCAATTTTAAATATATAGGGTTTTCCAATAAAAGGTGTTATTTTGAATAGATCTTCTGATTTAACACCTTGCGACTTCTTCCTTTCAAGCCACGTGATAGAGAAGGCCTATGCCAAAAGCCAAGCGTCGATTCAAGATCTCAAAGATGAAATTCGTGAGGCTATCGAGGACAGAGGGCAACCACTTTGCGATTTGGTTATGGAAAATTTTATGAAGAGGATATGGTCCTGTAAGCGTGTCGTAGTGGTTATTTGCTCAATGTTAATTATTGCTATTAACGGCATATCTTCTTCTTTATAATGAAATAAACATTCGATCATTTATTTTAAAAAATGGCATTTTTCTTTTAATATCAAAATAACACCTCTTAGTGGAAAACCCTGTATCAACCATAAACACGTGATATTGTTGGTATAATTCCATATAATTGATATGGCTATAACTCACTTGATTATGATTCGATCTCAATTAAATTTTGTGAACATATATATTGTCGCGTGTTTTTCGGTTCGCGGCCAATAATTTTAATGTTCCGGGAAAGTGAAAACGCAATGTCTTTTAATTTAAGTTAAAAGAATTTATTTAATTACGAAAATGCACAATAAACAATTTAACACTTTCACTAATTTTAATTTTCACTATGAAAATTATCTAACACTTGTCCATAAATTTCTTATCGCAATTGTCTTCTAAATCACTTCACTATTACGAAACACACTATCGCAGTTCTTATCACGGTCGAATGAATGATGATCCCCCCATTCATTCAGCTCGCCTTTATATAGGGTCTCTACCTATTCACCCATTTCTCGTTTATTGGCGAATGTTCTACCGAGAGGTACCTGGTAGATTCGAGTAAATTAATGAATGGAGTGACGTCACTTGCAGATGTTGATCATGCTTGTTGGGTTCTCGTGGTTTCGAGTGAATTCGTGTTCTTCATTGTTGTGAAAACAATTGCGACAGTAGCTCGCAGAATTATTTGTACATGTAACACTGCCCCCACCTCAGTTCTTTTCGCCCCGAAAAGATGTGTCGCCAGTTGTAGTCAATTCTCCCTGGATGTAATATGGAGCAAGACGGTCTTGATGCACGATTTTCATTTTGGCTCTCGGTTTACGGTGTTCCTGTATGCGATATACGACGTCGTTGATTCGCTTTGTGACTCGGTATGGTCCCTCCCAGTTATGTTGCAACTTTGGAGACCTACCCTTTCGCCGTTGCGGGTTATATAGCCACACCAAGTCATCTTGCTGGAAGCCAGTAGAATTAGCCTTTAGATCATACCTGGTCTTCATGCGGTCAGTAGCCGATTTGAGGTGTTTTCGCACTGTCCGATGTATCTGGTTCAACCGTTGTCTTAGATCACTTGCGTACTCCGAGATCGTTTGGGGTTTCTCGGGGGGTGTTCCAAACTTTATATCAGCTGGCAGACGAATAGTCTTTTCAAAAATGACTTTGGCTGGGGCTTGGCCCGTCGATGCATGTTCGGCAGCTCTGTACGCCATCAAAAATAGTGGGATATGTCGGTCCCAGTCCCTTTGGTACTCGTCAACCATCTTGGCAAGGTGTTTATTGAGCGTGCCGTTGAAACGTTCGACCATTCCATCGGATTGGGGATGCAGCGGTGTTGTCCTCGTTTTCCGTATTCCGAGCAGCTCGCACATTTCGCCAAAAACTAGTGACTCAAAGTTTCGGCCTTGATCCGAATGTAGTTCGCAAGGCACACCGTACCTACTGACCCAATTTAACACTAGCTGTTCGGCTACAGTAGTTGCTTCCTGGTTGGGAATGGGGTAGACCTCGGGCCACTTGCTGAAATAATCGGCTACAACGAGCGTGTATCGATTTCCCCATTCAGATTCAGGAAAGGGTCCAGCGATGTCAACAGCAATCCTTTCAAACGGTACCCCCACGTTATAGGTTTGCATTTGTCCTCTCAGTCGTCGTTTTGGACCTTTGACGGAAGCGCAAATTGTGCATCTGCGACACCAGTCCTCTACGTCTTCTCGAGCGTGGAGCCAGTAGAATCTTTCCCGCAATTTCGCTAAGGTCTTGTTAACACCAAGATGGCCTCCCGAGGATCCTTCATGCATTTCCTTTACCACATCGTGGATTCGGCTTTTGGGTAGTATAGTTTGCATCCTATAGAAGCTGCCATCCGCCGTTTCCCATTTCCGCTTGAGTACACCACCCTCCACCTGAAGGGAGTTCCATTGTGCCCAATAGCTTTTCTGGGTTGCGCCATGCGTTGAAACGTCCTTCCACTCAGGTTGCCCAGTCGTCTCCTTCCATACAAGCAATGGTCCGATGTCTTCATCGGCTAGCTGGGCATTTCGAATCTCCTCCGATGACCAACCTTCATCGAATTCGGCCGTTATCAGTCGCAAATCAACGGGTGGTTCCTTTTCTTCAATCCGTCGGCAGTACTTGCAGTTAGCTGGACATGGGCGACGAGATAGGGCGTCAGCATTTCCATGAGCTCCGCCCTTTCGATGAACAATTTCGTAGTCGTATGACTGCAATCTTTCGATCCATCTCGCAACTTGTCCCTCGGGGTTTTTGAAGTTAAGTAGCCATCTCAGCGATGCATGGTCCGTTCGAAGAACAAATTTCTGGCCATATAGGTATTTGTGGAACTGCTTGGTGGCCTCTATTATAGCCAATAGCTCCTTCCTGGTCACACAGTAGTTCCTCTCACTTTTTGAAAGAACTCGACTGTAATAAGAGAGGACTCTTTCTTCGCCATTGATCTGCTGGGAGAGTACAGCTCCAATCCCGCCGTTGCTTGCATCGGTGTCAACTACAAACATTTTTCCGGGTTTCGGATACGCCAGCATGGGTGATTCACACAGCTTTTCCTTCAGGGTCTCAAAGGCTGTCTGGCATTGTTCGTTCCAGACATACGGACGATTTTTCTCGGTTAGCTGATGGAGACACTTAGCTATTTTGGCAAAGTCTTTGACAAATCTTCGATAGTAGGTTGCCAGACCCAGGAAACTTCATAGTTGGCGCTTGTTGTTTGGTGTTGGCCAGCTTTTCACGGCTTCAATCTTCTCAGGGTCTGTTTTGACCCCTTCTGCTGATACGACGTGTCCCAGGTATTTTACTTCAGCTGCGAAAAGGGTACACTTATCGGGACTAAGTTTCAAATTTGCTAGTCGTAATCGGGAGAAAACCTCTTCTAAGTTCCGCACATGCTCTTCGAACGTTCTCCCGATGACAATGATGTCATCTAGGTACACCAAGCAGGTTTTCCAGGTTAGACCACGTAGCACGTATACCATCAAGCGTTCGAAAGTGGCTGGAGCATTGCAAAGCCCAAACGGCATCACCACAAATTGCCACAATCTGGTCCCAACTGAAAATGCGGTCTTCTCTCGGTCCTTCTTGTCGATTTCTACTTGCCAGTAGGCACTCTTGAGATCGAGTGTAGAAAACCATTTTGCGTCGGCTAAAGTGTCCATGATGTCATCGATGCATGGGAGCGGGTAACTATCTTTCTTAGTGACGTCGTTAAGCTGCCTATAGTCGACACAAAAACGAGTGCTACCATCCTTTTTCTTTACTAGAACTACAGGCGCGGCCCATGGACTGACAGAAGGTTCAATAACGCCTTGTTTTTCCATGTCCGAGATCAGCGCGCTCACTTCTCCTTGTTTGGCTATAGGGAGGCGTCTGGGTTCTTGTCGAATCGGCTTGGCTCCCTGTGTATCTATGACGTGAGTTACCAGACTCGTTCGGCCTTGGTCATCCGGGCTTGTTGAGAAGATGTCACTGTACTTGGTGACCAGATCAGAGGCTCGTTTGAATAGCTGCACTGGCAATTTGACCTGCTTCAATATTGCAGACGTTGATTCCCGGGCTTTGTCTGTGTCTTGCCTCCTTTTGCAATGATGGTCGTGAGTAGCTTCCAAAGAGGTGATGGTGGAAACAGGCTGGCAGCTGCCGATGACTTCTCCCGCTTTAATGCTCGTGGTTGAGTCTGCGGTGTTAAGGACTCTAACCGGCACATATCCGTTCCTTAAAGATCTGACAAGGCTTCGTCCTACAATCAAACTGCGCAATGCGGACGTCTTCGTTGGCTCTATCAGATCAGATCGGTGGTCTCCAGAATCACCATCAAGCTTGGCCCATACAATGCTTTCGGAAGAATTTGGTACATCAGTGTCAGTGCATACCACTACATTCATCTTGGGAATTTGGACGGTGGGATCCTCCATCAGTACTTCGACATTCTGCCATTTCAATACACGTTTGCCCAAATCCAACGTGATTCCATGTGGTCGCAGAAAATCCATTCCGAGAATGCAGTCATCCATGATATTCGCAACCAGAAAATTGTGTCGGAACACAAGGTCTCCCAACTGTATCTGGAGGTTGACCTCTCCATGAACAGGTGCAGTTTCTCCCGTAGCTGTCCGTAGTGAGAAAATTCTGCCCTTGTGAAGTTGTTGCTGTCTAACTAGGTCTGGTCGGATAATCGATCGGGTTGCACCAGTGTCGATTGTTATGGTGCAGTGTTCTCCCTTAACTTGACCCGGAAGGCATAAGTCCGCTTCTCCACGATGTAGTCTTGACACGGTGATGGTGGTGCTGGGGACGTCGATCCTCCTAGCCAACCTCTGCCCCACGAAGTTGGCTCTTACATGTTTCCCGACCCCTCTGTTTGAAGGGCTTCCATTCTGGGCTCCTGACTCGGTCTGGATCTCCTTCTAGCTGCACACCCTGGACAATAGCTCGGTTTTCTTCGCTTCTTGCAGTCTCTTTGTAGGTGCCCCTTCTCTCCGCAATTCCAGCATCTAGGCGCACCATTTACATGCGGGTCTCGCTCAATTTCGACGCGCTCACACCTGCACTTGTCTGTCACTGCCTCACGAACCCGGGCAGTGGTACGAGTCACGTTTTTCGCTGCCTCAAAGTTCAGACTGTAAGCCAATGTGTCCTTAACCGTTTGCTTTTGAGCTAAACGCACGGCTTGTTGCAATTCCGGGTCTTTTAGTGCGCTGATGAATGCTTCTGTTGCTGCATCATCTCGATGTTCTGGGTCGTAGGCTGGGTAAGCCAAAAGTGCTAGTCGCTCAATGTCTTGGGCTAGCTGCTGTAGGGTTTCACCAGACTTCTGCATCCGATGCCTTAGCTGTGACCGATAAATCTGCTTTAGATGATCGTCTCCATAACGCATGTCGAGCGCATTCATTATAGCATTCGGGTTTGAGTGCAATTCATCGGGGATCGTCTGCAAAAGCTCGGCAGCTGGGCCTCTTAGAGCAAGAATTAATGCAGTTGCTCGTTCCTGCTCATTCCAGTGATTTGCCGTTGCGGCAGCTTTAAACTGGGTCTTGTAAATACTCCAGACCGTTTGCCCATCGAATATTGGTGCTTGCACATTTCTGGATGTGCTTTGCGCTGCGGTTATAAGCGGGGCTGGTGAAATAGTTACTACTGCCTTCGCTGCTTCCAATTCTTTTTTCACTTTTTCCATCTCATGGTTCATTCTCTCTTCGACCTGGCTGACCTTTTCCTCGACCTGGTAAACCTTTTCCTCGACGCCTTTAATTTGTTTGTTCAGGCTGCCGAGCTCCGCTTTTATTTCGGTGGACTGTTTTTGAAAATCTGCCTTGATTTCGATCGCTTGTTGGTCTAGCTTCGCTGATTGTTCATTTAACTTCGCTGATTGTTCATTTAACTTCGCTGATTGTTCATCAAGCTTCGTAGTTAAATTGGATGACTGTTCACTTAGCTTCGCAGTTAAACTGCATGACTGTTCATCTAGCTTCGCCATCAGACTGGATGACATCAGCATTAACATTTGCATCAGCGCATTTTCTGGCTCCTTTGATTTTGGTGTTTCTACTTCTCCACCTTCTGCGCCTTTTTCCGCATCTGAGAGCTCACCCGAATCCAGATTCACGCCTTCCGACTCGATCGCGTCACGCAAGCGTGCAATCAGTATGGCCTTTGTACCTTGTGTGGCCAGATTTCGCGGTTCCAACTCCTCCTTGAGCTCCGATATGGTCAATTCATTAATTTTTAAGTTTAAGCTTCGTGGCATTTTTAATGTTTCTTTAAATTTTACTATTGTGCACTATAAGAATGTTAAAATTTTCACTTTCAAAATTTTTCTACCCCACACCTGACACCACTGTCGCGTGTTTTCCGGTTCGCGGCCAATAATTTTAATGTTCCGGGAAAGTGAAAACGCAATGTCTTTTAATTTAAGTTAAAAGAATTTATTTAATTACGAAAATGCACAATAAACAATTTAACACTTTCACTAATTTTAATTTTCACCATGAAAATTATCTAACACTTGTCCATAAATTTCTTATCGCAATTGTCTTCTAAATCACTTCACTATTACGAAACACACTATCGCAGTTCTTATCACGGTCGAATGAATGATGATCCCCCCATTCATTCAGCTCGCCTTTATATAGGGTCTCTACCTATTCACCCATTTCTCGTTTATTGGCGAATGTTCTACCGAGAGGTACCTGGTAGATTCGAGCAAATTAATGAATGGAGTGACGTCACTTGCAGATGTTGATCATGCTTGTTGGGTTCTCGTGGTTTCGAGTGAATTCGTGTTCTTCATTGTTGTGAAAACAATTGCGACAGTAGCTCGCAGAATTATTTGTACATGTAACAATATCTTATGTTAGTCTATATAATTGCAAAATTTCAAGAAGTTTAAAGGTACCGTTTTGATTTTATGGGCAAAAATGTAAAATCTACAGATCATACTATTATTAACAAAGTTGAGTGAATTTCGATTTCTAAGGTATTTGTTGCCCTTGTACTCATATAGGTCCACGTTCGTGATAATTTTCAGATTTTTCGGCTGAAAGGTGTCCAATCGCGAGGGGGGGGGGGGACACAAATTTTTTGTACATTTTGCCTTCCCCTGGACCCCCTAATTCATAAAATGATTTTTTTATTTCAGGTTCTAAAAGTTCTAAGCAAGACCTTTCATTTGATACCCCACTCGACTACCTTTGATGAAAAGAATTTTTAAGGGCCAATTCGTTATTAGGGGGGACCCCCCTTAAACATTTTTTAAATTTTTGTTAAGGCCTTAACTTTTGAGATATCATCACTTCTGACCTTTTCACAAAGTTTGAGCATTCTAGCTTCTATAGTTTCTGAGGAAATCAGCTGTGACGCACGGACAGACGGACAGACGGACGGACAGACGGACAGACAGATCGCGAAACTAGTAGGTCTTTGTAAAAAAAATTTTTACAAAGACCTAAAAACGTGAAAAAGGGGAAATCGAAAAGGTGTCATATCAGTTTTCCTGTTTCTTTTTTGACAGTGCACTAAGCGGAAGCTTTTATGTTGAAACGGGAAAATAGCCTTGGCACCGCTTCCATAAAATTTAGTTCATTTTTTTAGGGCATTTTGAATTCGGGTTTCTTTTTTTATTTCACTCTTTTAAGTGGCGAATTTTTGAATTTAAAATTATTAAAATCATGTTTCTTGAATACATTGCACTATGTATTTAAAAATTTATTTTCATGACTGCAATGCAAGTCCCACTACTGCTAAAATCTGCTGCATCCATTCGAATTGAATTTTGTTCTGATACATTTTAGTGCAAGGTCTCATCAACGTCTACCTTGATTTTAGGTTTCATAAAAATCCAATATAAATTAAAGCTTTAAAAAGCTTTCGACATTCGAGCTTTGCCCAGCCGCCATTTTAATATTCTTACCTGGCCCTGATATTAACGGTCTCTACCCGATTGTCAAGCCTCATCAAAATTGGTTCCAAGGTTTATTCAAAATTAGAGTAACAAAATTTTGCACATTTATATATTTTTGAGCGGCCACCTTTTTGTTTCTTTTATGTTTGAAAAAGGTACGAACTATTTGCTTAGACTGTCAGTGATCAACTGACTATTTTTTCAGTATAGAACGCAAGCGGTACCTTTATAAGTATGGGTGTGTAAGAAATACATAATACCCTATGGGATTTTAATTCAATAGTAATGCAAATTTTTTTTTTAACTCGATCAGTACGTCAGTGGATCAGGTTGCCTTCTTTCTCGATTAGGTTGTGTTGGTGAACATCTTTTTTCCTGAGCATCTTTACCTCGAACAGTCGTAGGCTACTCAGCTGGGTTGCGTCCGGGTAACAATGTGGCTCTACATCATTTGTTAACACTAATGGTTGTGACACTGGTTCATATGGCTCATCCTGGAATGTTGACCAAGACCACTCTCCTTCATCGATGGGTGGAGACCTCGTCAATGAGGAAGTATATCCTCATTTCATCAATATTAGATGATCTGCAGATGCGGTAGACTTTAACCAAATACACTCGGACTGATTTCTTATTTTTTGATAATGCTCTCACGACTGTGCCTGGATGCCGTCTCTCATTTTGATTTTGTATCAAAATAATATTCACATCGAGTTTCTGCTATTCTGCGGAATTTCCGTATATCTTTTAATGAGTTAAATAATTGAATATATTGCTGAGCATCAGCTTTCTTTCTTGTTACATTAGATAAAACCAGTTGGGCATAGTTTGCTGCTTCTTTAATCTGGTTTTCTTTATGTTTTTTTAGTTTTTCGGTTTTCAGTGCTTGATTAATGATTTTGTGCATTTTTTTTTTGACGTAAGAAGACATTTTAACTCCGCCGTAGACGTGTCCAAGCCTGTTCGAGAAAGGAATAGGGAACTCCTTGTTTCCCCAACCCATAGCTTCCATGATTCCTCATCCCAAACCCCCCAATTAAATGGTAGGAAATGCTCTCGAGGTCGCACATTGGGCTTACTGGTTCCCCAATAATGGGACATTAAATGACGAGAAATGCTAATAACTGTAAATACATCTACAACCCTGCCACTAAATCCTACTTACACCTCCTTTGTGGAGACGTAAGGGGGTGAAGGCGAATCTTCCACGCCTGATAACGGGATTGACGTAATAACCATGCCACCGGCATGGAGGTTGGGCGACGGGCTATCTCCCCGTCCTTGGAAAACCTTTAAATGTTTCAAAACCTGCAGATGGCCCTCGGAATGGATAGGGCTCATGGCAATGACCTCGCAAACGAAATAAGGACTATGGCATTTAACCCTGGAATGTCAGATCACTCAATCACCTTGGCGCTATTAAGGACATTTTCCAATAGGCCAGTCAATATAAATTAAAAATATTGGCAATTCAGGAAACGGACTGGGCTGGAAACGATATTCAAGACATGAGATTGCACACAATATTAAACAAGTTGGGCAAACAGACCTACGCTCATGTCAGAAGGGTTTTGTATTCAATTTATGAAATGCAGTCACCAGATCGAATCAAATCAAGAAACATGTCAAAAACGATTTTATTGGAGAAAATATGAAATACGAAGGTCATACTATTATTAACAAAGTTGAACGAATTTCGACTTCTGAGGTTTTGGTATTGTTATACTCATAAATATCTCCCTTGATAATTATTTCAGATGTCCATCCGCGACGGAGGAAACACATTTTTCATGTATTTCCCCCCCTGTGCCCCCACTGAAGCAAAAACTGACAGTTTAACAACTGTTTTGAAAAGCTCCCATGAAAACTCTCATTTTGTACTCATATCGGCTACGTTTGATGAATTTTTTTTGGGGGGCCACTCTCCTGTACTGTTATCATCGATTAATGGCCAATTTTTTCGAATCCTAGAATGGTTACAATACCCTTTTGCTAGGAGCTCTCTCCCACCTCCTTGACTTGTTTCATTTATGAGTATTAATTTTAGGTACTCATCTTCAGTCATTCATTAAATTGAATCAAGTGTTCAAAGCATGCACATTAAACGTTGTAGTTAGGAAAAATAACTCAAAATTATTCAATCTTCGCATTTAAAACAGCCACTATTTTGTTTTACGATTACTGATACCTCTAGCTGAACCGATTCTCAAAGATATACATGACACCTATCATTCCTGAAATTTTCACGCAAATCCTAGCAAAACTGTAGTGTCTGAGTCGGTAAAAAGCGCATGTTGTTCCATAGCCATATGTTGCCATAGTAATACATGCAGCGCATATTGTTCCATAGTAATAAAGGAAAATTCAAACGGGTATAACTTCGCTAAATATAATTCAATCTTTATGAGACTTGCAGGATAGATCAATCTTATAAATAGACATCTACGTATTTTATTGAATTTAAGGGTACCGTTAAGATTTTATTCAAGAAAACATAAAATCGATAAATCATACTATTACTAACAAAGTTGAGTGAATTGCGACTTCTAACGTATTTGTTGTTGTTGTACTCACCAAGGCCTACATTCCTGATTTTTTTCAGATTTTTCGGACCACAGGTGTCCAATCGCGAGGGGGGGGAGACACAAATTTTTCGTGTATTTCCCCTCCCTGTGCACCCCTCGAAGCAAATTTTGCCAAACTAAGACCTGTTTGGAAAAGTTCTCATGAAGACTTTTCATTTGATACCCATATCGGCTACCTTCAATGAAATTTTTTTTCGGGGGGTCACTCTCCTATATGGGGAGACCCCCCTTAAATACCTTATAAAAAATTTTTATAGTTGAACTTTGAAGAGATCACTACTTCACACCTACGCACAAAATTTGATATTTCTAGCTTAAGTAGTTTCCGAGAAAAACTGCTGTGACACACGGACGGACGGACAGACGGACAGACGGACGGACCGACGGACAGACTGGTCGCGAAACTAGTAGGGTTTTGTAAAATTATTTTACAAAACCCTAAAAATGGGAACCCTACTGGAAACCGAAAATTTGAAGTGGACTTCATTGTGGATAGGGAGTTCAAATCGCAAGTTATTAATTTTATGGCAATAAACGAACGGTTGTGTGCGATCTGTATAAAAGCCTGAAACGTGGTTATCAGACCAAAACCATGCTCTATCTGATGACATTGGCATGATCATCGCTAATGAAACCAAGATTAAGGAAAGATGGGCATCGTATTTCAAGAACTTCCTTAATCTCCCGCACAGCCCCACACAATCGGAGTCTATAGATGTCTCCGGAGAGCTTCTATGGCCCCACCAACTCTGGATGAAGTTTGTTCCATCATTAAAGCCCAAAAGAATAATAAAACACCGGACATTGATCAGATTTCAGTGGAGCTCATCAAATTTGGTGGCTGTAGTGTTCATAAAGCTATTCACAAAGTCATCAAGCACATTTGGCAACAATAACATATGCCAAAAGAGTGGAGCCAATCAATTATATTCCCTATCCACAAACAAGGAGACAAGCTACAGTGCGAAAATTACAGAGGCATATCACTACTTCATACGGCGTACAAAATTTCTTCTAAAATCTAAGAAAATAAAATCGAATCATACGCCAATAGTATTTTTGGGGAGTATCAAGGTGGTTTTCGATCAGGTAGATCGACAAAAGACCAATTGTTCACAGTCAAGCAGGTAAATGAAAAATGCTGGGAGTTCAACATCGACGTACATCAAATTTTCGTTGACTTTAAGCAAGCATACGACAGTATTGATAGGAACGTACTGTACCAAACAATACTTTGCTTTGGCATCCCAGCCAAATTAGTCTGTCTTACCAAAATGACAATGACGTCGACGACCTTCCAAGTTTGCATCAATGAGATGGGCTGGCCCCATTACTATTCAGTTTGGCTCTGCAGTACGTCATACGGAAGCTACCTGACGATACACAAGGTACATTACTATACAAGTTGAGCAAAGTAGTGGCCTATGCAGAGGAAATCAAATCAAATCTCTTCCTGAAACTTGACAGCGAAGCAAAGCTAGTAGGGCCTCGAATCAATAAATATAAAACAAAGCTCATGACGCAGTCAAGGAAGAATACCTCACATACACAAAATATCACACTTGGCAAAAACCGTATCGAAAATGTTGGCAAACATGTGTATTTAGGGGTCAAAATAATGAAAACGGGCAATGGAAGAGACGAAGTACGCCGAAGAATACAGCTCGCAAATAAAATATTTTATTCAGTTTTGACTATCTTGAAGACCAGCTACATACACAGGAAAGCAAAACTCCAATTATACAAATCTGTTATAAGACCTGTGTTATGCTATGGGTGTGAAACACGAACCCTAACCCAAGCATCCGCAAATATATTGAACGCCTTTGAGTGATGGGTCCTGAGGCGAATAATCGGAGCAAAATTAGATGGGGACCAATGGTGAATTCGATACAACCATGAGCTGTATGAAATTATTGACGAGGTCTCAACGATTGTACGACTGCGAAAGCTGCAATGGGCCGGCGACATGAATCGTATGGACGAACAAGGGATACCCAAAAAGGTGAAGGCTAGAGACCAGTGGGAAAACCAAGGAAATGCTGGTCTGATTCGGTTGATGAAGACAGCTCATCGCTGTTTGGATTTAAAAATTGGAGGACGTGGTCAATGGACAGAGAAAGTTGGTGGCACTGTTTGCAGGAAGCGAAGGCTCGAGAGGGGCTTTAGCGCTAAGAAGAACAAGAAGTTTAAGACATTTCTGCGTTTACATTTCATACCAGTTTTACGAAGTCGAGTTGTATGGCACTTGCGCATTGCTTGTTCTTGATTAAATTTTGAGAGTACCTCCAGTTTGATGATCGTATTTATTTAACTTTCCCTTTATGCCAATTAGATTGAATTCTGCTGTATTTATTTTACCATTCCAATATTCTGTGGAAAGCGCACTAACACATTCTCTTAGTTCTCGTTTAATATCTTCCCATTGTTTTATATTTAAAATTATCTGTCTAAGCTCTTCTTTGGCGTGCTGTAGGGAAATATTTATTTAGGATCAGTCGCAACTGACTACTATGAATTCTATTCATGTTTCCTGGGGTTATTTAGTTTGAAATGTAACAAGGAAAAGAAAATGAATTTTTGGCGTATAAAGTGTAAATTGTTTTGTTTATTCTAGATTATATGGAGATTATAGTTCTCTGTTTTGTACAAAATATGTTTTAAATAAAAAAAATGGATGCATTAAAAAATTAGGCCGTCATTATAGCTTTTGCCTCTTCAATCACAGCTAATGCGATTTCATATTCTTTGTTATCCACTTATTCTCAAGATCAGTACAGGCCTTAGCGAGTCTACTTCTATTGTCATTTTGCCTATACGGACTGCTTGATTACTACACCTAGCTTAAAACTCATCGATGAGAGCCCATCAACCCGTCGGCCGACGACAAGTTTCCACTTCCGGAACGCTCCGTCATCCACACGAGTGCTTTTAATGACATTTTGTTGCTGTGTTCGCAAGTCGTGTAAGGATGCCAGATCACTTCCGGTATCGCTCTGGAGTATCGGAGATTATTACGTCATACGAAAGCTACCTGACGATACACAAGGTACATTACCATACAAGTTGAGCAAAGTAGTGGCCTATGCAGAGGAAATCAAAATTTAGTCACGGTCATTAATAACTGCCAAAGAACTCTTCCTGAAACTTGACAGCGAAGCAAAACTAGTAGGGCCTCAAATCAATAAATATAAAACAAAGCTCATGACGCAGTCAAGGAAGAATACCTCACATACACAAAATATCACACTTGGCAAAAACCGTATCGAAAATGTTGGCAAACATGTGTATTTAGGGGTCAAAATAACGAAAACGGGCAATGGAAGAGACGAAGTACGCCGAAGAATACAGCTCGCAAATAAAATAATTTATTCAGTTTTGACTATCTTGAAGACCAGCTACATACACAGGAAAGCAAAACTCCAAGTATACAAATCTGTTATAAGACCTGTGTTATGCTATGGGTGTGAAACACGAACCCTAACCCAAGCATCCGCAAATATATTGAACGCCTTTGAGTGATGGGTCCTGAGGCGAATAATCGGAGCAAAATTAGATGGGGACCAATGGTGAATTCGATACAACCATGAGCTGTATGAAATTATTGACGAGGTCTCAACGATTGTACGACTGCGAAAGCTGCAATGGGCCGGCGACATGAATCGTATGGACGAACAAGGGATACCCAAAAAGGTGAAGGCTAGAGACCAGTGGGAAAACCAAGGAAATGCTGGTCTGATTCGGTTGATGAAGACAGCTCATCGCTGTTTGGATTTAAAAATTGGAGGACGTGGTCAATGGACAGAGAAAGTTGGTGCCACTGTTTGCAGGAAGCGAAGGCTCCAGAGGGGCTTTAGCGCTAAGAAGAACAAGAAGTTTAAGACATTTCTGCGTTTACATTTCATACCAGTTTTACGAAGTCGAGTTGTATGGCACTTGCGCATTGCTTGTTCTTGATTAAATTTTGAGAGAACCTCCAGTTTGATGATCGTATTTATTTAACTTTCCCTTTATGCCAATTAGATTGAATTCTGCTGTATTTATTTTACCATTCCAATATTCTGTGGAAAGCGCACTAACACATTCTCTTAGTTCTCGTTTAATATCTTCCCATTGTTTTATATTTAAAATTATCTGTCTAAGCTCTTCTTTGGCGTGCTGTAGGGAAATATTTATTTAGGATCAGTCGCAACTGACTACTATGAATTCTATTCATGTTTCCTGGGGTTATTTAGTTTGAAATGTAACAAGGAAAAGAAAATGAATTTTTGGCGTATAAAGTGTAAATTGTTTTGTTTATTCTAGATTATATGGAGATTATAGTTCTCTGTTTTGTACAAAATATGTTTTAAATAAAAAAAATGGATGCATTAAAAAATTAGGCCGTCATTATAGCTTTTGCCTCTTCAATCACAGCTAATGCGATTTCATATTCTTTGTTATCCACTTATTCTCAAGATCAGTACAGGCCTTAGCGAGTCTACTTCTATTGTCATTTTGCCTATACGGACTGCTTGATTACTACACCTAGCTTAAAACTCATCGACGAGAGCCCATCAACCCGTCGGCCGACGACAAGTTTCCACTTCCGGAACGATCCGTCATCCACACGAGTGCTTTTAATGACATTTTGTTGCTGTGTTCGCAAGTCGTGTAAGGATGCCAGATCACTTCCGGTATCGCTCTGGAGTATCGGAGATTATTACAGGTCAGTGTCCGCAATGGCAGCCTTGCAAAGGAAGACTGAAGGGCAGGTGGTTCGAGCTCCTAATTGAGGGTCAACTATCCTGGGTGCATAGTGAACTGATGAATAGTGATCCAAAGGCAAGTTAAGTGGTAGTTGTCACTGGCGGTGATTTCCATGCACATGTCACCAAATCATAACTGTTCGTTTACGGAAGTACTTGGCCTTAACTGGCATACTTATATCGAAGAAAAAAGGGATAGTGCGTTAAAATTTCTGGTCCATAGATGGATAAGCGATGGGGTCAGTCAAATGATATGCGTGGAATAGAGAATTGAACTGATAAACCAACCAGAGGTTAGGCCAGTTCAGTAGGAGAGCAGAAAGAGTACTGGTGTGAAGAGGTTTTAATGCGGTGGGTGACATGAAAAAACCACATTGTAGTGAGCGATAACGTAGCGGTTGCGATTGACTCGGATGATAACATAAAAAGTTTCTTGACGGTGGGGCGCTTCAATGCCATAAGCATTTTGCATGGTAGACTCCCAGATCTTTTCCGAACATATCTAAGATGAGGTAATGTTTGAAACTCAACACCGAGATGACCCAGTATTTTAGAAATTTCTCATCCAATTTGGCATTGTAGTGCTGGACCGTGTCGCTTTTTCGGAAGTTTCCTCCATATATCTCATTGCCTGCCTTAAAACCAGAGGGATGAGACCGCAGGTTGGAGTGCTCCTTCCTTGTATGTCTGCTATCTTCAATCTTATCTTTGAGTTGGTCTCGTAATACTCAGAGTTTCTCGTGAGGCTCCAGAGGCACTACTGCGTCTCTCAAATAATTTGATTACTGCAACAGCCCGTACGATTTACTGTGGCAAATAATGTACTGGCCAAATACGGCAGAGTATGGCAAGATCCCAGGGGCAATGTATGAAGAACGCAGAGCACAGGCTTTGGCAGAAATCCGACCGTCCCAATCCTTCTGACTCAGGTTTATTTAGGCACGTATAGTGGCTAAGGGTGGATGGTTTAGCCGATCTTAAGCATTAGCTTACGGAGATTACACTACGGTTCGTTAGTGGAATGCCATATCTATCCACTAATTCAGGATATCCAATGGATGTGAACTGGACTCCATTGTTGGAGACAACATATCCCAGATCGGCACAATGACTAGAAAGTTTGACCGTTGGTCCAGGACAACGACAACTCCAACGCGTCCAGACGGCGATCAAATTTATGGTCCGATGAGACTGATATACAAGCGGTCGAACACACGCTCAGGTAGTTCAAATTTACCCATCGGAGGCTGATGGACAGCGTTGGCTGCTTTTTACACTTACACGTTTCACAGACGGCTGTATAGGTTTTTATATGTTAGGTAATTTTTGGCCAAAGGAAATCAGTTTTCAGCCACCGTAGTGTAAGACCGTATCCGCAGTCTGCACTCAGCGGGTGATCAATGGCCCGTCGGAAAAAATCAAGGTTCAATTCTTCGGGTACCCACAGCTTCCACTGTTCCTTCTCCTGTACGGGGTCTCCCAGATGCGTACCTCAACTGCTTATATATCAATTTCTCCATTACCTGCGGGCCTGTTGGCTGTGATAGCTGGCTCTGGGTGGTGTGCATCAGCTGTGTGTAGTCTGTCGACTTGAAAGCGAGGTGGTCCAGGTCGATCAATGGAGCGCTATTGTCCTCCTGGGTTAACTCGGCTCCTTCTGGGGCTAGTATCCTCGATAAAGTATCCAGTACTATATGTTAGCTTCCTTTTCGGTGTCGGATCGTGATGTCAAATGCCTGCAATTTCAAAGTCTATCTTGCCAGACAAATACGTAGGTCAAATTGGCTCCTCTACCACTTCAGAGACGCGTGAGCCGTAACAATTTAGAATGGGGGCCCTTCGACATAATCGGAAAAACGCTTCACCACTAATACCGCTGCGAAATATTCCTGCTCGCAGACAGCGTAGTTTCACTGGACCAGGCTTAACTTGGGGAACATGAAGGCTATAGGCACTTCCTCGCCGTCTTCCGAAACCTGGACTGAGAGTGCTCCCACTCCTGTATGGGGTCTCCCGGATGCGTGTGTCAACTGCTTGTATACGGGTTCCCCGTTACCCGTAGGTCTAGTAGCTGTGGCAGATAGCTCTGGGCGTTGTACATCAGCTAGGCGTAGCCTGTCGACTTTAAGGCGAGGTGATCCAGTCGATCAATAGAGCGCTATCATCCTCCTGAGCCAATTCGGCTCCTTCCGGGGCTAATATTCTCGATAAGGTATGTGGTACCATATGTTGGCTTCCTTTTTGGTGTCGAATCGTGAAGTTAAATGCCTGCAATTTCAAAGCCTATCTTACCAGACAAATGCGTAGGTCAAATTGGCTCCTCCACCACTTCAGAGACGCATGAGCCGTAACAATTTAGAATGGGGGCCCTTCGACATAATCGGAAAAATGCTTCACCACTAATACCGCTGGGAAATATTCCTGCTCGGAGACAGCGTAGTTCCACTGGGTCAGGCTTAACTTGTGGAACATGAAGGCTATAGGCACTTCCTTGCCGTCTTCCGAAACCTGGACTGAGAGTGCTCCCACTCCTGTATGGGGTCTCCCAGATGCGTGTGTCAACTGCTTGTATACGGGTTCCCCGTTACCCGTAGGTCTAGTAGCTGTGGCAGCTAGCTCTGGGTGGTGTGCATCAGCTGGGTGTAGCCTGTCAACTTTAAGGGGAGGTGATCCTGGTCGATCAATAGAGCGCTATCGTCCACCTGAGCCAATTCGGCTCCTTCCGGGGCTAATATTCTCGATAAGGTATGTGGTACCATACGTTGGCTTCCTTTACGGTATCGGATCGTAAAATTTAATGCCTGCCATTTCAAAGTCCATTTTGCCAGACGAATATGCAGGTCAAATTGGCTCTTCCATCACTTCAGAGACGCATGGGCCGTAACGATTTTAAAAGGGTGTCCTACGACATAGGCGGGAAAATGCTGCACCGCTAATACCACAGCAAAATATTCCTGCTTAGAGACAGCGTAGTTCTGCTGGGCCAGGCCTGGCTTATGGAACATGAAGGCTAAAGGTACTTCCTCGCCGTCTTGCGAAACCTGGACTAAGATTGCTCCCACTCCACGTTGACTCGCATTAAAATGGATTGAGCACTGTTTGTTGAAGTCCGGGCTATGTAGTGCGGGAACTGTTTTCAGGCTATTCTGTAGCTCTTCAAAGGCCCGTAAGCCGGGCTATTCTAATATTATTATCACACATAGTTAATTAATTAATTTGCATGATGTACACTTTAATGTAGTCAGAATACTACTTCAATTTTCATTGTGTTTTGATTTCGAAGATTTACTCGTATATCATCAATCATCATGTAAATAATAAATTTTTCCGGCAGACCGAATGAAATCTATGTTGCAGCCGATGTCAGCAAGATTCTTATCCCCTTCAAAGATTTTTCCAATTTAGTTATCGTACTCGCACTCGAAGTGCAGAAAAAATTTACGTTTATCACCGTTCCCTCTTTTTTCCTTCGTTGACTCCTGATGTTTCGATAGCTCACATCGCCAGGACATCCGAGAAAAAATCTCTATAACAAAAGAAAGTGAGTGCGCCAAATCTGTGAGCTTATATTACCTTCGCCTAGTGGCTCATTTTTCAGCCACCTTTACTAGTTGAATCCATCATATTTTTATGCTTGTTACTTTTGAGTTGGTTTTTCTGGCTTTCTTTTGCTCACCAGAGTTAAATATTTATGACTGCCATTCCTTCGAAAGTTATGCTCTGTACCGGTGTCCCACTCTTTTGTCTCGGGAAGTCTATTAAACATTGCGTACGTTAGTGGCAGAATACTTGCAATTTCCTTGAAAACGATGCCACATTTTGCATGACCATTATTTTGCTCCGAGTTCTCCACCAATATTTGTGTATGTTTGTGGAAGAATACTGGTAGCAAAAACTGCATCGCTTTAACGCTGTCCAGATTCCGGTATCAAAAGCGTTCGATTGAATTTCAGCATTTTGAAAGATTTTATTATTCGTTACCGGTTGGCATTTCATACGTTAAGTCTTGAACTCTTTTTCCTCCATTGACCAAATATGCCTTTTTGTATCGGCTGTGTACATATGTTTCTATGAATATTCAATAATCTAGTATCATTGCTTAACGAAGATGAAGCTAAACCTAGCTGAATCTTGTGTTTGAAATGCTCTACATTCCCGAGGTACATACAAGTTATTGGTTCTTTGATAATAAACGAATTATTTTATGAAAGGGAAAATTGCGGCTAACAAACTTAGGGTGACAGCCTCTTATCAATCTTTGATTCCGCAAAACAACAGTAATATTCAATGTTCAAATTCTAGTTTTTCTTAGCGCTAGAATACCTTATATTGATTCGCAGTTTGTTTATTCGGGCTCGTAGCCAAATATACCACTATAAATAGATAGAATCCTGACTGAACTATAATACAAATATTTTTGAAATTATGACGCAATTTTTGACAGTTTGCACACTCACTTCTTTACTAGGCATCGTGTGGGTGTGTGTGGATACTCATATAAGAGTATCCTTGACTTTCTGCCAACTTTTACCTCCCCATGGAGTTTTAGTTCAATACAGTATAAAACTTATTCAATACTTTATACTGGCGCCAATCTTTTTTTTAAGTCTCGTTACAATTTCGAATTAGGAGATACCTCGGATGTACTTTGTATATCAAGTGATTGGTCACCCCTGCCTCACTAAGGACGAAATTAACTTTAAAAATCAAGAAAACGGACTTTAACCTGCTTACAGATAGTCAAAGAGTTAAATTATTGTATGTTAAATGTAGATTTAAGCAGGGAAGTAGGATAGCTGTCATACCACCAAGAAGAAAATCCTGCGCCAATAAGACTTGGGAAAAAGTCTCTTCAACTGCCCACACGGAAAATGCAAATGACAGATCTTTTTGAATCTGTAGTACGTGGAGAGAAAATGTCTAAAAAATAAAATTATAGCAATGTACGGCTCAGTAAAAAATATATCAGACTGTGCGTTTGTCATATTTGTTCTTATTTTTTGGTGACAGTCACGGTTTCAAGTTCGGATTTGATGACGAAGAAGAGAATCATGTAATAAACATTAGCAGTTGAGCAGCCTCGTGGTGATCAGGAGTGGCTGCTACTGAAAAGAGAAGATCGTCGCCCCGTCGAAACTGCTTAGTTTGTTGTTTCACTAGGTAAATATTAACTAAATCCGTCATGTTTCCATCCTTTAGATGGAGATGAGTGGTTCACTTCAGCCACTTTAACATCTTTAGGTTTGACATTCCCTTTGTAATGCAACGGCCTTCTGCGGGGAAAGTAATGGTTGCTTTTTGAATAACTTTTGCGTTTGTCTCAAGTTCCGTGTCCGCTAGCTTTAACAACACAAGAAAATTTTGAATTACTATAGAGTCGCTTAATTGACACGTAATGGAACATTTCTAAAGGTACGAAAATTTGACCGGTCTGGCTTATATAGTAGAGTACGCGTGATAAATATTTTGTAGTGTAGCTTCGTAGTGCGACAAAAACCCACCTCATATGACCCCGCAACTAGCGAGTCGACTAACACGCGTACGCGGTCGTTAAGCGAAACTAGTCATCTGAGCTCAGTCTTCTTTATAGCTCGCTGATACTTGTGCCAGATAATCGGCAAAATTATAGAAGAAAAACTTCATTATAATCACTTAAAACAAGTTGGGTAAACAGACCTACGCTCATGTCAGAAGGGTTTTGTATTCAATTTACAAAATGCAGTCACCAGATCGAATCAAATCAAGAAACATGTCAAAGACGATTTTATTGGAGAAAATATGAAATACGAAGATCATACTATTATTAACAAAGTTGAACGAATTTCGACTTCTGAGGTTTTGGTATTGTTATAATCATAAATATCTCCCTTGATAATTATTTCAGATGTCCATCCTCGACGGAGGAAACACATTTTTCATGTATTTCCCCCTGTGCCCCCACTGAAGCAAAAACTGACACTTTAACAACTGTTTTGAAAAGCTCCCATGAAAACTCTTATTTTGTACTCATATCGGCTACGTTTGATGAATTTTTTTCAGGGGCCACTCTCCTGTACTGTTATCATCGATTAATGGCCAATTTTTTCGAATCCTAGAATGGTTACAAAACCCCTTTGCTAGGAACTCTCTCCCACCTCCTTGACTTGTTTCACTTATGAGCATTAATTGTAGGTACTCATCTTCAGTCATTCATTAAATTGAATCAAGTGTTAAAAGCTTGCACCTTAAACGTTGAAGTTCGGAAAAAATAACTCAAAATTATTCATTCTTCGCATTTAAAACAGTCACTATTTTGTTTTACGATTACTGATACCACTAGCTGAACCGATTCTCAAAGATCTACATGACACCTATCATTCCTGAAATTTTCATGCAAATCCTAGCAAAGCGGTAGTGTCTGAGTCGGTAAAAAGCGCATGTTGTTCCATAGCCATATGTTGCCATAGTAATAAATGCAGCGCATATTGTTCCATAGTAGTACAGGAAAATTCAAACCGCTATAACTTCGCTAAATATGATCCAATCTTTATGAAACTTTCAGGATAGATTTATCTTATAAATGGACATCTATGTATTAAATTTCATTGAATTTAAGCGTACCATTAAGATTTTATTCAAGAAAACATAAAATCGATAAATCATACTATTACTAACAAAGTTGAGTGAATTACGTCTTCTAACGTATTTGCTGTTATTGTACTCACCAAGGCATATATACATATATGGCGTCATCAATTATCCATATATCCTGGCAGTAGGTAAAATGCTATGGGAACGGAAACCCAGACAGAAAACCAAATCATGCAGGTCCACAAGGGGAACCAAATTACGGTGCAGGGGGTCGGATCCCCAGTATCGGCGGCAGAGGGTAGTGAGCGAGCAGGCTCCCGGCCGTCGTCATCCAGCGACTGAAATGTTATAGAAGTGGTGAACTTGGCTTCTGTAACAGATATAACTACAAGCAAACAAGTCACCGATTGCGGGGGAGGCAGCAAACCCCAGAAACACTGTCAAAGTCAACATCACAGGTTAAATCATCGGAGACAGACCACAGACGGACTAACGAACGAAAGAAGGCAGAGTGCGTTGTGCAACCTGGCATCATTGCGGCCTTTGGGCGCAGTAGAAGGACTATGCGCACCCTGGAGTGTCCAGTGCAAGACATACACAATCCGGATCAAGCTGCGACACCAACAGAGGCCAGTGTAAGACTGGGGGAGGGAGAAGTTTTGCCGTTGGCCGACGCCACTTCAAACGCGACCCAAGCGATAGAAGCAAAAGGGCTAGGAAACGGGGGCCTCTCCCAAGAGGTGGCGCCAAATAACACAATCGCCCTTGACCGCGCCGAAGAGGAGCGGCTTACTCGGAAAGCGGGGACTATCGTCAAACAACTGAGGGCTGCCTGCGAAGTGCAGAAAAACATAGGCAAGAGTGTCAAGAATGGCATTCTTGAACTGGAGGAGCTTTTTGACCGCATAACGCACTACAGGCGGAGGTGGCTTACAACCGAAAAGCACCAAAAAGACACGCTTTCCCTCGAGGCATCAGTGGGTCCTAGCAGCTGCAAAAGAATGGCCGGTAGCCCAATTGAAGGCGATCGCGAGAAAAGGAGGAAGGACGAGACCATAAACAAAGTTGACACTCCAGGCGAGGAGTTTCATGTGGTGCGAAACAAGGCAGCGAAAAAAGCGGCCAAAAAGCTACTCCTAGAAAAAACAGACAAAGAGCTCAACCACGAAAAGAACAAAGAACCCCCCGATATACCGCAGAAAACAAAAAGCGAACCGCGGCGCAAACCCTTGCGAGAGGCACTGCTTATTAAACCCACTAAGGGCCGAACCTACGCAGATGTCCTCCGTGAAATTAAAGCAGCGGTCAAGCCAGACGACACCAAAACTGCCATCAAAGCAGTTCGACCAACCCGGACCGGTGGCTTGCTGGTGGAATTCGGGCCAGAGGCCACAAACAAAGATGCATTCCGTGACGCGGTCCAAAAGGTTCTTGGAGATGCGGCAACGGTTGCCTCACTCGAACCAATGGCCACCCTGGAAATCAGGGACCTCGACTGCATCACGGACAAAGCTGAAGTAGAGGATGCCATCAGGAGGGAGTTCCCCAGCTTAAGTGAAGTCAAGGCAAGATTGACACGTGAAAACACAAGGGGGCAACGCATGGCTATTGTCGAACTAGCTGATAAAGACGCCCAGCAAATCCTGGCGAAGGGCAAAATTAAGATAGGTTGCGTGATCTGCAGGATACGGAGAAGAGCGATCCCTATCCGCTGCCTCAGATGCTTCGATACGGACACACTGCGTATGGCTGTAGGGGACCCGACAGGAGATCTCTGTGCAACAAATGTGGTGAAACGGGGCACAAAAGGAAGGAGTGCACGAACGAGGCAAAATGCATTCTTTGCAAGGATGCTAAGCTAGCACCCGGCGACCTCAAACGTGAGCCGGGGACAGGGAGATGCTGGGTTTTCAAGGAGGCCCTAACTAAAGCCAAATCGATACTCAAATGATCCGTATCCTGCAGGTCAATTTGCACCGAAGCAAACGCCCAGGACCTACTTGAGCAGTTTGCGAGGGATAAGAAAGCTGACCTCCTGTTGCTGAGCGAGCAACATCATAACAAGGACTCGCAAGCGTGGTACCCTGACAAAACTGGTACCTCGGCCATCTGGGTTCGAGACAGCGCCCGCCTTCAGGTGCAGGGCCATGGACGCGGGGATGGTTTTGTGTGGGTGTGGTGGTCAGGGATAACATATTTCAGTGTTTATCTGACGCCTAACGAGGCAATGCAATCCTTTCGATCCAAACTCGATGCCCTGGAGGACGCTGTCTCGAACACAGAGGGCCACATGCTGGTCGGGGGAGACTTCAATGCTAGAGCCATTGAATGGGGTATGCCACAATCCGACCCAAGGGGAAAGTAAATCTTGGACATGGCGGCCAGAACAGCGCTTTTTGTCCTAAATACTGGTAACACCCCTACTTTTCGCCGATGGGGTTGCGTAGGAACCATACCCGATGTGACACTCGCTTCGGAGTCCCTGGTACCTAGAGTACACAACTGGTGAGTACTAGAGGACTACTCGGCTAGTGATCACCAGTATATAGCGGTTGAGATTCACGACAGTGCCACTCTGCGTGCATATGTCCAAACTTCAATCCTCGGATGGAGGACTGGGAGGATGGACGTTGAGAGGTTTGCTGACGCGCTTACGGCAGGCGCACCGTTGCTGGGAGCTCCGCCAGGGAGCGGAGGGCCCACAGCCAAGGACTTGGTGAACTCAACTATGAGTACCATCATAGCTGCTTGCGAGTCTTCCATGCCCCGTCGGAGACCCCGACACGGTAAGCCTCCAGTATACTGGTGGTCAAACGAGATCGAGTGTCACAAACTTTGACGAGAGGCCCAGCGGGCGTGAACACGGGAGGAGGCAGACACTAGGCTAGCAGCATACAGGTCCGGCAGAAAATATCTTCGCAGGCTTATTAACAAGAGCAAGGCCCGATGCTGGCAAGATCTCGTGGATGATGTAAATAGGGATCCGTGGGGCCTTGACTACAAGCTGGTCATGGGGAACCTTGGTGCCCTACGGAAGCCTTGTATACATGACGCGGAAAAGATGGACGCGATAGTGCGGGGACTCTTCCCCGCCCACCCCGTCCGTGTTGACGCTGTCCGTGGTGAAACAGCGGTCGAGTGCCGTCACACAGCTGGAACTGGAGGAGGCAGTCCTCTCCCTGAAAGCGAGGAAGGCTCCAGATCCAGATGGTGTTCCAGCTGAGGTTTTGCAGCTCGTCTATCACCATTGTCCTGACTTGCTGCTCAGCACATTCAACGCTTGCCTACGGGACGAGGTTTTCCCGGTATGATGGTAGGTGGCGAGGTTCGTGCTGATCAGCAAGGGGAAGGGAAATCCCGAATCGCCGTCTGCATACCGCCCGTTATGCATGCTAGACACGGCGGGGAAAGTGCTAGAGAAACTCATCAAGGGAAGACTCACTGACGCGATTCGTGCTGCTGGGGACCTATCTCCTCGGCAGTACGGCTTTAGAGCAGGACGTTCTACCATTGATGCGATTGCAGAGGTGGTGAACGCGGTCCAAAAGGCAGAGGCATGTAGTCGCACCAAGCGACGGATCGTCCTGTTGGTGACACTCGACGTCAGGAATGCCTTCAACTCCACTAGATGGGTGGATATTCTGGATACGCTGGAAAACTCTTTTCAAGTTCCAGAATATCTAATGTGGCTTTTGAGGGACTACCTAAAGGACCGAAGCCTGCTGTACGACACGACACAGGGCCAACGAAGGATGGAAATTACATCGGGTGTTGCCCAGGGATCTATCCTTGGTCCGGACCTGTGGAACGTGTCTTACGACGGGCTACTGAGACTTGAGATGCCAGATGAGTCGCGCTTGGTCGGCTATGCGGATGATGTTGCGGCTCTGGTCGCCGGACGCACCGTTGTACAAGCGCAACTTAGGCTAGGTATGCTAATGCGCCGAGTGAGGGACTGGATGACTGCTCGCGGGCTCAGTTTAGCACTGGAGAAAACCGAAGTGGTCATCTTGACAAAAAAGAGAATCCCTAGAGTAAGGATGATCAGTATTGGAGACATACAAATCAAATCGAAGCCAGCGGTGAAATACCTGGGGCTACTGATCGACTCGAAGATGAGTTTCTCTGAGCAAATCAGGGCAACGGCTGAGAAGGCTGCTTCGGGAACATCGGCCCTGGGTCGACTTATGGCCAACGTAGGGGGACCTAGCCCATCAAGAAGACGCCTCTTGATGAGTGCTGTAGGGTCAGTGCTACTATACGGAGCAGAGGTATGGGGCGACGCTCTCAGCAAGGAGGTATACCGAAAACAATTGGCACAGGTACAGAGAAGAGGAGCACTGAGAATTGCATCTTCGTATCCAACAGTCTCCGACTCGGCGGTGAGAGTGATTGCAGGCGTGATACCTGTCGCCCTCCTTGCTAGAGAGCGTCGCGCTATTTACCTGCGCCGAAACGAGGATGCGAGGGAGATGGTTGTCCGCGAGGAGAGACAACGCTCGCTCAACGATTGGCAGCAGTCTTGGAGGAATTGCACGAAGGGAAGGTGGACTGCGCGCCTCATCCCAGATGTGAGACCGTGGCTAAATCGAAGGCATGGTGAGACTGACTTCTATCTGACCCAGCTTTTAAGCGGGCACGGGTGTTTTCAGTCTCACCTGCACAAGATCGGTAAGTCTTGGTCTCCCGATTGTCGGTTTTGCCCAGGAGAGGAGGACAATGCCTGTCACACATTTTTTGCGTGTACCAAATGGGCCAGGCTGCGAAGGGAACGCTGCAGGGAGACGGGAGAGCTCACCCCGGATAATATAGTTGCGGTGATGCTCGAATCGGTTGACAAATGGAACCAGGTGGCACATTATGCTCGGGCAGTCCTAAAAGATAAAAGGGACTCACAGCAGCCGGAGGTGCTGGGGCTGGGGGATCGCTCTTCTGGCATTTCCTCTTCCCCTCTTCCCTC
Organism: Odontomyia ornata; assembly: GCA_963969285.1. Lineage (NCBI taxonomy): Eukaryota > Metazoa > Arthropoda > Insecta > Diptera > Stratiomyidae > Odontomyia > Odontomyia ornata. Next base: position 52,093,148 of record OZ017741.1, read on the forward strand.
CCGCTAGGAAAGGGTCTCCGCAGCTTGAAGGCGCCCCACGGCGTAACAAAACGAGACCTGGCCCGAAGTAATGTGTCAAACGGTTCCAGGGTAGGTTCTCAGATTGACAGGGGAGGTGTTTAGTGGGCAGTCCAAGGGTATCCTCCATGGGAGTCCCACACTGCCAGACTCGGTGGGTGTAAATGCCTTCACCTCCCTGCCACAAAAAAAAAGGCCTACATACCTGATTTTTTTCAGATTTTTTCGGATCACAGGTGTCAAATCGCGAGGGGGGGGGGACACAAATTTTTCGTGTATTTCCCCTCCCTGTGCGCCCCTTGAAGCAAATTTTGCCAAATTAAGACCTGTTTTGAAAAGTTCTCATCAAGACCTTTCATTTGATACCCATATCGGCTACCTTCAATGAAATTTTTTTTTCGGGGAGTCACTCTCCTATATGGGGAGACCCCCCTTCAATACCTTATAAATTTTTTTTGTAGTCGACCTTTGAAGAGATTTCCACTTTACATCTACACACAAAATTTGATGTTTCTAGCTTAAGTAGTTTCCGAGAAAAACTGCTGTGACACACGGACGGACGGACGGACGGACAGACGGACAGACTGGTCGCGAAACTAGTAGGGTTTTAGAAAATTATTTTACAAAACCCTAAAAATAAAGTGCCAGAGCTAATGTGGATGCTTTATCCCGAATTGGAGCAACAAGCAATAAGTGTAGCAAGTGGCAGTCATATTGGCGTTCCTGGTCAAAACACAGCTTTTGGCATAGCGCATGCATCAAATCGTGAATCCGCCATGACTTTGGCGGGAAGTATAACAAGACATCGTCTGAAAGCGCAACCCGATTTTAATTTGTCAAAAACAGCTGCAGCTGAGGCATGTGTGAATGAAAAGTCTGGGAATTAATAATTGGCTTCTACATAATATATAAGTAGCAATTTGACTGGTCTAACGTAAGTGAGGATGGCGTTTCAGAGCATGTGCAATTTGATAATACTGTTTATTATGTTATTGATGGCAAACGTGAATGGTCAAATGTCTGATACACAGCACTAGTAGACCAGAATTTGGCGGCAAACAAATTAAGTGTCAGTTGCAGTCGATCATTACGCAGTTTGGAATGTTCATTTCGCAACGAGATCAATTTGAGTAGTTCATCGGACACTAAACGTTTGCATGCGGAAATTAAGCTCAACAAAATATTGGAGGTGAAAGGATTTTGACAGCAAGGGGCCCCTAAACGGAAGTCTTGTTTAGAATTGTAACTTCAAGAATTACATATAATCAATTAATTTTTATTATTGTCTGGTTAAGAGAATTTTTTTTTTGTAGATCGAATAATTTAGTTTTCCTTTTCCGCTGTAAAAGCAGGTTAAGGTCCTTCGAGGAAAATCTGTTTCTTTTTGCTTTCAACAAAAACTTAATAAGACCTATTTTAACAGGAATTAGCCGCCGGGCGCTTGGTGCGGCAGCGATCTGGGAGGTTTCCTAGACAATTTATTTTTGGTTGTTTGTGTTCGTTTGAGCACTCTCTAGTTTGCTTTGTTTTCGAAAGCTATTTTCAGGTGAGCCGTATCCCCGTTTGGCGGTTCAAAGGGGGCTACGGCAATGAAACGGTTGGCGCCAACCCTGCGACTGTCACAACTAGCTAACTGGAACCACAGCTCCAGCGCAAAATTATTAATTGAACGTGACCGTCTATCTGAGTTCCTCAAGCAACTTAAGTCATTTGGTTTAAGACTCGTTTTTTTTAGTTCCACTCACCAAAAGTATCATATGATCTTTTCCTTCTTTTGAAAACGTTTTGATTTGCATACGAACTCAACAGAAGACGGTATAAAGTGTATGAATTTGGAAAGATGAAAATTATCTCTACCATAACCACTGGGGTCATTCCATGAACTTTACAATAGTTTTTGAAAAAAACACATTCAAAGTTCCTAAATTTGCTCTAGTGACATAACGATGTCTATCGCCTCAGCAGCATCGGTGGCTGAGTGGTGCTATCGCCTCAGCAGCATCGGTTGCTGAGTGGATAAAAGTGTATCTTCGCACAAGGGAGCTCAGAGTTTGAGTCCAAAATTGTACTCCATATTTGTTCCTAATTTTCTGCTTTTTATGCAACCTTGTGGTGCATTGTGTTCAAGCTATTCTGGAACATAAAAAAGAAATACTTGAGCATCCGGAGGCGTCAAACGCGGAAAAATCTCCTGCAATTTCTTCCCCACCACCCTACTTTTTAGTTAATTAGGGTTTTGTACTGAAATACAAAACCCTGTTGCAATTACGACCTGTGTCCGTCTGTAAGTCACAGCACTTTTTCTCCGAAATCGTAGAAGACAGTCATAAAACTTTGCGAAAAGGTCAAAAGTGGCGACTTCTTGAAACTTGAAGGGTGGAAAAATTTTTCAAAGGGGTTTAAGGGAGGTCTCCCCATATAAGGAGGTGACCCTTCAACAAATTTTTTCACCATTGGTAGTCGAGCAGGGTGTCATTGGAAAGGTCTCAATGAGGTCTTTTCAAAACAAGTCTTAAAATTGCCTTATCAGTGCCGTGGGGGTCAGGAGAAGAGGAAACGTACTAAACTTTTTTAATAATAGTATGATCTTCGAATTTCACATTTTCTCCAATAAAATCGTATGGATGACTTTAAGCGCACACAAGGTCCTAATACTTTGTTAGTTTGATGAAGTCGTACCATATTCACCGAAGTTATATTCATTTGAAATTTCTCCAAATATAATAAAAATAACACACTATTTTGATATTTTATGGAATTTCCATCAAACCAGACGCTGCAGTTTTGATTTGATCTTCTTAAAATTTTCAGATAAGATCGATGACATATATGCTTTTGGGATTTCATGATTTGTGTGATTTTTGGTAGTTGAAAATGGAGAAACAATGGATTTTCTTTTGAACGAGCAAATCTCTTTGACATGTTTCTTGATTTTATTCGTTGCTGGTGATTGCATTTTGTAAGTTGAGTACAAAGCCCTTCTGACATGAGCGTAGGTCTGTCTACCCAACTTGCTTTTAAATAGCTTCGGCTTCAAATTAATTGTTTGAGGATAATTTCTTTGCTGATTTTAAAGACTTAGTAGAAATTTGACAATAATTAGCATACAGGAATACAGGTAATTCTTAAACAACTTATTTTTATTTAGTTTTCAAAGATTTTTTAAATGTTGAAATATTTCGGGTGATATAACTCATGAAAATAATGAAATTAAATGATGAAATTAAATGATATTATATGAACATGAATTTTGCAAATCAATTGGTAGAGAATAGTTTATTTATCAAGCTTGTGGGCATAACAGAAATTTCACAATAATTAGCGTGTTAGAATGCAAATATTACTTAAGGAGTTGGTTTTATTTTATTTTTCAACGAGTCCCTTCTACTTTACACCAATATTTGTGATATAAATTATAAAAGTAGTTGAGCTACGATTTTTTCGAATAAACATCATATAAAAGTTGGCTTTTATACACATTTGGATTGTTTAACCCGTAATGGTCACACCTACAAATAATAACGTGATGGTTATATGGGGTCTGGCGAAGCCCAACGCAGAGAAAGTGTTGTCAATCGTGTTCTAGGCTAGTTATGCACATAAATCTTATGGAAATTTAGTTTAACATTTGCTCTTTGTAATCATTTTATATACATACCCAATTTTAATCTTCAGCGTATTTAAAAAATTAATAAAAAAAAAATCTAAAACTGCGATATTTTTACAAACAAAAATATAGAAAATTTAATTTTTGCAATATGAGGAAACAAATTGTTGGAGTTTTCCCTTGAAATAGTATACTTTTAAAATAAATTATAGTTATATTTAACTTAGAAAAAAGTATATTTATTATGAAATTTGAAACAACCATACATGCAAAATAAATTGAAAAAAAATATATTTTTTTAAATGTTATGTTAAATAGTTTTAAATGAGAATAAAAGATGGTTTTTTACAAAAAAATGAATGAAAAACATTGTTTTCTTATTCAAGACCACCGCAGTCGATGCACAAAAACACTCGATGTTTGTCACGCATGGGCCGTTCGCAAGAAGAACACTGCATGAGTGTTTTTTGGTCCTTGGCATCTTTTTAGGGTTTTGTAAAATAATTTTCCAAAACCCTACTAGTTTCGCGACCAGTCTGTCCATCTGTCCGTCTGTCCGTCCGTCCGTCCGTCCGTCCGTCCGTGTGTCACAGCAGTTTTTCTCGGAAACTACTTAAGCTAGGAACATCAAATTTTGTGTGTAGGTTTAAAGTGGTGATCTCTTCAAAATTCAACTACAAAAAAAATTTATAAGGTATTTAAGGGGGGTCTCCCCATGTAGGAGAGTGACCCCCCGAAAAAAAATTTCATTGAAGGTAGCCGATATGGGTATCAAACGAAAGGTCTTGATGAGAACTTTTCAAAACAGGTTTTAGTTTGGCAAAATTTGCTTCGAGGGGCACACAGGGAGGGGAAATACACGAAAAATTTGTGTCCCCCCCCTCGCGCTTGGACACCTGTGATCCGGAAAATCTGAAAAAAATCAGGGATGTAGGCCTTGATGAGTACAACAACAACAAATACGTGAGAAGTCGCAATTCGCTCAACTTTGTTAGTAATAGTATGATTTATCGATTTTATGTTTTCTTGAATAAAATCTTAACGGTACCCTTAAATTCAATGAAATTCAATACGCAGATGTCTATTTATAAGATTGATCTGTCCTAAAAGTTTCATAAAGATTGAATCATATTTAGCGATGTGATAGCGGTTTGAATTTTCCTGTATTACTATGGAACAATATGCGCTGCATTTATTACTATGGCAACATATGGCTATGGAACAACATGCGCTTTTGACCGACTCAGACACTACAGATTTGCTAGGGTTTGCATGAAAATTTCAGGAATGATAGATATCATGAATGTCTTTGAGAATCGGTTCAGCTAGTGGTATCAGTAATCGTAAAACAAAATAGTGGCTGTTTTAAATGCGAAAATTGAATAATTTTGAGTTAATTTTTCCCAACTTCAACGTTTAAGGTGCATGCTTTGAACACTTGATTCAATTTAATGAATGACTGAAGATGAGTACCTACAATTAATGCTCATAAGTGAAACAAGTCAAGGAGATGGGAGAGAGCCCCTAGCAAAAGGGTTTTGTAACCATTCTAGGATTCGAAAAAATTGGCCATTAATCGATGATAACAGTACAGGAGAGTGGCCCCTGAAAAAAAAATTCATCAAACGTAGCCGATATGAGTATGAAATGAAAGTTTTCATGGGAGCTTTTCAAAACAGTTGTTAAACTGTCAGTTTTTACTTCAGTGGGGGCACAGGGGGGAAATACATGAAAAATGTGTTTCCTCCGTCGCGGATGGACATCTGAAATAATGACAAGGGAGATATTTATGAGTATGACAATACTAAAAACCTCAGAAGTCAAAATTCGTTCAACTTTGTTAATAAAAGTATGATCTTCGTATTTCATATTTTCTCCAATAAAATCGTCTTTGACATGTTTCTTGATTTGATTTGATCTGGTGACTGCATTTTGTAAATTGAATACAAAACCCTTCTGACATGAGCGTAGGTCTGTTTACCCAACTTGTTTACTTGCTGATTCTACTCTTTCAGGCGAGTTAGGTTCCGTTGAAATTCCCAAAATCGAAGCCACACCAGCCCATAAATTGGAGCGAAGTGACTCCTATTAAAGGCGACGGACCAAATAAGGTTTGACAAGATGCATGCTGATAACATCTAGACATTTTTTGTCCGATACTTTTTGTTTATTAGCAGCTATAAACTTTTTAAATTTGAGTAGAATTCGCGCATTTACAACAACCATATCTAATATTCCACCAAATACTCTGACTGCCCTGCGGTTACTTCAGGTATTTACCGTTTTAGAATGACACTGCCAACCGAAACAATCTGTTACACCCTTAGTTGCATTATAGTGCAAAATAATAACTGACTTCTCATTTGTAACTCCGTTGTATTTTTACCAGAAGTAATGACCAGCACAGTTTTGTTGTTTTTTTCGCTGTGAATGAAACAAAAGTCGTGTTGTCTTTCTGGCAAAATTTGGAATCTGGTGTACATTCTAAATTTGCAACAACCATGAAATCCTATGGCCTATGCGGACGACATCAACATTCTGGCACGGTCATTAACAACTGCCAAAGAACTCTTCCTGAAACTTGACAGCGAAGCAAAACTAGTAAGGCTACAAATCAACGAAAATATAACAAAGCTCATGACGCAGTCGAGGGAAAATACCCCAAATACACAAAATATCACACTTGGTGAATACAATATCCAATTTGTGTATTTAGGCGCCAAAATAACGAAAACGGGCAATGAAAGATACGAAACACGCCGAAGAATACAGCTCCCAAATAAAATATTTTATTCAGTTTTGACTATCTCGAAGACCAGCTACATGCACAGGAAAACAAAGCTTCAAGTATACAAATCTGCGATAAGACCTGTGTTATACTATGGGTGCGAAACATAGACCCTAACCCAAGCATCCGCAAATATATTGAACGCCTTTGAGTGATGGGTCCTGAGGCGAATAATTAGAGCGAAGCTAGACGGGGACCAATGGCGAATTCGATACAACCATGAGCTGTATGAAATTTTTGTCGGAGGTCTCAAGGATTGTAGGACTGCGGAAGCTGCAATGGGCTAGATACCTGAATTGTATGGACGAACAATGAATACCCAAGAAGGTATTCGTTGAGAGAACCGGGAAACCGAGGAAACGCTGGTCTGACTCGGTTGACGAAGACAGTTCATCGCTGCCCGGATTTTGGAATTGAATGACGCGGTCAACGGACCAAGGCAGTTGGAGGCGCTGTTTGCCTGAAGCGAAGGCCCGAAAGGGGCTGTAGTGCTAAGAAGAAGAAGATGAAATCCGAATAATATTTCATCAATTGTGCAGTCACGACTTGCGATGTAACATGCTGTGCAACTGGATATGAACATTTCCCAAATTTGACGAATTGGCGAGAATCGACCCTCTTTGTTCCTAGTTTGTTTGTCGTCAAATCGCATGTAGACAATAACACGAACCGTGCTTTTGACATAACAGAGCGATAAAAATTAACACCATTTCGATTACTCCATAACTCATGAGAATTTACACCTGCAGATTTCCAAGCCCCAGTAAAGTATAAGATTCCAATGTATGTCGCCATTTCTTTTTCATCGGTATGATGGTCATATGTCTCCAATTTTTTATTTTGTCTGATCACCCCAGTACTTTTACATTCAATGATCCGTACAAATCAATATCTGCAGGCTGACTGCCTCACATGCCTGTGGTAATGATTGGGATTGTTAAGTTGGAGTCTTACGACAACAGACGACACAACAAGATCAATTTCAAAGAGCCTATGTAGCGGCTGCATATCGCAAAAATTAGTCTGGGGTCCTATGGATCCCTAGTGACCATAACGGGTTGAAAGTAATTACATAAAATAAGACTCGTTTACGTTGAGAAATGTTTTCTTGTCCTGTGTTTGTCCAGATGTGTGTCAAGCGCAGCAGATCATATCCTGAGAAATTGGCGAAGAGCGTCGATAGTGATATAATGAATTCGCAGGCACACCAAAACATTCTGATAGGAGCGAAACATCTGTCTACGTAACTTACTTGAATCTACTAAGAGTTTAAACTGAGCAAACTTGTATTTTGTCATTTTAACGTGAATGTGAGCTGCAAATTTATTAACCACTCTACCGAACAAATCACTTTCATGCCAATTTCCAATATGCCTGAACAAGCACTCCCAATCAAAGCTTTATTTAGATTTCGAATCTTTTTATCCTTTCAAGATTCAAACATACATGCTTCCAGACAAACAAGGACTCTTGACATTCTCGTTCATGTCTCGCGAAAAATATGGCAATTCTGCTATGAAAGCAATCAATAAATGCCAATAATGTCCCAACCATTCAAATTTCTCTCTGATACACTTTAGCCAGGATAAAGCTTCGCTCTTTTATTTCTCGAGTGGGTTCGAGCAACGTGTCAGTTAGTGTACAAACCTACTACTACGTTTTAAACCGGCAGTATCATCAAAACATCGCTGACTGAATTCATGGCAAGGATACAAATAATTTCTGGAGAGTTTTTTGAAAAGATTCTTTCACTGACATGACGTGTATGCATGTTTGAATATATCAACGAATTTGATAAAACTGAGGAGAAATAGGCGAGAATGATATATTCGAAAGCACATCCTTGTCGAGAGATTCAGTAAACAAATATTCAGCATAGAATGAATAGAGAATTGCATACAGGATATACCATACAGCTGAAGAGTGCATTTGGTTGCATTGACGTGAATATGAAGTATCTGCAAATGATTTTGAATTTTTTTTTTTTATGTTTCGCACGGTGTTATTAGTTTTATATCTCCTCATGAATTATGTATCTTTTTTTCTGTGAAAAGTAAACTGTTCATTGGTGGGGTTTGTGAATGGATGAATGTTTATTTTGTAGCTCTCCATGAATGGATGTGCAAAATTTTTAGCCGCGTGCTAATTTAAAGTAGTATGCAATCAACAGCAGTTGAGAAGAGCTAGCACTTAGTTTTTGAGTGATAAACTATATCTCGAGAACTCGAGCTCAATAGGCAGATTTTAACAGACGGCTTTAATATCTGAGATAATTTAGAGAGTAGGCAACTATCGTCATATTTGGTAAAAACTGAAATATTTTCACATGCTTTTCTTCAATTTTCATCTGTATTGGAAATCATCAATTCAACTCCAAACTATGAAGATACATAAAAACACATCGTATGGTTCTGCTATTAATTACTGAAGAAAAGCTTTATTTCCATTTTGTCATATTTATAGCACAATAAATTATCATCATCAAAGTTGTAAGTGAATTACAATCACCCGAATAGAGTTTAATCGATGGCAAAAAAATCTGCTTAGTGTTGCATAAATGTTCATACATTTCGATTAATTGAATGGAATTCAATAAAACCAGCAAAAAGTACTTACTTACAGAGAAATAAAGATGCAAACAAATTATTCAGAGCTTGAAAAATTATATAAAATAATTCTTCGTTATCTCGGTGTTTTTGCAACATTTGAAAATTCTCCAAATTAATGTTCCTCCAATTTTCCAGAAAAACGCAAATGAATTTAATTTAAAGAAATATATATTTGGTATACCAAAAACACCGAAGAAGGAGGAACTCTCACCTCCGAAATATGTTTATGTTTAAATTAAATTTATTTGCGTTTTTCGTACATGGAGGGAAACAAGCATTTCTTCTTTGATGTAAATTATGACTACCAGCTCTACATTTAAAATTAAGCGCCGGGCATTGATGAGATTCCAGTGGAGCTCATCAAATATGGTGGCACTAGTGTTCACCAAGCTATACACAAAGTCATCCAGTTCATTTGGCAACAAGAACATATGCCGAAAGAGTGGAGCCAATCAATGATATTCCCTATCCACAAAAAAGGCGATAAGCTACAGTGCGAAAATTATAGTGGCATATCACGACTTTTCACGGCGTAAAAAATATTTTCTAAAATCATAGAAAATAAAATCGGATCATATGCCAACAGTATTATAGGGGAGTATCAAGGTGGTTTTAGGGCATGTAGATCAACAACAGACCAACTGTTCACAGTCAAGCAGGTACTTGAAAAATGCTTGGAGTTCAACATAGATGTACACCAAATTTTCGTTGACTTCAAGCAAGCATACGACAGTATTGACCGTAACAAACTGTACCAACTAATGCTTGGTTTTGGCATCCCAGCCAAATTAGTCCGTCTTACCAAAATGAAAATGACGTTGACAACCTCCCATGTCCGCATCAATAACCAACTCACCGATGCCTTTGACACAAATATCGGACTAAAGCAGGGAGATGGACTGGCCCCATTGTTATTCAATTTGGCTCTGGAGTACGTCATACGGAAGCTACGTGTCGATGCGCGAGGTACATAACTATATAAGTCGAGTCAAGTAGTGGCCTGTGAGGACGACATCAACATTCTGTCACGGTCACTAACCACTGCCAAAGAACTCTTCCTGAAACTCGACAGCGAAGCAAAACTAGTAGGGCTACAAATCAACGAAAATAAAACAAAGCTCATGACGCAGTCGAGGAAAAATACCCCAAATCACAAAATATCACACTTGGCGAATACAGTATCGAAAATGTTAGCAAATTTGTGTATTTAAGCGCTAAAATAACGAAAACGGGCAATGAGAGAGAGGAAATACGCCGAAGAATACCGCTCGCAATTAAAATATTTTATTCAGTATTGCCGATCTTGAAGACTAGCTGAATACACAGAAAAACAAATCTCCAAGTATACAAATCTGTGATAAGACCTGTGTTATGCTAGGGGTGTGAAACATGGACCCTAACCCAAGCATCCGCAAATATATTGAACGCCTTTGAGCGACGGGTCCTGAGGCGAATAATCGGAGCGAAGCTAGACGGGGGGACCAATGGCGAATTCGATACAACCATTAGCTTTATGAAATTTTCGACGAGCCGGAGGTCTCAAGGATTGTAAGCCTGCGGAAGCTGCAATGGACTGGACACATGAATCGTATGGACGAACAACGGATACCCAAGAAGGTATTCGTTGGGAGAACTGAAGGCCGGTGGCCAGTGGGGAAACCGAGGAAACGCTGGTCTGACTCAGTCGACGAAGACAGTTCATCGCTGCTCGGATTTGAATTGGAAGACGCGGTCAACGGACCGAGACAGTTGGAGAGGCTATTTGTAGGAAGCGAAGGCCCAAAAGGGGCTGCAGTGCTAAGAAAAAAAAACTCTACATTTAAGCCCCACCTTTTTATCATTCCACGAAGTTTGATGTTTCTTGGTAATATAGATTTTTGATAAAACTTGTTGCTATGAACCGGCAGACAGAGCCTTACTGAATTCAAATAGCCGTAAAACCAATTGTCGTGTTTTACATTTTTGGTTGATTAAGGTCCACTTAGATGGTAGCAAATAGTATCGAGATCGTACGCTGGTTTTACTAGTGCCCAATGATGACGTTGAATGGCGAGAAATGCCAACAACTGTAATATACCTCCATATCTGCTACTTACTCTTTATAATAAGTAACCGGACTGAGCCTGCCCCGCGCCGTCAAAGCGTCTGCTAATCGGTATCTGGTGCTGTAGTGGTGGTGGGGGTCTAGGTAAAGGGAACCGGGCTGCAGCAGTTGCCTCCAAGCGCTTGGAGAGATAGCATCGAGCGAGAGCGGAGTGCGTGTTCAGTTACGTTGTCGGAGTAAAAATGGAGCGTACGATCAAGCAACCGACCCAGGGTTTTTTTAACTGCGTCATTACAGGAGACGAGACGTGGGTTTTCGAATACGACCCTGAGATGAAGCGGCAGAATTCGGAGTGGCACACACCAGCGTAAACACGACCGAAAAAAGCGCGCATGAGCAGACCGAAGGTGAAGTCGATGCTCATTGCTTTCTTTGACGTGTAAGGCATTGTTCACAAAGAGTTCGTGCCACCCGGCGACACTGTAAACGGCCAGTACTACAAAGAGGCGCTCCGTCGACTAACTGCCCGGGTCCGCCGAGTACGTCCGGAGATTGTCGATTCGTGGATTCTCCTTCACGACAATGCTCCGTCACACACCTGCCCACTCGTCACTGAGCAGTTGGCCAAACAGTCAAGGGCAACGTTGCCACAGTCTTCTTACAGCCCGGATATGGCACCAGCGGACTTCTTTCTGTTCCCCAAGATCAAGAGACACCTTAAGGGGACGCGGTTCAGGACTCTGGAAAACGACGAGGGCTCTAGACAGCATCGAGGTTGCCGACTTCCAGGGAGCGTTCGGGGATCGGAAAATCCGGTATCAGCGTGTTATCGACTCCAATGGGGACTACTTTGAAGATTTCAAAAGAAAAATTGTACAAATTTCCTGAGGTCAGTCCGGTTACTTACTATTCAGACCCTGTACTTTGTGGGGACGTAAGAGGGTGAGGGTAAGTCTTTTGCGCTTGATAACGGAATTGAAAGTAATAACCATGCTTCCGGAATCAAAATTGAGCGACGGGCTAACTCCTTGTCCCTAGAAAATCCATCAATGTTTCGAAACCTAAAACCAAGCCTCGCAACTGAAACATAGATTATGGCACTGGAATCTAGAATTTCAGATCACCAAACTACCCTGGTGCTACTAAGGACCTTTTACAACAGGCCAATCGTTATAAATCAAACATACTGGTAATTCAAGAAACGAACTTGACTAGAAGTCATATTCAGAATATGAGATCGCACGCAATATTCAAAAAGGGAAAACTTGCTGGATAATGAGAGTTTGGAGTGGCCTGCATTGCATACCGAGTTCAAACCGCACGTTATTGATTTTAAAGCAACCAATAAAGGGTCAAGTTTGATTCGTATAAAAACGGAATTCTTCAAAATCTCGCTGATAAATGTCCATGTCCTGACCGTAAGACAAAACAAGTTGGGAAAACAGACCTACGCTCATGTCAGAAGGGTTTTGTATTCAATTTACAAAATGCAGTCACCAGATCGAATCAAATCAAGATACATATCAAAGACGATTTTATTGGAGAAAATATGAAATACGAAGATCATACTATTATTAACAAAATTGAACGAATTTCGACTTCTGAGGTTTTTGTTATTGTTATACTCATAAATATCTCCCTTGATAATTATTTCAGATGTCTATTCGCGAGGGAGGAAACACATTTTTCGTGTATTTTCCCCCTGTACCCCCACGGAAGCAAAAACTGACAGTTTAAGAACTGTTTTGAAATGCTCCCATGAAAACGTTCATCTCATACTCACATCGGCTACGTTTGATGAATTTTTTTTCAGGGGCTATTCTCCTGTACGGTTATCATCGATTCATGGCCAATTTTTTCGAATCCTAGAATGGTTACAAAGCCCTTTTGCTAGGAGCTCTCTCCCACCTCCTTGACTTGTTTCACTTATGAGCATTAATTGTTAGTACTTATCTTCAGTCATTCATTAAATTGAATCAAGTGTTCAAAAACATGCACCTTAAAGGTTGAAGTTATGAAAAAATAACTCAAAATTATCCAATCTTCGCATTTAAAACAGCCACTATTTTGTTTTACGATTACTGATACCACTAGCTGAACCGATTCTCAAAGATCTACATGACACCTATCATTCCTGAAATTTTCATGCAAATCCTAGCAAAACTGTAGTGTCTGAGTCGGTAAAAAGCGCATGTTGTTCCATAGCCATATGTTGCCATAGTAATAAATGCAGCGCATATTGTTCCATAGTAATACAGGAAAATTCAAACCGCTATAACTTCGCTAAATATGATTCAATCTTTATGAACCTTTCAGGATAGATCAACCCTATAAATAGTCATCTGTGTACTGAATTTCATAGAATTTAAGGGTACCATTAAGATTTATTCAAGAAAACATAAAATCGATAAATCATACTATTACTAACAAAGTTGAGCGAATTGCGACTTCTAACGTATTTGTTGTTGTTGTACTCACCAAGACCTACATTCCTGATTTTTTTCAGATTTTTCGGATCACAGGTGTCCAATCGCGAGGGGGGGACACCAATTTTTCGTGTATTTCCCCTCCCTATGCGCCCCTCGAAGCAAACTTTGCCAAAATAAGACCTGTTTTTTTCGGGGGGTCACTCCCCTATACGGGGAGACCCCCCTTAAATACCTTATAAAATTTTTTTGTAATTGAAGTTTGAAGAGAACACCACTTTACACCTACATACAAAATTTGATGTTTCTAGCTTAAGTAGTTTCCGAGAAAAACTGCTGTGACACACGGACGGACGGACAGACAGACGGACAGACAGGACGCGATTTTAGTAGGGTTTTGTAAAATTATTTTACAAAACCCTAACTAGTCTTTTCAGGTGATTTTAAACCAACTAGTCTTTTCAGGTGATTTTAAAAATTTTTTACGTTTTTAGGGTTTTGTAAAATAATTTTACAAAACCCTAAAAACGTAAAAAATTTTTAAAATCACCTGAAAAGACTAGTTGACTCTCTGGCTCAAAACGACACAAAAATAATTCTGGGTGACTTTAACGCTAAGGTTGGCAATAATCTATCTCATCGGGAAACGACTGGAGGATAAAGCCTCCACGATGAAACAAATGAGAACAGCCAGCGTCTAATTAACTGCGTGTAGCAGAAATCTAGTCATACGATGGACTCATTTCCCACATCAACGCGTACATAAAATAACCTCGGTGTCATCCGATGGCAACACATAAAACCAAGCCGACCATGTTCTGATCCCACATCATTGAACCTTGACTGTACTTGACGTCCATACATACCAAGGTGCCAATTGTAACTAGGATCATTATTTGATGAAATTAACCTATGTCAAAGGCGTATTTAGTGAAGACTAGCTCTCTACAAATATTCAACATCGGCAGACTCCAAACGGCGTCTTTGGCACAAAATTTCACAGGGACCCACGACAAGCAGCTAGCTCCCGTCATATTAGACACATCGCTGAAAACAAGCAACGATGTGTGGGTGGAAGTGAATCCAGTGACTAGTACCGTGGTAGAACAGAAGATTGGATATCAAGCCCAAATGAAATGATTGGTTCTATTATGAATGCCAGGATGCGTTGGGTAAAGAGATACTTAGGTAAGAAAACCAGAATGAAGAGAGAAGGTTATTAAAATCTCGGAGGAGTAGCGAATAAGATAATTAGAACTAAGAAAAGAAAATACTATGACAACAAACTCAGAAGTATTCATGTAATTCTGGCAAGCAACAACACAAGACAGGCACACAAAATAGTGGGAAGCTTAGAAAAAGGCTATCATCCCAAGACTACAGTATGCTGTGATGACATCGGCACTATCAATGCTAACAGAAACTGAATTTAGGAAAGATGGGAAACATATTTCAAGAACCTCTTTAATCCTCTGCACAGCTTGAGAGCATCGGAGCCTACAGCCATTCCCGGAGAGCTGCCATTGGCCCCAAAAAAATCTAGATGAAGTTTATTCAACCATCAAACCCCATAGCCTAAAGAATAATAAAGCACCGCGCATCGATAACATTCCAGTGGAGCTTACAAAATATGATGGCAGCAGTGTAAAGAAAGCCATCCATAAAGTTATCCAGCACATTTGGCAACAAGAACATATGCCGAACGAGTAGATCCAATCAATGATACTTTCTATCTCCAAAAAAAAGGTAAGAAGCTACAGTCGAAAAACTATAGGAGCATATCACTGCTTTGTACGGCATTCAAAATATTTTCAAAGATCATAGAAAACTAAACTGAATCATAGGCCATCATTATTATTGGGGAGTATCACGGTGGTTTTAGAGCAGGTTGATTGACGATAGACCAATTGCTTACAGTCAAGCAGGAACTTGAAAAATGCTGGGAATTCAACATAGACGCATACCAAATATTTGTTGATTTTGAGCAAGCGTGAAACAGTATTGATCGTAACGTACTGGGTAAGGGCGGACACCAGCGGGGAAGCCGAGAAAATGCTGGTTTGACTCATTGACGAAGACATTTCATCACTACCTGGATTGCGAAATCGGAGGACGTGGTTAATGGACCATGATACTTAGAGGCGCTTTTTGCAGGAACCGAACGCCAGAATGAGGCTGTAGCATTACGAAGAAGAACAAGATCAGCTCATATATAAGCTAGCTGTTCAAGTCCTGCGGTTGAAGTTACCACATCTGCATTCTTCCAGAAGAGCCCAAGACAGCGCTTGTGATATTTTTATCTCTTCGTTCGTATTCATAATTAAAATCAAATAACCTTGTTGATGGTAGATTTTCTCAACTTTGTGGGCTACCAACTTTGTTGATTTTTCATAAGCCCGTTCTTATGGTGTACCTGGACTTGCTGCTCATTTCTTCTCAAAATCTGATGATTGAAGACAGTTCGTCCATGTTGGGCTTTCAGTCCCCCATCGAACGCATCCTCAGGTAGCGGATTGAGGGTGCCCTAACTGACTAGCCGGCAGTTATGTGGGTAGTAAAATACCACTTATGGTAAAAACCGACAAAGTCAAAGTGCTGAAAATGCCCCTGTTAGTATTTACTTGCCTTGGAATCAGGAGAACTGCCTTTGATTGGACTGGATTAACGGCATAAAATTTTGCAGCGTATAAAAGACTATTCTTTTGGAACTTGAAACGTTAGATCATTGAACGTTTCTGGTGCAATTAGCAAAATCAACACCCTCACAGTGCAAGAAATGCAAACGCGCACGGTATTTAAAAGCAGAGAACTGCAAGGAAGCCATGAGTTCGGAGTAGCTTCCAACACAACAAGAGGATACAGCCTCTATGCAGAGACCAGCAATAATGGACAAATACTGATAGACTTCGCCACTAGTAGTGACTTTACAGTGAGCTCTACACGTTTTGCACATCGGGACATCAATATGAGTACGTTGGTATCCCCAGACAGTCACCCATTCAACCAGATCAACCAAGTTCATGCGCTCGTTCCACAGCGCTGTCTTTGATTCGGACCACTACCTTATAAGGGTCAAGTTCCGATGCCGCATCTCCAAAGCTGTAAACAAGGAGCATCAGTTGCTCCAAGATACCAGATGCACAAGCTAAATGATAGCTCAGTAACACCCACATACATGTCAATGCTGAAAAGCGTTTCAACATATCCTCACAGACGGGGGAAAGTGTTGATGACATCTAAACTATGTGGAAAAGAGTAAGAGATGTGGTAACAGAACCAGCTAAAGAGGTATTGGAGCATTAGCCTAAGAAAAGTAGGAAAGACTGCTAGGACGAAGAATGCATGGAAGCTATTAAAAATAGGAACCACTTGCATAAAAAATACATTGAGCGACCGACTCGAGTCAAAGAAGAACAATATAAAAGCCTTTGACGTCAAATTAAAGAAAAATGACGAAGAAAGAAATGACTGACGATCAACACCAAGATCCAACAGATAAACGAAAACATGACCCTACATGTAGTCGAAATCAAACACAGATGGCTGGAATATTTCCTGAAGCTATTCACAGCGTATCCAATTGAAGCTGTGAACATTCCAGAAGCAGATCAAGAGGTCCCAGTCCCACCACCAACCAGAGACAAAGTTCAAGCAGCAGTATGGGACCTCAGAAAAAATAAGGCTCCTAGAGTAGACACAATACCGGCAAAACTGCTCCAGAGTGGGGATCTCTATCTATATAACCTTCTGCATCGACCAAAACCGGAGAAAGAAAACTAAGGCCGTACTATGAAAGTATTATAGGAGACTATCAGAGAGGGTTTCAAAAATGACGGTCTACAATAGACAAAATATTCTCAGTAAAGCAGTGGCTCAAAAAGTGCTGGGAATATAACATCCATGAGCACCAACTTTTTGTACACTTCAAGCAAGCATATGACAGTGTCGACAGAAATGCGCTGTACCAAATAATGGTTGACTTTGGCGTCCCAATAAAACTAGTCCGCATGGTCAAGGTCACGATGCTTAACACAGTTCCGGTTCGAGGTAATTGGTGAACTAAAGGGCAGCTTCAAAATGGAATCAGGTTTCAAACAAGGGAATTCACTTTTCCCAATGCTCTTCAGCTGAACCATATACTTATGATGTCAATATTATGGCACGTTCTATCTCAGATGCCAAAAGAGCATTTCTGAGCGTAGAATCGGAAGCAAACAGTTGGCCTACGAGTTTATGAGACGAAAACTAAATTCATGACTCAAACGACGAAGAAAGCTCCAGTTCGACAAAACCTAACCGTGCGCAACCACAACTTTGAAAGTGTGGATTATTCTATGTATCTTGGAGCCAACATGAATAGAAGAGGCACGGAAAAGGACGAGATTGGGCGCCACATAAGCATCACAAATAAAGCCTATTACTTTGTACTTCCCATTCTAAAGTCCAGAGTGGTGCACAGGCAAAAAAAGCTCCGCATTTAGAAAACACTGAGAAAACCTGTGCTGTTATATGGAAGCGAAGTGGTAGTGCAAAATATCCTTATTGACGGTATTCAGATGACTTTGCATGCGTATGTGGTGCCCGACAACTTTTTGTCCACGGATGTCCTGGTCGGACAAGATTTATGCAAAGATGCAACGGCCATCATTTGAGGCGGGAAAATCCTTTTTGCCAATAACCACGAAAAAATCGAAAACTTCAAAAGCTGGCTCAATGATTGTTTCGAAATGACAAGTTGTTGTCTGTCACGATCGAATCCCTCAATGCGTTCGCGGATGGTTTAGCGGAAATTGGAAATCGGATTGGATACGTCGACACCACTAGCTTAAACACAGTACCGTGTCCCAGAGCCTAGACGCAGTCTGTTGAACAAGATGGTTGTTGATTTGTTTAAAAATTACATTATCACCATATCACGTTCTGAATTATGCAAGCCTGGTGGTAATAGTGAAAAAAATTGGGTGATTGGGTTATGCGTTGACCAACGACGTTCAAATCAGCACACGCTAAAGGAAATTTTTCCAACTCCAAATGTTGAAGAACGGTTGCTGGATGCGAAGGGTTTCAAACATTTTTCCGTTCTAGACTTGAATAGTCGATACTTCAAGGTGCCAATAGCACTCATCACGTTCATCACTACTGACGACCCTTACGAGCTCCTGTGCATGCCGTTCAGTGGCCCGGTTGTTTTCAAGCGCTTGATGGCACAGGTCAAAGATGAAACATGACCAGAAAATATGATTCATTATATGGATGACATCCTATTGGGCAGTAATTCTACTGCCAAAATGGACGAGAAGCTACAACACGTGTTCGCGGCAAATTGTAAGTTGAACTGACCCTAAATATGGCTAAATGCGGGTTCTTCGTGAATTCAGTAGAGTTCCTGGGACATAAGTTGACTCCAAATGGCACTAGTCCTGAAGAAACGAAAACTACCGTAATACGGGAACTTAGTGTGCACACCGAGATATCGAGTGTGCAAAGATTCCCCAATTCAAGCGGATATTTTCGAAAGTTTGTCCCGGGATATTCGCTGATTTCGGAACATTTGTGAAAATTGTTGGGCAAAAACGAACCTTTCATTTGGAGTACGGCCCAAGAGGACTCCTTTAACAATCTCAAAGAAGCTCTGGCATCAGAACCCGTGAAGATTTCTTACCGAATAAACGCGGAACACAAGGTTCGCTCGGATAAAAACAGCGTGGGTCTAGCGGGGGTTTTGATGCAACGAGATGACGACGAATGGAAGGTTGTGATTTATTTCAGCTGAGTAATGATAGTGGTTAAACAGCGGTACCATAGCTACGAATTGGGGTCAATGGCAACAGCGGGGTTGCTTGAATGCCTGCGCTATTATATTCAAGGCAAGCGAATAAGCGTCATCGACGATTATAGTGCATTACCGACGGCAATGGAAAAACTGATTCCGCGAATAGCCAGATGGTGCCTAAGAATCCAAGATTTTGATGTGGATATAACGCACTGCTCAGCAACCCAAATGGAACACGTCAACGCTCTAAGCATGGCCCCTAGTAAACCACCGAAAGAAGCCGACACGGTGTCCTTAAAAATCTGAGCACAGACAATTGGTTACTCAGCATGCAGAATCCTGCTATTTGAAAAATATTCGACTCTCTCCAACACGAAGGCACGCCGACCACAGTCGAATATCTTAAAAAGCATGGATGGTTATACCGTGAAATAAACGGCCGATAACTGTGGACCATACTGAAGGCACTACGACAGAAAATCATGACAAAGTCGGGCATCTCGGTTTGGGAAAACACTCAAGCGCATACAGGAGCTATGTAGTTTCCGAAAATGCGAAATTTCATCAAAAGCTCTATTAAATCATGGCTGGAAAGCATGTTTAATGAAATTCCTGGCAGGCAGAAAGAAGACGAGTATCACTCTGATCAAATTGGTCCAGTGCCCTTCCAACCCATACCCGTCAACCACATTGGACCTTTCCCGCAATGCAGTCCGCAGAACAAGTACGTACTAGTACTCGTGGACGCATTTACAAAATGTACGCTTATATGGGTGGGAAAATCTACAGCACAAAAACACGTCATAACTGTATTAGAAGAATCGAGTGGGCACGTCGGTGCTCCGAAGTGGCTGGTAAAGATAAAAGTACAACGTATACGTAACAAGTCCAGAATAAAGCATATTCTTATGGCGGTGAAGACTTCGTGAGCCAACGATCAAGTAGAATATGCAAACAGAACTTTGCTATCCATATTGCAGACGATGACAGACCAAGAGTGAAGTTGGAACGTACACCTGAAGGCAATTGAGTGGGTGTTCAATACAATGCAGAGCAAGACTATTGGATGTACACCATATGAAACACTGTACGGTTTCAAGCCGAGAGACGTACCTAAGAATAAAATTATACTGGCTTTATAAGATGACAACCCCATCAAACCTGACGATGAGCTAATCTGACAAGAGCAACACAATCCATTAACGTTAAACGAGCAAAAGCTAAGCGCGCTTCAACAAAATACATGTGTGGCCGACGCAGCACAACAAGGATGACCTGGTGCTTGAGGGAACCGACTAACCTGGTGCAACACGTTTGCAATGACGGTATCTGTCGATCCAGGCATCAGACAGGCTTAAACCCTGGCGCGTGCTACCTAATGTTGATGACGACGGCGATGTCAAGGACAGTTATAAGTCAACAGATGACACCGAAAGAATCGAATCACGCCAAGGACGTGGTGAATGTAGGATGACCGGGCTATAAGTGACATGTTAAGCACAGAGAATGAAAGCAACAGGAAACCCAAAAATGAGCATCAGGCAATAGAGTACATTTTTATTCGTCATTCCATTCCATTTTCATATTTTTGCATTCCATGATCCGTTCGAGTTGCGAGAAGGGTAAATAAAGTTCAACTGGGATAGACACTCTTTATTAGGTAGGCCAGGTAGGGGGATGTATGGTTGCTTGATTCCCTTTTGTTCTGGTTCATCACGCTTCGATTTCTCAAATTATTTGTTCGTCATAATTCCATCAGAATTTGTACTAAGTTGTTAGTTGATAATGTCACCGTCTATCTTTTAATGTTTATATATTTCAAGCCTTCCTGGGGTATCAAGTCTTGGTCCTTTCCCTTGTTTGTTTAACAATATCATTGAGTTTGTCATAGTATCAGGCTCGTGGTCGTGGTTTTGTAGGTGCATCACATAGTTGGAGTCTGCCTTGTTGGGTAGGAAAGATCGTCAGTGTTCTTTGCATCTTGTCGTTAGCTTTCGTACTGTCCTTCCTATACATGCCATGCCGCAGTCCTTGCATTTCAGTTTGTATATGCCACTGTTTTTGTATATTGATATGTTATTCAGTTTTGGTTTCAGCTTGTTCCAATGTTGTTTGCAGTTTATATTTCTTTAAGAAGTTTGATATTTTGTATCGTTCTTTGCATACGTATGTTAACAAAATCTGAAGTTGGTTATTTTTATGCGTTTCAGTCAGCTGGCACTACTGTTTGTGCCATATGATAAGTTTGTCAATGTCATTTTGTTTGTATTCGTTGTTGCTAGCTATTCTGTAAATGTTGTTTAGTTCGTTGGAGTAATTACTAGAAGTCATAGGGATGGAGTGGAGTCTATGTATCATTGATCTGTGCGTTGCTAGTTATTCGAGGTAGTTTGACGTTACTTTTATGGTACGATAAGTTGTGATTGGATTTCTATATATTTTGTAGTCTAATCATGTTTGTTCCCGTATCACGGTTAGGTCTATATAGTTGAGTTGTCCGTTTGTTTCTTTTACCATTGTGAAATTCATATTCGGGTGTGTTTCATTCATATAGGCAAGTAGTTCTTAATGGTGAAACAGTCATTCGCATATCATTTATAGAATATTACATTAAATTTTGCGACAGTTTTGGGTATAAAGACTTCTTTTTTGACATTATTGAAGATATTAGAGGACATGGGATTTAAGATTCCTAGTTTCTAATGAATGCAGTTTTGAGATGACGTTGAGGTCTACCTGAGAGAACCTGGATATATTTCTTCCAGAACTCAATGCTGTCTTCTTTACTGATAGCTTCAAGACCGAAGATAAAACTTAATCGGATTGCGTACTTTTTGAATAAACTCAAGGATATATTAAACCTCTAGAAAAGCATATGCTACAATTTCTTTGGAAGAAATATATGCCATTTTCATGTACTAGCGTGGATCATTGGGGGAAGTGGTGAAAAGATAGACATATAATTATTTGTGACGTTAGTAAAGCCGCACTGACGGCTCTAGGCAACTACTTCACTACCTCAAAAACAGTCTTTGAATTTAAGCTCAAGCCTTTAATATAACAATTTAAGCTATTGGTATATCAAAGGCCATTATCCATCGTATCATAGAGGAGCACTTGAATTTAAACATGCTCAATTGTAGGAAACCTCTCATCGTGCAGAAGACAATAAGTTTGTTATATGACCATCGAAGAAAATGGCTTCTTTTCTTGTTGCACTAAGGAGGAAAGAATACCGAATTGTAGCTAAAGCCCTAAAAAGGACAAAATTCCTGCGGTCAACGCTTTTAAACCACAGGTATAATTGCTGATACGACTTATACTGCTTACCTAGAAAAATAAGAAGTAACTTAACATATCTCGCACAAACGCCTAGCAATCTCATGGGCAAGGTTTAGAGTACCTCACCTCAAAGAGTACAAGAGTGTGGTTTATTGGCCAACTTGATGTTTCTTTTCTTCGCAGGAAGTTTCTACCAGGTTGGGGATAGAGAGTACTATAGACAGGTTTGCCTGAGTGCTCTAGGTCTTTTAACCTGATCTCATTAAAAACAACAACTGTAAATCTTTCTAGGGACCTACTAAGTACTGCTAGAATAAGTTAGTGTTTGAAATTTTACCTTGTTTTTAAAAAGCGCAACTCTTCTGAAT
Organism: Odontomyia ornata; assembly: GCA_963969285.1. NCBI lineage: Eukaryota > Metazoa > Arthropoda > Insecta > Diptera > Stratiomyidae > Odontomyia > Odontomyia ornata. Next base: position 52,116,063 of record OZ017741.1, read on the forward strand.
CTATGTCTTAAAATAGAGATACATAATGGATGTTAAAATTTAAATATATGTGGTGCACTTGAAACATTCAATTTAGGTTAATTCAGGCAATCACACAGCTCACCATCTTCAAATATTAAGTTTACTGCTGCAAAATATTCAAGAGGCATTCCATCAATTTCTTAACTTACTTCTACCCAAGAGAATATTAACAATTACCCATTTTGGCTAATATTTGAATTGAATTTACACTAATGAGTCCTCTTCAATTTTAAGTAGTTAACGAAGTAGCATTTCAGTTCATTTTGCTCCACTTGTACAACAAACAAATGATGATTGTTCCTGCTCCGAACATATCTAAAACAAAATGACTCTTCAAAAATACTTGAACAGAACAATTTGCAGCAAAACAAAGTCATGCATACTTGTTGGCACTTGGAAAATATTTCCTTCCACCTATAACAATTTCTCGGTCATACTAAGTATTGTATGTTGTAAATGGTTCTCTCTTTCTTCCTCATGGCCCTCTTGAAAGCATTCCTTTTTCACTCTAATAATTCCTTAAGGATTACAAATTTTCGTTGCTTCTCCAATTAACGTACAATGTTTGGTAATTTGTTTTCGTTTTCACAGTTGACTGCTGCAAATGATTCCACCTTGGGCCCTTCCCCAAGAATACCAACAACAGGCTTTTATTTGCTTTCCTTGCTGGCTTGAGAGGTTGTTTGATGGCAATGCAAGAGGGCAACCATGGTAATTTTGTGATGTTTAGATTGGCTAGCGAAGAGAGCGATGAAAGTTACCTTCTCGTTGAGTTGTATAGTGAAAGATATGTTTAAGACACCTCAACTTGTTATGCAATTTGTATGCTTAAGGAAAATAGATATGTATGGAGAGGATATTGCGAGTTAATTCGAGGATAATTAGTGTATGTGGTTTAGGAAGTGATTTAAGCTATCAACAGAGGTGAATCGGATCGATTTATTTTGCTGAAGTAAGGCAGGGTGTAGAAAATAGAATCATGAAAGTGAACATACCTATTGCGAATGTTAAAGTTTAAAGTTGCCTCTACTAGGAAGATTTAGTATTCAACCATCGAATGTAGACTTTCGTCTTATCCACTTATAAATAAATTCAACAGCTTGTGTTGATTTCATGTAAACTAAGTGCTAAAATAGAGGGAAGATAACAACAATTTACTCTATGTTTATTCCCATTTTAAAAAGCAGCTTTTTTTTATATCTATGATTAAACAAATTTTTATGGATATATTGTACGTAATAAATATATTTTCTCAAATTCATATGAAGATCTCAGCAAGGCTGTATTGTTAAGCCCAATGGGAAGCGCATTTTGTATCACATCTACATGTTGTTGTTGTAATACAAAAAAATTTAACCCATTATAACTTCGTTAACTGTGATTAGATCTTTTTGAAACATGTAGAGTAGCTTAATCTTAAGTATGACCCTCTAAGTATATTAATTTATTGAATTCAAAGGTATCTGTAGGATTTCATATAGAAAAATGGAAAATTTATAAAACAAACTATTGCTAACAAAGTTGAGTGAGTTTTGACTTCTAAGGTGGTTGCCTTGTTATGCTCACTGAGCCCAATTCAAGACCTTCTTTAATAATTTTTCCGATTTTTTGGAACTCAGTAGTATAATCGTGAAGGAAGAAAAGTGAGAATTTCAAGAAACGCTTTGAAAATATCTCATTAATCCCTTTCCAACAACACTTTACATAATGTTTTTGAAGTGTGAGAAATTCGTACTCTTAGAGCAACTCATAGTGTATGCATCGTCGAACTACCGAAACCCCTATACCAATACCGTCCGCAAATTTCAAGCTCAGCATACATTATTGGATGATACTCGACCGCTCAAACCACATCCAGTACGCAGTGAAGAAAATATAGTGGCTGCAGCCGAGAATGAGGCTGACGACCGTGACGAATCGAACGCGTCGTCTAAAATCAGACCCTAAGATGGACCATTTACGCCGTAGTCGCGGTCAACATTTAAATGAGATAATCTTTTAAATGTAAATGTCATAAATTGTTCTTTCCACTCCGAACAAAATATTTACCATAAAATTCAACTTTATGCCTTTTAAAGTGGGAAATTGAAGAACCAATTATACATTCGATACACGAACAAAGTTGGGCAATGACTGGTAAGAGTAGTGTTGAATGATCTTCTAAGGCTTCAACTATCAGTTGGTGTATTTCATATAATCAAATATGATTGTGCTAGACGTTGGCCTCAGTTAGTGAATGAAATTAGTATATTTTTAGAACATTCAGAGGGGAATGATTGGAATGGAATGGCTTTCGTAACAATGTACCAATTGGTTAAGATTTACAAACACAAAAAGTCAGAAAAACGAACACAATTAATTGACACAATGAATCTTCTTTTACCACTTACTTATAAATTACTGATGAACGTAATAAACGAACCATCGAGCCAGAGTATTCTATTGCAAAAACAGATTCTGAAATTTTACTACGTCTCTACACAGCTATCGCTCTCTCTGGAGTCAACAATATAAGGAATGTTTTCCAAATGGATTGAAAAATGTTGCCAAATCATTCATCATGAAGTACCCAAAATCATGCATCTAATATCAAACGCTCGACTCAACGATGCTTATCTACCTGTGAACTTGGAGGTGAAACTGAAAGGGAAGATGTAACGATTGGTATACAAGAAGATAATCTGATTCATCAACGGCAGCAAAAGTGGAGGGATTGATATATTGCCAGCAGTTGAAATTAGCAGCGGTTCACATTGATTTCCCATCGAAAGGGGGCCCCCAACTTCACAATACTAATGATTGTTGTGAGTAATTATTGTTGTAAGTGACGCAAAATTTTAATACACTAATTTTCCATTTTAAGATTTGGGATTTCTTTTATAATTTTGATTGAAGTTAACTAATTTTTCAGAGTGTCAGCTGGTGTAATCACTCTTAGAGTGGTCGAGCCGACTTCAAAAACGCAACAGGAATGCTGGTATTCTTGGTATCTTTTATTAAATTAGTATGGTTATATGTGTGAACAGATGAATTCTGCAGTGATGTGGAAAAAGGTTTTCGATGTGATTAAGGTGTTTTTGGCTCCTTCGTGTCAAAGTGCTTTGAATTCCTTTGTGTGACATAATGGTTTTAGGTTCCGTTTTCTTTTTTGTGCCCAAGGTAATTTAGATTTCTTTCCCATTTAGGTGCTACGTTCCGGGGAGTCTAAGCTCATCAGCGGCTCCGGAGGTAAATTAAGGGTTGACGAGTGGTGCCAAGCCTACCCCGTCTCCACAGGTTAGCCGGGACCCCAAGGTCCCCACCAGAATACCCAATTCGAATCCAGCAAATATCGCGTTTCGGAACCGATTCTAGCCTGTCAGCGTGGATACCAAAAACAGGGTTCCAAATCAGGATGGCATATTCAAGAACAGGGCACACTAATGAGATGTATAGTGATTTAGTAACCCAAACATTCTTGAATTTCTTAGCTCTTCTTTTGATGAAACCTACCATTTTATTAGCCTTAGATATAACTCCATCATACTATAGTTTAAAGCAACGTTTTTGGTGCAAACAATACCAAGGCCGACAATGCTGTAGACTCTACTAAGTGTTGTGTTGTTGATGTGATAGTCAAAAAAAGAAAGTTCTTTTTTCTTGCAAAATTTTTTATCTGGCATTTTTCTAAGTTTGGGGAAAGTTGATTATCGTTGCACCGATCAGAGAGAGTATTAAGCTTGGACTGAAGGAGCATCATATCTGACAAAGAAGATATAACGTGTTAAACTTTGAGGTCATCTGCATAAAAAAAACTGATGAGAGGTCCTATATGAAAATATTAAATAGAAGAGGTCCAAGATGACTTTTTTGAGGAACCCCGGTAAGAACATGAATTTATTTGAATAATCGTGCTTGAATTTTGACAACTTGAGTGCGGTCTTTAAACTATAAATGGATCCAGCTGAGTAAACGGCCTGTAATACCAAAATTACGGAGTTTATTTATCAGAATTTCATGGTTTACACGATCAAATACTTTGCTAAAATCTGTATATATTGTATCAATCTGTTGACCCTTCTCCATCTCACATAGAATACTTGATGTCATAATGAGGAGATTGGTGGTAGGAGATCTATTTTTTCGGAGTCCATCTGCTCTTCATTAAACAACGGTTCTATAATAGGAGAAATCTTGTTGCAAAGTATCTGTTCAAAAAGCTTTGGAGTCTCTGTAATTATGAACAAACTGTTTATAAATTCTTCTTATTGATTGGTATTAGGCACAAAGATTTCCAGTAAGAAAGAAAGATGCCACTAGAGAGGGATTTATTGAAAATGATTAAGAAAGACACTATTTCCAAGCCAAGTTTCTGCCAGGGATAAAATTTGAATATGACAAGATTTCGCATCAAGGAATAATTGGCTTAATGTTGATCGGATACCACTACGATTGTGGTTAAAATTATTTTAGGCTTTGTTGAACGGGCATCTTATTGGAGACGAACAAATTCGTTCACACATTGCGGGCCCAAATGTTTTGTGGTATAACTTGTGCCTCTTACCGCAAATATAATCTGTACCATCCACTGTCATACAGAGCTGTAGCTCGTCATTCACAAATGGATATTAATAATCTCGATGAAGACTTACTGCAATGAGGTCATAAGATGTGGGTTTCCTTACGTCTTTGTGTCAAACTCGAGAACTATTAAAGATTTGAAACGTCTCTGCTTACTAAGGGTAAATGAATACAGAATAGGAGATAGCTAGTAGTTAATCTAGCCTTGATGGTCATCATATTGTATAACTGTAAGAGATCTGTATGGTTATTTCCGCCAGGAATTGAAAGCGATGTATCGAGATGTTCTCTGATAACGGAAAGCTCAGACCGCTTTTGTGTTGGAGAAAGTAAGAGAGGATTTACCTTTCTATTATGGCACTCAGTAAGAACTTGGACTTTATTTGATTGAGTTTGTTCATAATTGGTTATCATTAAAGAGGAGTGTAGGGAGAGAGTTGTGAATACTTGAATTATTTTTTCTTCGTCAATTATTTTGTTAGTTGCTGCAAGAGATTCGAGAATCAGTTTTAAATTATTGTTAATGCCGAAAGACTATTTTTCAAAGGTTTCCCTGTCATGCTTGATAACATTTAAAGTTGCATATATTATTGATGTATGTTTTTCAATGAGTTGTAGTAAATGGTTCACGTTGCCTTTCACATGTTCTATTGTCTCTGTCTCTGCATATTCCTGGTCCAGTATTCCAAATAATTTGTTGGAAATAGTACCAATAATGTCAAAAGGCATTCGGCGCACTCGAACAGGACTACCATTTCTGCTGCGCAATATTTCATTATTGGCATATATTGATGCCATACGCCTTTCAAATTGTTTTAGGACAGGAGTACAATTTTCGGTTTTATTAATTGTGGTAGCTTTCTTACACCATTTTTTTAATTGAGCTGTATATGCTGTCATAATATTTATTTCCTCCCAGTAACTTTGGAGGTCAAAATATGTTATAATTGTCCATTTGTCTACTGCCATTGTCATGTGACCGACTTCTTCGAAGTACAGTACATTTCCACCTTTTCTTGTAAGGTGAATGAGCGAGACGGAGAGAAAATTGTAATAAATACAACTAAAAAGTGTACTTAACAGTGTGTCGCGTTTGACGCTTGTATTGGTTGGGACTCTTCGTTATTGATCCCGTTGGGAAGTGAGTGCTGCTGAGACTGTTGCAAAGAAATGCATCGTTTAAAGGGGACATCTTTCCAGTGAGGACCTTTTGGAAGAAATCGAGGTCCTTTTCGTTTTTTGTCATGCGGATTTTTGGTTTGAGACATGGAGAGTTGGATAACCGTTGTCTTGATTTCGTTTGTTGTTTCATATGGCCTTGGTTCAATATTCGGGAGATTTGTTGGTAATTTGCTAAGAAGAGATGCAGTAGAAAAGAGCTGGTTCTGCTATGTGATATTTAAAGAATCAGGAGCAAATGTCTCCTTGTTTTCATCTACAGTAGTTGTCTCTACCGGCAATGGTGCTAGGTTATGGATGGTTCGATCAGTTATACCCCTTTCGGTGATGATTTGCACTACCCTTACCATGCCGTCTCTATATTTTGCTGCACTTATGAACTTGCTTTATGGCCACTTAATTGGCGCTGTAGATTCATCTTTCAACAGAAAAAGACTACTTGACCTTAAGCCCTCGATCAGAGTCCTCCATTTATTTCTTTGTTGTGACTCATGAAGAAACTCCTTGCTTCACTTTCTCCAAAACTCAAGTTGTTTTTGGGCAACGTTTTCCCACCTTTGGCAAAGTTTTAGGTCCTTCTCCTTCATTAGAAGGTTAGGTAGGGCTGTTAACTGTTCGCCAATCAGGAAATGAGATGGAGTTAGTGCCTCAATAAGATTAGGGTTGCTGGAAATGTTTGTAAGAGGTCGGGAATTAAGTATTGCATCAATTTTGGTGATGAAACAGTTGAGTTCCTCATACGTCAGTGAAATGCTACCTATAGTTCTTTGCAGATGATATTTAGCTGACTTAACAGCTGCCTCCCAAAAACCCCCAAAGAGTGGAGTTTTTGGAGGTATAAAATGCCACTGTATCATTTTATCTGCGCAGTGCTGTATCAATTCATCATGGAAATCCGATTTGAAAAAAAAATCATAAATTTTCTTTGAGCTCAGTTTTTGCCCCACAAAACTAGTGCCATTGCCACAATGAATGTGAGTGGGTCTTCCTCGTCTTGCGATGAAGCGTTTTAATGCTCCAATAAAGGCGTCTTTTGTGAGGTCAGATGCAAGTTCTAAATGAACTGCCTTGGTTGTGAAACATATAAATACGGCTTTAAATGCCTTAGTAGGTTTCTTGCCTCGAACTTTATAATGAATATGAATTGGGCCGCAGAAATCTATTCCAACATTTGTAAATGGCCGAGAGGGTTGCACTCGTGAGGGTGGCAAAGTTGCCATGATTTGGTTCATTGTCTTTGGGTGAAATCTTGCACATTGAACACATTTGTGTACAATAAATTGTGTGAGTTTTCTCCCATTAAGAGGCCAAAATCTTTATCTAGCTGCTGCCAAAAGGGTTTTTTGTCCCGCATGAAGTTTGGTACTATATAATTCTTTCATTAGAATATATACATATTCATCTTTTTCGGGAAGAACCATCGGATGCTTGCTATCATGAGACAGGTTGGCTTCCTTTAAACTTCTTCCCACCGTTATAAGTCCTTTTTCGTCTAAAAATGGGGGTAAGGGTGATAGCTTGCTCTTGGGGGGTACCAGTTTTTCCTTCTTCAGCTCTTTAAGTTGTCCTGTGAAATGTTCTTCTTGAATGGTTTTTACTGCCCAGTGTAAAGCCTCATGAATGAAGCACAGAATTACAGTATTAGGAGGTTTCTCATTTGGACCATATTTTTTGCAAGTTCGCCTGATGTAAGCTATAACATGTAGTAGTGTCTTAAACGAGTTACGATGATTGATAGTCTTTAACATATTATAGCTGTTTAGTCGAGTCGACCGGACTTGGTAGTGAAACGGGACTTTTCCGACTCGTGTTTATTGTACGTGGTGTGGCGTTTGGTCAGCTTATTGTATCAGATCGCAGAAATTGAGGGCTGTTAAACCACAAAGTGGACGTTAACAACTGAAATGCACTCAGGCCTCTAGAGATCAAGTCTGCTGGGTTTTCTTTGGAGGGGACATGTAGCCACTGTTTTTTCTCAGAGTTTTGTTGAATATATGACACCCGGTTAGCAATGAATTTACTTTACGCAGACGATTCCGAAGTAATCCAAGCTAGGGCAATAGTAGAGTCACTCCATAGGAATGCTATGTCTACCATTGGAGTTAGCACTGTCTTGACTCGGCATAATAATTTTGTTAGTATGTAAGCCGCTGAAAGCTCGATTCATGGGAGCATTGTTTCTTTGAGAGGAGCCACCTTTGATTTTGTAAAAAGAAGCCGTACTATTGGTTGACCATCAGAATAGATATAGTTCGCAGGTACACGGCTAATCCGTAAGCTTATTCGCTTGCGTCGGCGAAACCGTGAATTTCTATGAACCTTTGACTCTTTCTGACTAGTGCATGCCTTAGTATGGACAGTTCTTTTATCTTTTCTAAGTCCTGACGGAATGATATCCATTTGTTTTGGAGTTCCTGGGAAGTGCTTCATCCCATTACAGTTTCAGCTTCCACAAACTTTGCACAAATACTTTTCCATATGTGATGACTGAGTTTATGAGCCCTAGTGGATCGTAAATTCTTGCCACGTCTGTAAAATCGTTCTTTTTGTAAAGCGGCGTATTATCGGCAAATTTGTTTGAATTGAAAACTGATCCGCACTAGATGACCAAGATAGGCCTAGGGTTTTGACGTGAGTATTTTTGGTTTCCCCAATATTGATCTTGGCTTCAATATCTTCCTTAGGAACTGATTTTAACAACTTTGGATGATTTGCGCTCCATTTACGGAGGTGGAAACCTCCGCTCATCCTGAAGATTAGAAGCCTGCTTTAAGCTATCTGATCCCGTCATTATTTTTTCTAGGTAAAAGTCACGTTCAAGTATTTGCCTGCCAAGTGGATATTTCTTGCCCTCTTCCTCTGCCAATTGATGGAGACATTTAGTAGCTAGATAAGGAGCTGAAGCGGTACCATAGGTTACTGTGCGCAGACGGTAATATTTTAGGTCTTGATCTGGAGACTCAAGCCAAACCAGAAGTTGAAAGTCTCTGTCCCTTTCATCAACCAATATTTGTCTTTACATTATAGTAATATCGGCTGCAAAAACATATTTGTGCAGTCGAAAACGGAGGAAAATTACAAAGATTGTTGGGCCTACCATCAGTATTACATTCAAAGATAGGTTACTTGATGTTTTGCAAGATCCATCAAACACTACTTTTAACTTTGTGCTAGTGCTTTCTGGTTTGAGCTCGCTATGATGAGGCAAAAAATAATTTTGTTTTGGTATTTGGGACATCAAGCCCATGTGATTCAAAGAGAAAAGTTCTCTCATGAATGCAATGTATTGTTGCTTCAACTCTGGGTTCTTTTCAAAACGGGCTTCAAGATTAAAGAACCTTCGTTCCGCAATCTCTTCAGACTTTCCTAGTACGCTTGGGGGCTGCATGAAAGCGAGACGTACTATGGAACGGCATTGAACGTAGCGTTTTGTATTTGTTTTGAAATGATCTTCATACATTTTTTCAGCTTTTGACATTTGTTTGGTGTCTGAATTGCATTGCTCCAATTCCCAAAATTCTTTGAGTTGTACCTCTAATGATAGGCTTGCTACTCCACTGAAAGTTACAAGGTTTGTAGCCGCTTGACGAGCTGTCCCCAAGACAATCAACCTAAGTATCAAAATGCCCTAAAAAGGATGTAATAAATTTTATGGAAGCGGTGCCAAATCAACTTCCCCATTTCAACATAAAAACTTCCAACATGTGCACCATCACAAAAGAAAGGGGGCATCGCTTCCATAAAATGCATTTCTTCCTTTTTTTATGGCACCGCTTCCATAAAGTTTGTTGCATTCTTTTTAGGGCATTTTGAAGTCGGTTTTCTTTTTTTCTAAAAGCTTTTTTATCCACGCTGGTCAAGCTGCCAGCTGGATTAAATAATGGTTTGCCAATTGGTACGATACAATAAAGAATTGGGTTCTTAGAATTCCCACCAATATCCGTGCGAAAATTCTTCGAAAGATTGGATTAGTGTAGAAACATTTTATACGTACATTCATGTCGAATAAAGTGTGTCGAAGTCAATAGTTGATACCGAACACCTCTCCCACACGTTATAATAATTTAAATTCAAAAAGTATTAGTATGAGCCTTTGTTGTTGAGAGGTTGAAGCCAAGAAATAAAATATAAATTCAACAGACCAAGGTAAAGCTACTTTAGCTCATGGGGAATCGGCGTAAAAAGTGTAAAAACCCCATAATTTTATCATGATTAAACTTTCAACATACCTCAAATTAACCAAGAATCAGGATCATAGTATATTTGACTGCTCCAAATTCAATGTAAGAATCCATTTAAATTTCACCCACAATTTAATCTATCTCATTTTTACACATGTCAACTTTCAAGCTGGTTAAATACATTCTTCGGCTGGCATAAATATATCTATCATTACCACGACCTTGCGCATACTATTAAATTTTCGAAACGATTATATTTAGCTACATTTCCACATTGTTCCCATACCTCCATCGTCATACTATAAATTTCTTGATCATCCCCTACATCCCTCAAGCAGCCAAAAAAAGATCTTTGGCGCCCGCATATTCGTACAACTTACCTAAACAAACAAATCTCAGATTCAATCCGAATCCGAAGATAATTTGAATTCATGCCAGAAACTATGCATGTACATACGTTTAACAAGAAAGCGTGAACTCGCACTTGTTGGTCTTCAAAGCAAAGTGTTGTGAATTTTTGATTTGAATATACTCCAGATTGCGAATTGTGCACAAAATGTTTATCATGCCATTGCTTGTGGGTCAAGGGTTTGAGTGAGCTACATCTTGGAGATGTTCTAAGAATTCAATATTTGTTATCGTCACTGGTAAGTATTTAGGGCATTGCATCGTGCCCACAGACAAAATTAAAAGAAAAAGGAGATCATTTGCACATTTCATGGAATAATTAGATTTTCCTCTGAACGTCAACATAACATTGTTCAACGATTTGGAAATTCTGCTATTTTGAAAACAATCTCGGGAGCAAAACAACAAGACCGACATCATGCCCGACTTTCACAGATTGGCTACAAGCCAAATTTCAGGAAAACTCCCAATCAGAAAAACATCACAAACAAACGAGCATCTTTCCAAACACAACAGAACGTGTACTTTCAATATGGTGTCAATCTCATCCAGAAAATCCACCAAAGAAAATTCTGCAACCAGCACATGAATATCACAACCACTTGTTCGTGTGGGCGACAGCAATCGGGAAAGTTTTTCTTTTTCTAAAATTTTTCTTCTCTCTCTTTCAAAGCTGACGCAACGTTCACAAAAACCAGAAACTGCTGGCATACGATTTTCCACAATCCAACCACCGCACTACCATTTCGTAAAAATAAACACAAATGAGGCAAAATAAAATCGAGGAAAATTGAAAAGGGAAACTTGAACCATAAAACTATTTTTCCATAAAACCTCAATTTATTTTCATCTCACCAGAGCTCATCGCTTGCGTTAAGGTATGTTCCATACGGGGGCAGTTCAGGGCCAAACTAGAGAGTCAAAGCCAACGCGTGAAAACTCAGCATGTCCGTTGCGGAAAAACAACAATTTTTCATTAGTGGAAAGTATATTCAAAGGAAATCCTACATTTATTTCAATTCAATGCGTATCGTATCATCATCAACAGTCGGAAAATCAATTCATCTTCATCAAACGGTAGAAAGAACGAGGGAAAATGTGTGGGAAATTCTCTTTTTATTTTGTGCTCGCACGTCAGAGGAAACTCACGAAATTTCGTTGGCAAGGACAAACAAGCGAACGGGCTAAGCCTACAGGCTAAACAATTTTGAACACTTTTAAGAAAGGTGGCAAGAGAGGGCAAAGAAAGAAATTCGGATCAGATGATGAAAATCTGAAAAACGACACGTTCGTAATGTGTTGTTTTTCCATTCGAAAATCCGAGCAAGGTTTGTCGACAAAACAAAAAGGGGTCATTGATGCGTTTTGATTTTGACTGTTGACTTCCAGATGTTTTCGAGTTTTGTGCTCTATAAATTTAGTCGAAATATATTTAGCGATTATTGTGTCCTTCAACTCTTCTGTGATACTAAATAGAATAACAAATTATCGTCACCAAGTTAGAAACGACCAAAACAACCCTATTTGACTTTTTTGGATAATCCAAATAATTTTTAGATGAAGGAGTTCAGGCTCGCTTTTTATGTAAAGGATTTTTCTAAGAGATCTGTTCAAAATAGAAAATGTAATAAATTATTCTGTTTTTACATAACCTTAAACATTTTTAATGCATTTGAGTTAAAAATCTCCAAATTATCCTTCGTTTAACTTCTTTTCATTACCCTTCGCTATGTGTTCAATTTAACGTGAAAATAAATCGTGAAATTTTGCTAGGAGATGTTCTACATTTTACAATATAAACTACATCTAATGGTCATTCTTAAAGAACCAATTACTAATTTAAGGTTCGCTATTTAAACTCCCGACAAAATTCAAATTCTTTACTTCCAAGTTCCACCCTTGCCAAAAAAAAAGAATATATGGCGCAAGTTTTTCTTCTAGAAGTTTGTTATGCTTTAGTTGCGGCAATTCTTTGTGGTTTAGGTAATTATGGTGGGTGTCGGACTTATTTTTAGGCAAATTTTTTCGGGTAAATTTATGGCTTGGAAAATTAGTAGATATTTTATGCGCAGCCAAAACATTTCCATAAACAGAGACCATGAATTTAAGAATAATTTGAATTGTAGAGAAGAATAATCCTCAAGTAAAATAACAACATTTTTGCTAGTAATTTTTGAGGAATATGCTCCCAATAGAATTGTTTTTACGGTTTTGCACTGACATGACAAACAAAACTTAATTGAAATCGTGTCCTGTCAGTCCTTTTATACTTCACAGCATTTTCCCTAAGAAGGTAGATAAGCGTATATCAGAAGTGGCTGTATCTTGAAAGTTTTGGAAATTTTTTTTTTCAAAAGCTCTTAAGTGGGTAGAAGTCTTTTTTACCAAAGGAAGTTATGTCGCTTGCCTAACAGAAGATCCCGATGGAAATTTTTCAAAGAAAACCTTTTTTGTGGTGTGGAGGTGAATGCCATTTGCGTTATGAGCGTGAGACTCCCATGCTAGACATTAAACACCTACCTTGTCAAACTGAAAACCTAGCCTGGAACCGTTTGACACATTACTTCGGGCCAGGTCTCGTTTTGTTACGCAGTGAGGTACCTTCAAACTGGGGAATCCATCCTCTAGCAGGAGGGAAGAGGACGAGCTGCGCTGATCATCCTTGCTCTAGGGATTCTTTTCTGTCAAGATGACCACTTTTCTCCAGTGCTAGACTAACCCACGAGCAGACATCCAGTCTCTCACTCAGCGCATCAGCATACCTAGCCTTAGTTGAGCTCATTCGCCGTTGCCAATCAAGCGCGAATCATCTGGCGTTTCCAGTCCCAGTGGTCCATTGTAAGACACGTTCCACAGGCCTGGAATAGATTTCTGGAAGCCCTTTGTCATGTCATAACGCAGGCTCTGGTCTTCACATATTTCCTCAGAAGCCCCATTAGATATTCTGGAACTTGAAAAGATTTTTCTAGCATATCCAGAACTTCCAACCAGCTAGCGGAACTAAAGGCATTCTTAACGTGGAGTGTCACCAATAAAACGATCCGCCACTTGGTGCGGCTATATGCCGGACGAATCACTTTGAAAAGGCGACGTAAGCCTGCGATGAAATCTTGTGGGCAACTGGTTGCTGGCGTTTGGGGTGCCACGAATTTGGCTGGGATTCGTAGCGACATGCCTAAGACGATCTCAGCTGAGGAGGCTTGCAGGTCTTTGGTTAGAATCGTGTGAAGTGCTTGCAGCCAAGAGGTTTCAGGAGCGATCTGCGAAGTGCTCTTGAGTACTCAATGCATCCGTTTTACCATGCCATTGGCTTGTGGATGATGTGTAGTATGGATGTGGTAAGCTCATAGCAGCCGACCGAGTTTATTGAGAAGGTCGACTTCAAACTGATGGCCTTGGCCCGAGATGATCTCGCATGGCTTATTGAATATGGCGATCTAGTGGGCAAACAATGCTCTGGTGTTGGCACTGGCCTTGATGGCACGCACTGGTATTGCTTGAGGTCAGCGTGTATACCAGTCGATGATGGTACGGTAGTTCTCGTAGCTGTCACACTGCGGGAGCTTAATAAGATCGATGCGGATGTAGTCGAAATGCCCTTCCAGTGTCTTAAAGCTACCTAGCTCGGCGTGGTTGTGGCGATGGACGTTTAAATACTGGCATGGTACACACTGCTTGACCCAGCGATAGACATATTTTCATAGACTCGGCTAGAAGAATCTCAGTGCTAAGCGTTTTGCACTGGCTACGGTGCGAGAGCTGGTGAACGATATCGAAGGCTTGGTGGTGGAGCGCTGCTGGCAAGTAGGGCTTAATAGCACTGTTGAACTCGATGTAGTGCGCAAAGCAGCCGTCCAAAAACAACTGATGCAGCTTGAAGTGGTGGCTCGCCAGGAGGTGCGGTGACTGGTCATCTGTGGCTTGGTTCTCGCTGATGGCTCGAGCAGCAAACGTGGTGGCTCCCGCAACCGTCTTGACGCGAGATAGTGCGTCAGTGACGATATTGTCTTCTCCTGGTGAACACTCCAATCGTGTGTCGAATTGGCCGATGAAATCTAACTGTCTGCTTTGGCGGAGCGAAACTTTGTCCAAGCGTTGTGTCAGAATAAAGGCGAGTGGTCAATGGTCAGTGTAGACTGTGAAGTGCCTCCACTCCAGAATGCACTGGAAAAACTTGATTGCGGCGAAGACTGCCAAAAGTTTGCAGTCGTAGGTGGAGTAGCACTGCCCGGTCTCGGATGACTTTCTCGAGAAAAATCCCAGGGGTATCCAATTACCATCGTCCTGTTATTGGTCCAAGGCTGCCCCAATGACGGTGTTGGATGCATCTGTGCATAGTGCCAACTAGTGCGAGGGTAAAAGGAATACTGCTGTAGCTGCTATGGCGATGCTTTGCTTGCAGCTTCCAAAAGCGGCTTCAGCGTCGGGGGTCCAAGTGATTTGTGATTTCTTGGTGCTACAACCTTTCAGCAGCTCTGAAAGTGGTGCTTGTAATTCAGCGGCATGTGGTATGCGGTGGCGATAGAAATTGAGCATCCCAAGGAAATGTCTCAACTGTGAGAGGTCAGTAGGTTTGGGAAAGTCTGTGAAGGCTTTTGTCTTGAGAGCTGTTGGTCGGAAACCTGTCTGGTTGATGTAATACCCGGCAGATATGACCTCAGGTAGGCTGACTTGGCATTTATTTCTGTTAGACTGGAGCTTTTCTGGTTGCAGCATGGAAAAAAGTTGCTGAAGGTGACCCTGGTGATGGTCGTGACTAGCTGAGAATACTAGGACGTCATCCTAGTAGATGCGTATGGATTTGAGCTTCCACAGTAGATGGTTGAGTGTCTGCTGCATGGCTTTTGCTGCGTTGCGTAGGCTGAGAGGCATTCCTATGAATTCAAACAAACCGAAGGGCGTGGTGACAACCGTTTTGCAGATGTCTTCTGATGCTACCTGGATTTGATAAAAGGGCCGCTGAAGGTCGATGACCGAGAATATTGAATCACTGGCCTCCTGGATCATATCCTCGATAATGGACAACGGGCAGCAGTCTGGGCGGGTGTGGGCATTTAGTTGGCAGCAATTCCCAGTAGCTCGCCAACGGTCAACGTCCTTGGGCACCATGCGCAGGGGACTAGCCCATTGGCTTGACGAAGGTTGAATTGTGCCAACAGGAAGTCGAACTCTGGTTTCGCTGCAGAGAGGCGTTCTCCCGCGAGGTGACGTGGGCTTGCGAAGATGGCTGGATCGTGCGTGATTGTCTGGCGGTGAACAGGTCAGCAATCGCAGCCAACTTACTGAGTCCTGGAGGTGTGTTTGCGTGCTTCGCGATAATCTGCTTGTATATTCCATCAGTAGTGCCTAGCCAGGTCGCTGGCTTGGCCACGGTACTAGCACTATGCACAGGTCGAGCTGCACAGAGGACGCAGAATGTAAAGAGGCTGGTGCGGTCATCCAAGAGGCGTTGACAAGCAGGCCATGACGGTTGGGGCTGTCTGGATATTGTCAATAACGCAAATCCAGTGGAATGAGCAGCGTGACCCAAAGCCCAGCGTGAGTGACAATAGGGGTACTATTGGCTGGCTGCCTGTAACACGAGGCTCTGCTTCTGAAGCGGCCTGGCAATGAGGTTCATCGGGATCATGGAGAGGGCAGAGTTGGAATCCACCAAAAACCGAGCTTTTGTGGTGTGGTCCGAGGCATATTGGCGCTTTCCCGGGTTGTTGCTGGTGGTACCCACTGATTACAGTGCCCGCAATCTTAGTTTTCCGAACGTTTGGTAGCAGTACCCTGAGCTGGAAATGTGCAGGGATGTTTGCATCGTATCGTTAAGGCTCCATGTTTACTGTGATATCAGCAATATCCCGTATGTGGTTCGGGACTTGGAGTGGCGCAGCGTGCCCTTCTTTGGTGGCTGTTTCGTATTGAGGAGCACCCGTGCTGCATATTGGCAATGGTGAATGATTGCTCGCGGGTCAAACCTGTCAACTGTGCAATTGCTAAGCACAGGATGGCTAGCTCGACCGAGACCTAGTCCGGGGAGCTGCATGCTGAAGAAAAATTAGATGAGGGTGTCGTGGAGTGCGTGGTTGCCTCTATGGATAGCACCGTTAGTGCTGGGCCCATGCCATGTTACTCGTTTGTAACCTCGGCGAGCTCCTCTAGCATCTGGCTCCTGATTAAGAGTAGCATGCGCCACGTATGCTGTGGCAGTAGGTCGAGTCATTTGACCCACAGTACATCATCACTTACTGACGTCCCAGGAAGGGAGTGCATGTGACACAGCAGTTGTGACGGCCGTTGCCCCCGAGCTTGACACCTGTGAGGAAATTGTGTAGCTAGGCGTCAGGGGACCCGTCAAGCGGGAGATGATGGTTGCGTTGAGGCCCCTGTATTTGTCGAGCTCCGGCAGCATGCGGTTGATGTCACCCACCTCGTCGATTGTGTCGTGTTCCAATGATGAGGCCGTGAGGTGGTAGCTGGTTGAACCTCTTGTGACCTGATGCACTTGGAATTGGTACTCAACTTGAAAGAACCGTAGTTCCGGGCTAGCGCACCAGAATGGTGGCAGCTTGCAGTAGCCGACACTGTTGATGCGTTGAGCTGGTTGTTGCTGTTGGTTGAATTGTCGGGCTTGACTTGCTGATACTGGCTGTGCATCGGCTATGGTAGCTGTTGCCCCGGTTTTATGTTGCATGGCAAGGCATTGCGCGCAGCATCATCATCGACTCGCCCAAGCACCATGCTGTTTCTTGACTCAGGGTCATCATTTTAGAGTCAATTTTATACTTTAAGTTTTATTGAACTATTTCAGCTATTTAACATATTTAAATGCTATTGAAAAATTCAAATTGGACTGACTACATAGTATGGTTTAAAATTAGCTTTGTTTGTTTGATATCCGTTGACCAATGTACTTGTAGTTGAAGACAAAACTTGTGGTGTGTTTGCCTGGACTTTTTC
The DNA here is from genome assembly GCA_963969285.1 of Odontomyia ornata. Lineage (NCBI taxonomy): Eukaryota > Metazoa > Arthropoda > Insecta > Diptera > Stratiomyidae > Odontomyia > Odontomyia ornata. Next base: position 52,133,360 of record OZ017741.1, read on the forward strand.
ATGTAAATTTAATTACGAGAACCTAGAAGAGCGGCTCAAGCAAGTTCTCTCATGTAAAGTGACTTAGAAGAAATGCTCAAGCAAATTTTCCTATTTCTCGTAGAAAGTTCCCTGCACCACTTATGTGTGGATTCGGTGGCAGGCAAAGATTTCTCGAAAGGCAAGGATCTGGTTGTGCCATGAAGAGTGCGCTGGCTTTGAGACATTTCGTAATAATAAGTTATCCAGGTACTTGAAGACTTGATGTCGTAAGTGCGGTGGTAGTACTTTATCCATAAGGCGGGTCATTGTCTACGGTGCGTTACACGGTCCAAAATGCATGGTCACAAATTGATATAATGGGTGACCTGGAATCGTGAAGGTGGTCTTTTGCTCTGACTAAGGATCCAAAGAGATCTGCCAAAATGCGTCTTTGAGGTCTAAGCTGGTAATAACTTGCGCTTTAGGAAACCAACTTAACATAACCTTGATCAACGGTAGGGGATATGCATCTTTAACGGTGACAGCATTTAGGTGCCTGGCATCTAAGAATATTTGGACCTTATTCGGCTTAAGCACTAAGACAACTAGCCAAGCTCATGCACTTTGCGTTTCTTCAATCACCCTAAGTTCCAATATCCAATCGACTTCGGCATATTGTAACTTTTCGTTATCCTTTTTCCTAAATTTAGAGAGCCATTCGGGCCATTAAATTTTTGAATTGTTATTGTTTGGAATTTGCTTTATATTCTTTGAAAATTTATACCGATTAGTATTGAATAAAGCGCTTTTGACTTTCAGTCTAGACCGTTAAGGATTCTACCTGCGTATCAAGGGCAACATTCCGAACTGAATCGGCACGTATGTCAACGACGAAGTGTTGATCCGTCCGGTTCATTCGAGTTGCTACGGGTCTGGTCACTGTTCACCTCTTGGGCTCCATACGCTCCCCCAACTTAGGGCAGATTCTGCGCCAGAGGATCTCAAAAGGGTCCTCTTCCGTGATAAGGCTGACGAGGCGCTCCATCAGATAAAGGTGAACGTCATAGTAGTTGTCCCTTGTCTCATGAGGGAATTGACGCCTGCAAGTATTACGCAGTTGCTGTTTATTGATGTCGTCACTCTCAATCGGAGCAAATTCTCTGAGTGCAGCCCGTTTCAGCTTATTCCAGTCATAGCTGGGCTCTACCTCGGCAAACCTCCAGGATAAATGTTGAGCTCGGCCTGCAAAGAGTGATTTTACTTGTTGACCTAATACGTGGAAATTTCCTTCCAGCGTAGCCCTGACCATCTGTTTAGCATTGTTTGATTACCGTGTGAAAAGTAATAGAAATTATAGTGAGCTCAATACTTTGGTGAAAACAGACCTCCTCTATCCATATCCGTTCACAAGTTATGCGCCAATAGATGCACATAAAAAAAATAATAGCAAGACTAAAAAATACACGAGTGAAACTGATAATTAACTTTCCTTTGGAAGTTGGTTAAAAACCATGAAGCACATTCTGGATAGAAATTAAAGTAGTGACAAATCAAAAGAACGACCTTTTCATCTTTTTCTCAAAAAAAAACCCGGAAGATTAAACAAAGTTAGGTTCTACTGAAATAAGTAATGCAGTAGACCATCAATAATCTGGTCCCTTTCTTATACGGCACCCTCTGTAGCCCAACACGCAATTATCATTGGTAAATAAATCCAAATCACAATGCTAATGAAATTCAGTAAGCAAAGCCACACTTGAAAGTACGAAGTTATTACGGACCAATACAGACAGATGCACAGTAAAGAAAAGAGATTAACATACTGAAGTATTTGGGGTCCTATCCCTATCTGTTTCACTCACACTAGTTGAAATATTGTGTCAATCCACCTCACTCTTGGATAAAAGTGGTGTCACTTTCTATCTCACTCACACTTAAGCAGAATCGGCATTAAATTCGGCTTCGTTAGCAAAAACTTTCGCTCCTTTTCTATGAATACAGACTAACTGTTTCATATTTCTAGATGGAATCCAGATACGAAATAGCATAGTACATTTTTTTTGCAAAACAGCCGGTTAAATTTGGGCGATAAAGGGTTTTCCAATAAGAGGTGTTATTTTAAATAGCCCACTATTTCGGTAGATGTCACTTTTGAAGCTGTTTTTTTTTAACATTTGACAATCGAAAACTACCCCATTAGTAAAAATGGAGCGATATATGCTTCAACAACGCATTGAAATCATTAAAATTCACTATAAATATGGTGAAAATTTGTCCGAGACGGTTCGTAAAACTTGAACATTTTTGGGTCTTCGTGAAGCACCTTGTTGGACTGCATTACAGAAATTTGGTGGAAAAATTTGAGCTGTTTGGGCAACTTAGTGATATGAAGAATAAAACTCGTACACGTCACTCAAGAACAGCCGAGAATATTGCTCCTGTAGCCGAAAGTGTTGAAGTAAACCCAGGTTTGTCCATTCCTCGTCGTTCGTTGGAATTAGGTACCCCACGAACGTCATTACACCGTATTTTGCATACAGATTTGGGTCTTAAGACTTATAAAGTTCAGTTAACCCAAGAACTCAAGCCAGTCGATCATCAACAACGTCGTGTCTTTGCTGCTTGGGTCCTTGAAATGCATGAAAATTATCCGGAATTCCATCGAAAAATCATTTTGAGTGATTAGGCCCATTTCCACTTCGGTGGCTTCGTCAACAAGCAAAATTGTCGCATCTGGGGCTCGGAAAACCCAAGAGTTATTATTGAAAAGCCTCCCTATCCTCAAGGTGTGACTATTTGGTCCGGCGGGATCATTGACCTTACTTTTTCAACAAGACGTGCCACACAAGCAACGAAACCATTGATCTTTTACGGGAAAAGTTTCCGGACCGTGTTATCACTCGAAGAGATGATCACGATTGGCCACCAAGATCTTGTGATTTAACACCTTGCAACTTCTTCCTTTGGGGGGACGTGAAAGAGCAGATCGAAACCAATAGCCCAGCGTCGATTAAAGACCTCAAAGATGGAATTTGTGAGGCTATCGAGGACATAGGGCAGCCACTTTGCGATTTGGTTATGGAAAATTTAATGAAAAGGATATAGTCCTGTAAGCGTGGTCGTGGTGATCATTTGTCCGACGGTATTTTTCACTATTTATTCTTCTTTATAATGAAATAAACAACAACAACATTTTTCTTTCAATATCAAAATAACACCTCTTATTGGGAAACCCTCTATAATTATTTTAAATCCAATGTCGACCAAAAATCTAGTATTTTATTTGAAACTAAAGCAATTATATTTTAATTTTATACTGTAATTCACCGAAAAAACAAACTTGAGTTAAAAATTAATATTTTCATTCACAGGACTTGGAAGATCATCACAGGGTGTCTATTTTCCCATTTATATTTTGATATGTTGTAATTTTCTTTTGTATGTAAGTTCACCTCTTCATTGAAAAATTTTGTATGAGTGAAAATTATTAGCTTTAAAAGGATATTGAAGTTACTTGTTTTGTATGAACCAACTTTCATCGAATACTATCGTGGTGTATTATTTTGTAAGAATGGGTCAATGTTAGTGTTGTCCTTAGCGAAGCTTTATGCAATTGGGTTTTTCAAAAGTTTGTGTGATACCAGCCCTAATTTGAAAAAAAAAGGAAATGGAACCAATTCAGGAAACTTTAGTACAACTGACCGGGGCGGTTCACGCTCACATTGAACAGATAAGGAAAATCGAGGCGTGATTAACGGAAACAGAGGGTGGAAATGTAAATAGCACTGAATTGATGCGTGAAATTCCATACAGTGCTATGACAGAATCAGATCTAGAGTTGCCAGACTTGGTTAGAGATCTCGAAATTTTTGAAGGAAACCCTGTGCAATACGTATCATGGGTGCACAGCGTCGAAATGATCCTCAAAGACTACCAAGTTGTCCAAGGTAAACCAATTTTTCAGGTATTTTTCGTCATATCAGGCAAAAAGTGCGTGGCCCTGTGGACGCCGCACTAATCTCATACAATATTTTCGACCAAGATTGGATATAAGAACCTTAGAACATCAATTTCGTAATATGCGCCAGGGCGGTAGGACAGTTGATGAATTTTATGCTGCAGTGAATCATCAGCTTTTATTGATACTTAACAAAGTTAAAAGAGCCCTAACCGAAGATCATATAAATCACGCCCTAGACGTGTTTGTGAGAGGCTTACATGGTGAACTCTCTGACAAAATTATGATTCAGAAGCCATGAAATCTGCCAGAGGCATATGCTTCATGCATGAAATTTCAAAATGTCTGCATAAGGAATACTCCGCTTCGCCAAAATAAAAATAGTGAGGTTATTCCCACGCATTTTAACTCGAACTACAATTTTAAGCACGGAAAACCTCAGAGGTTACAAGCTCATGGTGTGCGTCCACTCACATTGAATACAATGGACTGGAACAGAGCCTACAATATAAATCCCGATTCCCAGAACCAAAAACCATGCCCCAAGACTGACTCACCGAAAATCTTCTATTCCGATGGAGGTTGATCAGTCGATTCAAATAAGTAGAGTGGATTACATCAACAGGCCATCTAATATGGAACAAGGAAAAAGGTATGGACAGTCCTCCCAGGCGACAACCAAGGAGTGAAGAGTTTGATTCTTAAAACCATGCTGATGAAATTGAGGATAATAATCTGCCCGGCGACTACATGGACGACTATGCTGAATCTGACCTAAATTTCATGGAGGATGCCTTTCTAGCGTTCCTTACATACAATACACCACCGAAAATGGCCAGGTGTTTAAATTCTTAATAGACACCGTTGCCAATAAAAATTGTATTTCAACCGAACTATCCCAAAATGCCAAGCCTGTGTGGAAACCACTTACTATTCAATCAGTGGCTGGGAAGATTCCAATTTCCCTCAAAGTTAGCGGAGCCTTTTTTTGATGCATGGGAAACAACAAAACTTTAGAGTTTTTCATTTTGCCAGGCCTCAAGTCGTTTCACGGCATCATTGGGGACAATAAGCTTAAGGACTAAGAAGCTGTCATAGATAGGAAGAACAACTTTCTTATAATCGCCCTGAACATCAAGATACCGCTGAAATCACGTCAACGTCAAATATGACCATTTACCAAACGAGCTTGTCAAAAAGTTGCAGGGAATTTTAAATAAGTTTTTAACCATTCCCGGTCCAGTTTATGATGACGAACTGGTAAAAACCAACATCAGAGCAGAGATTAATACAAAAACTCTTGACCCAATCTTCACGAAGTCGTATCCCTACCCTGTCACCCTAAGGCTGGGAGCGGAGACCCAAATTGCAAAGCTGCTTTGGGATGGTATCATACGTCCCTCAAAAAGTCTGTACAATTCACCGATTTAGGTTGTGCCCAAAAAAAACAAACTCAGCGGGGAAAAAACAGTATGGGCTGGTAGTGGACTTTAAAAGATTAAACGCCATCACGATACCAGATACCTACCTGATCCCCGATATTACCAATACCCTACCAAGCTTTGACAAGTCAAAATTCTTCACGACTATAGACTTAACGTCGGGATTTCACCAGATCCGAATGAAAGAAAGCCACATTCAGAGGACTGCCTTTTCAACAGCAAATGGCAAATACGAGTTCGTCAGACTACCTCTTGGACTAAGAAATGCTCCGGCGGTATTTCAAAGAATGGTAGACGATGTGTTGAAGCCACATAGGAAAATCTGTTACGTCTACGTTGACGATATCATTATCCTAGGAAGCACTGAAAAGGAGCACTTATCAAACCTAAAAACCATTTTGTCTGCTTTGGCTGCTGCCAACCTCAAAATTAATTTAAATTGATCATGAAAACCCAAGTGGAGTTCCTAGGTTATATGATCTCTGGGGATGGAATACTACCCGATCCCAGGAAAATAGACGCAATTGAGAATATGAGAGCTCCTCGAAACATCAAGGAGCTAAAAGCATTTCTTGGGCTAACATCTTACTATAGAAGATTTGTCAAAGACTTCACAAAAATTGCGAAGCCACTAACAAACCTCACTCGAGGCGAGAATGCCCAGGTAAGAGCCAATCAATGTAAAAAAACAGGAAATCATCTTGGGCAAACTCGAGATGGAGGCCTTTAATAATCTAAAAGCTATGCTCGTCTCCTCGGAAATCTTAACATTTCCCGACTTTGAAAAACACTTTTTACTGACGACGGACGCATCCAATCACGGGATGGACCTATTGCCTGCATATCCAGATTTCTCAAAAAAACTGAGCAGCACTATGCAACTGGAGAAAATGAGATGCTTGCCATTGTTTAGGCATTGGACAGATTTCGGATGTATCTCTATGGTGCAAAAAAGATAAAAATACTAGCTGACCACCAGCCATTAACATTTACTTTGAGCAGGAACTTCAACTCTAACTGAAAAGGTGGAAAGCGCGCATTGAAGAATATAATTATGAGCTTGTCTACAAAACGGGGAAAACTGACGCGGTAGCCGATGCCCTCTCTCGGCTACCACCACCAAAAGTGGAGACAAACGCACTGACTACGACAGCTACTATCCACAGCGCGAACGAGGACAAAAGCGATCTCATTCCCTGCTGTGTGGCACCAATCAATGTCTTTCGGCAACAACTTATAATCTCTGAAACCGGTCAAGGCCCAGCAATCTTAACGATTCACGAGGAGCCTCACCCAACTTACAACAGGCAGTACATTAGCCTGCGTGCAATCAATTGAGAATCTTTGACAAATATTCTTAAACAGAATTTAAATCCAAACCTTTTGAATGGAATAAAAATGGAAAAAAAATTTATTCAGTTACTACAAGAGATATATAGGCAATTTCTTTCAAAATTCAAGGTGTGAATAACCCAACGCATGGTGGAGGATATAGTGGATGAGAACATGAAATTTCAAATCATACAAAGAAAACACAAAAGAGCGCACAGGAACAGTAGGGAGCTTAAAGAACAAATAATGGAAAAATACTACTTTCCCGGAATGAATAGGCTTATCAGAAAATACACTTCAAATTGCCCTACATCAAACACGCGCAAGTACGATCGGCACCCATACAAACTCGCACTACAGAGCACTCCAATATCCCAATACCCCACACAAATAATTCCTATGGACAAAGTGTTGCGAATTTTGGCGTACCGACTTTCTCTTATTCGCAACTTCAAATGGCCGCCGCAACATTTCCACCTTCGTTTGGGTACTCCTACCTTTTCCGTTGTTGCAACAATAGTAACACTTAAAAATGGGTAATTACTGACTTCAGTAAAATCGGAAAATATTTTCCCATCAAGAATAAATTCGCTTTGCACCTGCATGAAAAAATTATCAAGCTGGTACATTATTTCATGGCTCCAGAGGTTACAGTGTCCGATAATGAGGGAGGCTTTATTAGCTCTTTTGTTACAAACTTCCTTGAATCTCGGGGTATAACCATTTATTTGGCACCACTTCAGAAGAGCGAGGTGAATGGCTCAATCAAACGCGTTCGTTCAACTGTTCAAGAGATTGTTAGATGCCTTTCACAAGAATATCTCGACCTCCCTCCCAAGGAAGTTGTAAATATATCCGTGGATAGATACAACAACAGTTTCCATTCAGTCATTAATGCAAAACCTTCTAATGTCTTCCTCGGAAGGGAACAGCGAATCAATTACCAAAGATTAACGAACTTCAGAGACAAATTACATGAAAACATCAGAGCTGAAATAACGCGCAAACAGCAAAACCAAATTAGTACACACAATGCGAAACGCAATGAACCTAAAAAATTTCAAGCCAGCGGACGTAGTTTTTAAGAAAAATAAACAAATTAAAGCCAAGGACAAGCCTCTATTTGAAAAAGAAGTTGTAGCAAAAGACAATCGTGTAACTATTCTCACAACCTAAGGCAAAAGAACATCTCAAAAACGTAACATCTGTTTCAGGTTGATCAGTCTGGGAGCAGAAGCCTCACGACAATCCACTTATGGCAATGCGGTTGGGTTCCGGCAAAATCATCAAAGGGAACTTCAAAATCATTCATAAAATCAACCTGGCAACACAACACCAAGTCAACTAGTCCAGCATACTCAGTCCACAGCTGCGCCATCAAGTATCTCAAATCCAGGAACTCTTGGCCCAACAACACCCAATTAGGCCAAAACCATCCATCAATTGGATTGGATCTGCTTAGACGCCACTGATTGGGACAATATCATAAATAGCCGAAACAATATTCTGCACAAAAACAATGATCAATTTAAAATCAACGAACACCTTTCAAATGTAACAGAAGAACTCGTTTACAATTATAACAAAATCGTAGCAGACCTTAATATCCTTAATAATGACAAATTCGAGCAAGCCCTCTTTAACAAACTGTCACTCCTTAGGGAGAAGATTTAAGAAATTGTATGGGCTTGCCAATTAGCTAAACGTGCTATTGTGAATTCAAACCTTTTTAGTGATGCGGAAATCCGCGAAGTCTTATTCCAAATAAAAACTTTTCCTTTCGATAACGAGATCCAAGCAATAGATTACGCCGAGCTTGCAATGTTGGTGAAGGTTTCATTACTTTTATACGTCGTATGTCTTCCCGAAACGGAGAAAACAACGTTCAATCATATCCTTATCCGACCCACAATAAGCAACAATAAAATGATTCTTATGAAGTATTCCACACTATTCATCACAAAGCAAGTGAAGTACGGCGTCCTAGGGAACTGCATCACCATGCAAAACAACACAATATACCGAAGGGACCAGCTCCAACTGTTAAGACCAGACGACTGCATCTCTCTTGTTCTCAAGGGATGCGATGCATCCTGCGAATTCCAGTACCATGAGAAACCTTTTGTAGAAACTCTGAATGAGAACACCATATTTCTAAGTAACTTCAACGGGAATATTACCCACAAAAACGGTACCCAAACCCTCAGTGGAACCTTTATAATAAACTTCTAGAATAATTCAATTCGTATTAACGGCATTGAGTATACTAGTGGAGAAATCCAAACCTTTCATTCTCTACCAGCTATCCTTATCGGAAATCTTACTGAGAAAGGGTTCAAACTTGACCTTGAGTACTTATATAAACTCCATATAGACAATGTAAAAAGATTGGAGTACTTCTCCGCACATAGCATCGCATCAATCACAACAGATGTAGCGATTTTTGTCAGCATTGTTGTCATACTTCATCTATTTTTCGTTTTTCGGTCACGATTCACTGTTGCCAAAAAAGTTATTTTACCATATACTTACCCAGACCCTATAAAATGTCCCTTCTAAATGTTTATTCTTAATCTGTGACACAGATTCTTAAGGAGGGAGGAGTTAACACCACATCCTGCCCACCTAATACTTAACACCATATCCTGCCCACATAATCAGTTTTCCTCATTTCATATTTTTTACCATTCCAAGAATTTTCCATGCTTGCACATGAATCGAAGGAACATAACACCCGAGATTTACTCGATTCTGCCGACGATGGAACACGCAATGAACGTTGGTCATATATTGTTGATGATTTGGTTAGCATTCTAGTATTTGTGATATGTAATTGCTTAGTGTGCATTTGACAGTTTATAACAAGTTGGGTAGACAGACCTATGCTCATGTCAGAAGGGTTTTGTACTCATCTTACAAAATGCAGTAACCAGCAACGAATAAAATCAAGAAACATGTCAAAGACGATTTTATTGGAGAAAATGTGAAATTTGAGGATCATACTATTATTAACAAAGTTGAACGAATTTTGACTTCTGAGGTATTTGTTTTAGTTATACCCATTGATATCTCCCTTGATAATTTTTCCAGATTTTTTAGAAACACATTTTTCATGTTTTTACACCCCCCATTGGCCCCACTGAAGCAAAAACTGTCAGTTTAAGAACTGTTTTGAAAAGCTCTCATAGAGAACTTTCAGTTGATATTCATATCGGCTACATTTCATGAAATTTTTTTCAGGGCCCACTCCTCTGTACTGTAATCATCGATTCATGGCCTATTTTTTCGAATCCTAGAATGGTTACAAGGCCCTTTTGCTAGGAGCTCTCTCCTGCCTCTTCGACTTGTTTCAATTGTATGTACTCATTTTCATGATACCTATGATTCCTGAAATTTCCATGCCAATCCTAGCAAAGCTGTAGTGTCTAAATCGATAAAAAGCGCACATGGCTCCATAGCCATATGTTTCCATAGTAATACAGGGCATATTGTTTCATAGTAATACGGGAAAATTCAAATCGCTATAACTTCTTTAAATACTATTGGATCTTTATGAAACTTTCAGAAAAGATTGATCTTATAGAAAGTAATCTGTTTGTTAAATTTTATTGAATTTAAGGGTACCGTTTAGATTTGATTCAAGAAAACAGCAAAATCAATAAATCATACTATTACTCACAAAGTTGAGCGAATTTCGACTTCTCATGTATTTGTTGTTGTTGTACTCATTAAGGCCTACATTCATAATTTTTTCAGAATTTTCGGATGGAAGGTTTCCAATCGCGAGGGGGGGTACGCGAAAAGTTCGTACATTTCCCCTTCCCCTGCCCCCCTCGGTACTCATAAGGCAATTTTAAGACTTGTTTCGAAAAGATCTCATTAAGGCCTTTCCAATGACACCCTACTCGACTACCAATGGTGAAAATTTTTTTTTGAGGGGTCACCTCCCTATATGGGGAGACCCCCCCTTAAACCCCTTTGAAAAATTTTTCCACCCTTGAACTTTCAAGAGGTCACCACTTCTGACCTTTCCACAAAGTTTCATGGCTGTAGCCTCCATAGTTTCGGAGAAAAAGTGCTGTGACATACAGACGGACGGACGGACGGACGGACAGACGGACACAGGTCGTGATTGCAATAGGGTTTTGTATTTTAGTACAAAACCCTAAAAAGAGGTGAACGTAAGATAAAGTCGTCTTGTTGTGTTTCGGAATTGTTCTAATAAAGATTATAACGTTTTTAAAAGGTGTATTTATTTGAAAAAAGTGACATCTTAAAAACTACACGAAAAAGTGTTCTTCATTAACTTGTATATCTGAAAGAATATTTAATTTCAAAGCTTTCAAGAAGTACTCAAAGAAGTTTATGATTGTAACTTTTGTAGTTTTCGAAAAAGCTTGCTATAAGGCATAAAGAAATAGATGGAATGATCGTTATTTGATGATGAATTTAATTATTTCTTCGAATCGTCTGCTGTTTTGCACTTGGCTCTCCCTCTGTCATCGACGAAACTTTCAATGTCCTTAGGAACTTTAAGCTTGCTTCCCTTTCTTTGATTTGTAACTAAATCGTTTTTGGTCTCTGGCAATCATTTTAAAACATGGCAGCATTCTTATCTTTTTATCCACGCGTCTGATTCTTATTTGATTTTTATGTTTATGGAATTTTCCTTGCCTTAATTCTGAGTAACACTGGTCATTCTTTCGTGAAGTTTTCCTTTTACTTGAATGCTTTCTTAGTACTGCATCATGCTCCAATAAGCTTGAAATTTCTTCGATACGTTTTGCATAGATAAATACGAATTCGTTTCAAAGAATATCTGTTAAAGATTGATTTAATCTTAAACAATAGAATAACTTCTCTCAAAATATCAAAACCAACTACAATTAACATGTCTTTCCAAGATATTGCTCGATATCCTTACGAGTAGAAAAACGTCCATAAATTTAAGGAATCTTCCTACAAACAACTCGTTACAAATTATCTTCAAGTCACTCTATCTCTTCCTTCTTCTTTACTTTGATTGCCCAAGCTTGAACCAAAAGCTGTTGAAAATACCTCACCATTCATCATCAAAACTTGACACTATTCTTTGCTGGTGTACTTGGGAAACAAAAGCGTTTCCTCTCTAATCGGTTTATGAGATCACCTGGCAGATCTAATTAATTAATTAAGAGAACCAAACAAATTTCAACAGCAAGCATACAACTTTCCACGATTTCTTACAACTCCCATTCTCACTGTACATCAAAACCATCTTTCTTCCTTGTTCTTCTTCTCACTTTGTTTTCTGCTATCTAAATTGTCCTTAAAACCATTAGAAGGATCTTTCCCATCATCTTCATCATCCGCATTCCCCACCTTATCACCACATTTCTCACGAAAATATTAAATGAAATGAAAATGTTACCGGGATATTTCGAGAAGAAAAGTTTGAAATTACTCGTAGCTGCATTTCAAGAAGACGATGTGTGTGGTTTTAAGCACCTGGTCTTGGGTAATTGGCAATAATTTAGTATACACTTTGGGAAGGGATTGAATAAAAGAAGTTGGAAGAAATGAGTAAGCATGTTAAGAAGGAATGGTGAAAGGAAAGTTCACTCCAACGTCGTGATTTTGAAGGCAAAATTATTTAATAGTATTGAGAAAACGTTAAGGAAAGCGAAGCAATGAGTGGAGAAGGGAGTTTTAATCAGATAAATTATAATGAAGAAAATTTATTGCTAGTTCTTGTTCTTTTTAATTATTGGCTGAATGTGAGAAAACTAAGGGGAAAATGTTGATTGAAAGTTTCTTTTGCAAAATTTATATGTGGAACTCCTAAATGTTTTGTTAGTTTTTAACATCTACTTCCAGCGCTAAAGCAAAAGTTTACTCGCTTCGGTTTTTACGTTCGTTCCAGATTGTGTCTGATGCTGACTTCTAAATATCTAGGAAATTTCATTGCTTTTGATAAGTGAGTGGGAGCAGGTTGGAAAGCGATTAGAACCTCAATAGAAGTTTGAAGAATTTAATAATCAATAAGGCATCTTTTATTTTCTCTCATGGAATTCGAGTATGTCTTGTGGTTGAAATTGCTAAGCAAATTTGTTGAAGCTGTTCAGAATACTAAGCAATCAATAATTCAACAAGAAGCAAAAGCATTGTTTTAACCAATTAATAATAGTTAGAATAATAATCCATGGTACAGGATATTCCATTCATGACCGTAATGGGACTCGAGGTGATATGGTCAATATCACGCTCAACTGTGTGACTATTATAACCAACTCTTTTTACACGGTAGATATGTTTCAGCCATAATAGTGCAACAAAAGATATGTCTTTCTTATTAAATTCATGGGTGTGTTCCCAAATTTACAAAAATCGTAAGATGAAAAAATAAACGAATTTTTGTTTGAAAAACCGTGCAAAAAAGAAAAAATTAATTGAAATTTAAAATCATACCACTTTCAAAATTTAGAATCCATCAAGGTTTTTATTCGAAAAATATTACAAAACAGTTCTGCTTGCTTACTTAAAAGATTAATATTTTCATATATATATAACTGTACAAATTGAATTAGTTATTAACGACTGTATAGTAAAAGTTTCACTCGTTTGCTGCCAGCAGAAGCAACATCACCTCGCTTCATATGGATGTTCAATACTCTTGCTCATTAATGTCTTTTGACGTTGGTTTTCTCTTAACTTAGAAGGATGTTATTACAGTGAAAGAATTTTGAAAAGCGATATGAAATAAATTTCATACTTAGCTTAATAGTCGAGTAAAACATTGTTATTTTGAGTAATTTTTGCCAGATTGACTTCAATTTTGTTCATATTAATTATTTTTTTACTATCTGTAAACTCAAAGTCAAAAAAGGAAGCAGAAAGGATGTCTAAATTGATATTCAATACAATTCAATATTTGTTTTCCCGGGCTATATAGTTGTTGGTTAATTTTTAAATAAGAATAAAAATTCCAAAAGCTTCCTTTTTCGACTATATTTATTTTTATTTTCTGTATATGCGCATTTCGATCTCAACATACGGTCATCCTCAGTACACTACTTCCTACCTATCTTAACCTACCTTTATATACTAGAGGGTTTTTGGAACACTAATTACATTCTTTGCACAATAGGATTTTTACATTCTAACATTCATAGCTTAATCCTTATTACCTTATTAGATTAATGAGTTTTGAATTATTATTACCTAGGTCGGTGTTCATTCTTAAATTTGCCGGTACTTTCCTAATCTGCATGCTTTCGCTGCAATCAACTTTTGCCATTTATCGATATCTTTAACTACTTCGACGTCGTTCATTGTTGTTTCGTGGCCATTTTTAACTATATGCTCTGCCACTAATGATTTAAAATTTGTTCTACTTGTCTTCTTCGTTGCCACAGCTTTTTCGAGGTGTTCCTCGCATCAAACTACCACTAAACGTTTGGTTTGACCAATATAAATCATACCACATTCTGGACACGTCACCTTGTACACTCCGCATTTTTTTTCCTCAGTTTTAATATCCTTTACGTTGGTCAGCTGCACTCCTAGTTTATTCATTCTGCTTGCACCTATTGCCTCTAGTTGGTGTTTCTTCAGTACAGGTGCCAATGTCTTAAACATTCTTGAATACGGGATGCTAATTCTTCGTTTTTCGTTGGCTTCGACCGTTGCATTCTGCTTGAATAAAGCTGATATTTCGTTTTTATATAGCTGTTTCTTCTTCTTGTAATAATTCAACGATCGAACCCATTCAGTTCCGCTGTTTTCATGATGTAAAGCTTTTCCCTCCTATACCGCTCATCAAATACAGGCAACTTTTCGAGACGATCAATCATACTTCTGTATGCTGCAAGTTTTGGAGGATATGTATGAGCGAATGTGGCTGGAATCGTCCTCTGAATGCTTGTTGGCTTCCTATATATATATATATATATATATATATATATATATATATATATATATATATATATATATATATATATATATATATATATATCGAATTCTAGCTGACTTTTGCTTCGAATGATCTGCAAATCTAGAAACGGTATCACGCTTTCCATTTCCATCTTGAACTGTATATTATTGTGCACTTTGTTGAGCTGCTCAAGTACTACCAATGCTTTTACATCATCCACATATCTCCACCAGATCCTTGGCATAAACTGTTGTTCTTGGATTCGCTTTTCAATGCTCGTCATAAAGATCTCCACCAACAATGGTGACAAAGGGTTACCCATTGCTAATCCTTTGGTAACCTTGTAATACTTGCGCCTGAATGTGAAATAATTTTCGTTCATACACATTCTACCCAGGTTTCCGTATTGTGCCACTATCTTTCCCCCTTCTATTGAAGTGTCATGTTTTTCGATCCACTTAGTTAATTCGTAAATTGGTTGCTTCACTGGCGTACTAGGAAATAACGATAGCACATCGAAAGAAACTAATATCTCGTCATCGGCTACTTGTACACTTCTTAGTTTGTCAACTAGTTCAAACGAATTTTTGATTGATCTGTCACCGTACGTATATCCTATTTTATTGCACTCAGTGATGATCCACTTTGCAATCTTTTTTTTTCTGTAGTAGGGAGGTAAATGCTATTTATGCACAGAGTATGAGACTCTCATGCGTGACTGGACAACCCACTAAACACCTCCCTGTCAATCTGAGAACCTAGCCTGGAACCGTTTGACACATTACTTCGGGCCAGGTCTCGTTTTGTTACGCCTTCAAGCTGGGGAGTCCCTTTCCTAGCGGGAGGGGAGAGGGGAAGAGGAAATGCTAGAAGAGCGATCCCCCAGCGCCTCCGGCTGCTGTGAGTCCCTTTTATATTTTAGGACTGCCCGAGCATAACGTGCCACCCGGTTCCATTTGTCAACCGATTTGAGCATCACCGCGACTATATTACCCGGTGTGAGCTCTTCCGTCCCTCTGTAGAGTTCCTTTTGCAGCCTGACCCATTTTGTACACGCAAAAAATGTGTGACAGGCATTGTCCTCCTCTCCTGAGCAAAACCGACAATCGGGGGACCGCGACTTACCGATCTTGTGCAGATAAGACTGAAAACACCCATGCCCGCTCAAAAGCTGGGCCAGATAGAAGTCAGTCTCACCATGCCTTCGATTTAGCCATGGTCTCACATCCGGGATGAGGCGCGCAGTCCACCTTCCCTTCGTGCAATCGTTGAGCGAGCGCTGTCTCTCCTCGCGGACAACCATCTCTATCGCATCCTTGTTTCGGCGCAGGTAAATAGCGCAGCACTCTCTAACAAGGAGGGCGACAGGTATCACACCTGCAATAACTCTCACCACCGAGTCAGAGACTGTTGGATACGAAGATGCAATTCTCAGTGCTCCTCTTCTCTGTACCTGTGCCAAACGTTTTCGGTATACATCCTTACTGAGAGCGTCGACACATACCTCTGCTCCATACAGTAGCACCGACCTTACAGCACTCATCAAGAGGCGTCTTCTTAAGTCGACTCAGAGCCAATATTCCCAAAGAAGTCTTTCCAGCCGTTGCCCTGATCAGAGAAACTCATCTTCGAGTCGATCAGTAGCCCCAGGTACTTCACCGCTGGCTTCGATTCGATTTGTATGTCTCCAATACTGATCATCCTTACTCTAAGGATTCTCTTTTTGTCAAGATGACCACTTCGGTTTTCACCAGTGCTAAACTCAGCCCGCGAGCAGTCATCCATTCCCTCACTAGGCGCGTTAGCATACCTAACATAAGTTGCGCTTGTTCAATGGTGCGTCCAGTGACCAGAACCACAACATCATCCACATAGCCGACTAAGCGCGGCTCATCTGGCATCTCAAGTCTCAGTAGCCCGTCACAGGTCCGGAATAAAGATAGATCCTTGGGCAACACCCGATGTAATTTCCATCCTTCGTTGGCCCTGTGTCGTGTCGTAGAGCAGGCTTCGGTCCTTCAGATAGTTTCCCAAAAGCTGCATTAGATATTCTGGAACTTGAATAGAGTTTTCCAGCGTATCCAGAATATCCACCCATCTAGCGGAGTTGGAGGCATTCCTGACGTCGAGTGTCACCAACAAGACGATCCGTCACTTTGCGCGACTATATGCCTCTGCCTTTTGGACCGCGTTCACCAACTCTGCAATCGCATCAATGGTAGAACGTCCTGCTCTAAAGCCGTACTGCCGAGGAGATAGGTCCCCAGCAGCACGAATCGCGTCAGTGAGTCTTCCCTTGATGAGTTTCTCTAGCACTTTCCCAGCCGTGTCTAGCATGCATAACGGGCGGTATGCAGAGGGCGATTCGGGATTTCCCTTCCCCTTGCTGATCAGCACGAGCCTCGCCACATTCTATCGCACCGGGAAAACCCCGTCCTGTAGGCAAGCGTTGAATGTGCTGAGCAGCAAGTCTGGACAATGGTGATAGACGAGCCGCAACACCTCAGCCGGAAAACCATCTGGACCTGAAGCCTTTGTAGCTTTCAATGAGAGGACTGCCTCCTCCAGTTCCAGCTGTGTGAAGAGTGGGCACCCGACTGCTGTTTCACCATGGACAGCATCAACATGGACGGGATGGGCGGAGAAGAGTCCCCACACTATCGCGTCTATCTTTTCCGCGTCAGGTATACAAGGCTTCCGTAGGGCACCAAGTTTCCGCATGACCAGCTTGTAGCCAAGGCCCCACGGATTGTAGTAACCGAGGAGTAGGGCTCTAAAAGCCAGCGCTGCCACAGGCACACAGCACAAACTCAATTGAACGATGAGTAACCATTCAGCCACCTTCCCCATCGCAACACTCGCTCTGTTTTCGCATGAAAAATACGTCAAGAAAATTTCTTTTGTACTTAACTCCCGGGAAACAAAATTCTAAAACTGTTTAATATTTTAATGTGTAGTGATTTTATTACAATATCGTTTGAATATAATTTAACGAATTGCGGTGTAACGCGGTATACAAATGCTTAGAACGAAACGGTTAACCCCTTAAATTATATGAACGATAAAATCATTGTATCATTTAAACCCCTTAAAATTTGTCAAATTTTACCGATTCCAACCATGATATTAATTAAAAATTGTTTTGTTTGTCGGTAATTAACGTGTACCTGTCTAATTTGTTCGATTTTTTTTCCGCTTAATTACGCCTAATCATTATAAACGAAAATTGCTTTCAATTGATAACTTAATCGAATCTACAAAAGACGACGTAAATTTTTAAAAAACAACCGAAACGAGTGTGCATTATCACCATCGCGGATCCACCCTAGTACGCATCATCGATCGAAAATCGTCTAGCTCAGATCTATTACATTTTGTGTATGGATCTAGTCCAAGAAAGAGTACTGTCATTGGGGTCGACCGATGACGAAGCGCCTAATTGGCGAGCGATTTCGCTACTCGCGTGGGGAATCTGAAGCGTGCTGGGCCAGGGAGTTGAGTGATGGTGAAGTCATTAAATATGGCACCAAGATTTATTTGCGCTCATTAAGATCACCTCGGAGGTGATCTCAGTTGGTCAGTCGGGAAGTGAACGATCGCGGACATCCGTGATAAAAGTGATCGATGCAAATTGTGCAAATAACGGGCAAAGAGTTTGGTAGAATGAGGCGGTTGCAGTAAAAGCTATTGAAAAACCGTTTTGATTTCCCGCTACTCAAATTTCGGCTCTTTCTACTTACAAGTAAGTATACGTTCCCTAAAGTAGAAAAAGTGATCTAACCAACAATCATGTTAATAATCATAGCTCAACCGCAAAACTGAAACCCCAATTTAAACTGCTCAGATTGTCTCATGTCGTTGCGAATGTGTGTCACTATTTACATTCATTCAATACCCTCCATTGCAAAGTATTTGGCTCGTATGCACTCCACTAGACCTGATCGTCTATCATGCACCTTGTTGATTGTCTGGTACGCAAGTCCGCGACGTCAATTAGCGATGCAACTATGTTTGGCGGGAAACTAAGTAACTGAGGCCGATCTGGCTCATTGGTGAATGAAAAATTGCATATTCACCAGCCAAAATCGAACAGGAAAACAGTTTGGGGGAATTTGACAAGGATAATAAAGTGAGTACTATATTTGTTAGAAACTGCACTTCGTCTTGACTGTGTTTGTGCCATTCTATTTGTAGTACATTGGGTAGTTCGTAGTCAAGATAGGCTGAAACAGGAGCTCGTATTATGAGCCAATGTGCTTTTGATGGAGAAGTGATGTACTGTGGTTGCTGCGATCAAAACAGGAATATCTAAGTTGAAGCGATCGAGTGGGCGTCACTTCAAGCTCTTCAAATTTGGGGTGCCTTGACGTAAATGGAGACTCGAAGGAATGCATCGTAGTCACAGTCGCGCTTTCAACGATGAGTGGTGTGTGATCGCTGTTGATTCGATTTTGCTGTGCCATAGGAAAGTGGTTAAGTTACTATTACTTGTAGAATCTTAATTGCATGTCTCTATCAGTGCTCCTAAGACTTTGTTTACATTCGTCATTGGACTACCTTCCGCTTACTGAGTACAGTTGATACCTTCGCGAATCTTTTTGAACTCGCGACAAAGAACAGTCAAATAAATTTTCATTTTTTTTGCGTCTTGTGGAAGGCAGTCGATTTCGATTTTTCGTAGCAATTTGAAGTGAATCAAGGACCTTTGACGAATTTGCGCGACGGGTTTTCTTTTGCTCGACACAAATTACACATGACTTGCTTCCACTTGCGAGTATTTTGAAGCAAGTACTCTATTTATGTAAGAACGGATACGTTATTCTTGAGACCTGCAAGAGATTAATGGACTATGAAGTGTTAACAGAATTTGTGAGGTTGCAAACTTGCTTTGGATTGGACATGTACTTATATTGGTCATGTTATCCTGGATGGAAGTTGAGTGTTGGTTTCTTTGCAAAGGACTTATAAGTTATTGGGTCGCTTGCGAGTGAACTTTCCCAGAAGAACAAAAAGAAAAAAAAAAAACAAGAAATCGAGGTATATAGGGCATCTTTTTTGTCATTGGATCTGAAAATGTGAATAGATTTCGATTATTCTTCTGATATGAAGGCCTTAAATATTATTCGGAAGAACTCTTTCATATATTTCAGAAAAAAAAAAAACTAATCCTCGTACTTGATCACTTCAGTAACATTCTGGTCCTGTTTTTATTAACTGAAATTTTGAAAACCTGTTGACCTATTTGGGTACGGTAAATTGAATTCCCAAGTATTAATCATTTTCAAGTTAGTATGTGCCATCTTAACTCCGTTGTTCGGTTTCCCTGAAATTATTTTTGCATACATAAAGGGTAAATTCCTTTAAATTATTTTATTAAGGGTAGTTACGAGTAAAACAATGAAAAATATAAGATTAGAACGAATAACGATTTGACTAAGTTTTTGATCAACTCTAATAACTACTTACTCAATTTGAATAAACTTTACGGAATATTTCCTTGCCTCTATTAGATTTGTACGACGATTTGTCTGCATGCGATAAAAAAAAAAAAAAAAAAAAAGAAATAGAAATCGTGATCATAATAGCTTAGTGAAACTTTTAGTTTTTTTGTATTGTTATTATTACTATTATGTTGCAATAAGAATTAAATTAATGCAGAAAAGTTTTTTTTTCGTACGAAAAGAAAAAAAGGTATTTATTTTAGCACACCTAGTTGTTTGCATAGTAATTATTGTTAAATTTAATGCCTTTCTTGCACGACACATACAATTTTGTGGTTCAATTATAACATAAAGTTCACTTAATGCGTAGATTATATATCGATATGTTCCCTGTCAGTGAAAATTTGAATAAAAAAATGAATTATTAAACTTTAACCATCGGTCTTTCCCTTTCGTTTTCTCTAACCGAGTATAGGACCCGGTACGGTGGCAGGCTTCCACCCCAAAACATGAGCCAGCCGCCTGGTACAAACTTATTCCTTTTTTTGTTTCAGTTGATGTCATGGGTTGAGTGGCCCAAGTAGAGCGCCTTTTTATGGCATAGATTTATGCAATCCAATTGTATAATTCTATCACATAAATTGGTCACCGGGATACTCCCCTTCTGATGGGAAGGTTCATACAATTCAAGTTGTATGAGTTTTCCACTCAGAAGAGGAATACCTGGCCACTTCAAAAAGCTATCTTTGGATTTATTCCGGTTGGGTGGGTATGAAGGGGCTCCACCACCACCCGGTTGCCCCTCTTTCATTTGTGGGCCATGAACTTCGTTGAGTAACGACGAGGTCACCCCAAGTTCGCCTTTCTTCTCAGGTTTCACTTGTTCTTGTAGCAAGTACATCTCCTTCGGTGAGGTTATCTACAGTTTTTGCGACTTCAGTCGCCTTTTTGATCTGAAAGCAATTCGTGAATGCGAAATTTTTTTGTAGTGGGTCCTCGTGCTGGGGAAACGAACCCGCCCCACGACACCGCAATGCTAGCCTGCCAGCGCATTCACGCGTCTCCAGACGAGGGCATTCTCGGCAGAAACCGACACCTTCCTGTACCGAGGCAGCAGAACATCGCTGCAGTCCTTCACGGACATCATTGAACATCTTCTATTCACTACAGGATCCTTGTTCACATAGTGGAAAATGTGAACAAGGATCCGTGGTCTTGCCAGCAGCAAGCCTTGCTACTGTTGATCAGTTTGCGAAAGCATTTTCTGGCCGACTTATATGCTGCCACCCAGTTGCATGCCTCATCACCCTACTGCGCCCGTTGAGCCTCACGTCTAAGCTTGTGACACTCCTTCCGCTCTTCAGCGATTTCAGTTGACCACCAGTACACTGGGGGCTTGCCGTGCCGGGGTTTTCGGACGGGGCATAGAAGCGCAGCAAAGCAGTCGTTATAATGCTTATAATAGAGTTCACCACGTTTTGAGCTGCCAGTTCTTCCGCCCCTCCGAAGCTCCCTGCAGCGGCTCACCTGCTGTGATCACCTCTACAAACCTCTCGACGTCCACCCTTCCGATATTTCATCCAGTTCTAGAAGGCCGAAAGGACGGACGTCGGGGGACAGCATTACTTATCTCAAGCAGAATGCACTGATGATCACTGGCTGAGTAGTCCTCTCATACTTTCCAGTTGTGTTTCCTCCGTACTAAGGACTCCGAGGTGAATGTCACGTCCGGTATGGTTCCCTCACACAGTCGGCGTATTTCCGGAGTTTAGTACGACGAGGGCCATCCTGGCCGCCATATCCAGGATTCGTTTTCCCCGCGGACCCATCTGAGGCATGGCCCATTTGATTGCTTTAGCGTTGAAGTCGCCCCAAATGAGCACTTTGCCCTCTGTGTTCGAGACAACGCCCTCCAAAGCCTGAAGCTTGGCTTGGAAAGATGATATCGGCTCGTTAGGCGTTAGGTACACACTAAAGAAGGTGGTCCCTGAGCACCGAACCCACACGAAACCATCCCCCCGTCCACAACTCTCCGCTTGAAAGTCATTGTTCCGAACCCAGATAGCGGCAGTACCAGTCTCATCAGAATACCATAATGCAGGACTTCTTTTATGGTGTTGCTCACTCAGAAGCAAGGAGCCGGCTTTCATGTCCCTCGCAAACTGCTCAAGCAGATTTTGGGCGGTTGAGCTGCGGTGTAGGTTTAGCTGCAGGATGCGGGTCATCGAAGCTCTGATTTTACCTTGGCTAGGGCTTCCTGGAACACCCGGCATTTTCCTGATCTCAAGATGTGACCGAAATCAGGTTTTGGATCAGCATCCTTGTAATAAATACACTATGCTTCCTTTGTACACTCTTTTATTTTATGTCCCGTTTCATCGCATTTGTAACATAGGGAACTCCTATCGGGTCCTTTGCATACTTGAGTGGTGTGACCATAACCAAGGCATTTGAAACATTGAAGAGCCATTGCTCTCCGCCGTATCCTACAGACAACCCACCCAATTTGTACTTTGCCCTTGTTCAGGAATTGTTCGGCGTCTGTCAAGTCAACTATGGCCATACGTTGTCCCCTATTGTTTGCTGGTGTCATTCTCGCTTTGATCCTTCCCATGCTAGGGATTTCCATTTTGATGGCCTCTTCTGCCTCGGCCAGATCCGTCACGCAGTCAATGTCTCGTATTTCGATCGCTGCCATCGGCGCGGGCGGGGCTATAGTTGCGCTTTTGCTGAGGACTTTCTTTACTGCGTCACAGAATGCTTCTTTATTGCCGGCCTATGCTCCGAATTCAACCAGTATGTAGCCCGACCGCGTTGGTCGTACTACTTTAATGGTAGTATTGGTGTCTTCGGGCCTTACGTTTACCGTGATGCCCCACAGTACCTCCGCGTAGGGTCAGCTATCTTGGGGTTTTGCGAGCAGTGCCTGCTGCTGGGGTCTTCGTCGGGTCTTCGTCGGGACTTCTGCCTCTCCTGTTTTGCATCATGTCCTTTTTCTAATTGGGCGTCCGTGTGAACTTTTCTTATCTCCGTTCGTGTGTGTAGTCGCCTTTTTGGTCCCATGTTTATTTTTCCACAGCAGGGAGGCCATGCAAGGGTTTGCACAAGCCCTTATGGGGACAACTGCTTAGAGCCAGACCAGCGCTAATCAGGAGTCCGTCTCAACCGAACCTACACCACCAGCTCAATGGTGCGAACTTCGAACGTACTCCGAGGCCTGCCAAGGTTTTACTGGGATGGATACGGTATGACAGTTGGGTTGGAGCCGTTCACACACGAGTTTCACCTCGGCGCTACTGTGCAAAGCTACTAGGTCCAAACCATCACATCCGCCAGCCCAAAGCATCAATTCCAATTTTTTGTCCAAAGCGTAGTACAGATCCAATCAGAGTCGTTACCTGTCATCCCAGGAGGGAAACCTCAAGGCGCCCCCCATATCCTCGGGTCCGTGGGGGCAGCGCTCCCCAAAGAATGCTAGCCTTCAACAGTGCTCTTGTCGATCAGCACTCCCCCTGTGGGAATTTCCTCGGGTACGTGGGGGTGGAACTCCCCAAAGAATGCTAGCCTCCAAGAGTGCTCTTGTCGACCGGCATTCCCCCTTCGTGTGTGGCCTTTAGGTAGAATCATAAATACCATAAGAGGGAATGACGGATCTGTCAGAGTTGCGGATGTAAAAACACCTTCTGGGACGTTCAGGCGACCAATTCACAAACTTGCACCATTAACGATAAAAGACCCGCCAGTAATTGAAGAGGATAGGCCTATCAAACACTTTGCTTCAACAAAGAAATTGCCTCATAAGCGGATTGATAACGAGCAAGGTAAAAATGCAGATAAAGATCATCGTGAACCACCAGCGCCTAAATAACTACGACGAGAAAATTTTTGCCTGCCGATACTACTGGTTGTAAGACTTATTCTACCAGCTCCTGCTACGTCGGTTAAAATATAACCATTTAAAACAGCGCCTGGCTTATACGTCAAAAATCTAGGACCAGCTAATTTGTTTCTTAATGAATGGAAGCTGGTCGTATATTATGACTTGACATAATACTGGAAGGAGCTGGATACAATCAAGGCAGGAATTAATCAATCGCTTTTTTGAAATCGGCTACTGAATCACGATACAGCGTGTCAAGATCTCATTCAGCAGTTCCAGACATTGGTAAGAGAAGTTGAAAAAAATAACCAGTTGATACAACGTGGTACCCGTGATAGAAAAAGACTGGAAAAATAGGGTGCACTCAATGTGTCAAGAAATATGGCTAGTGCTCTCTTTGGAGTTCTTGATTCTGGCTGCGCCGACCACATGGCCAGTATAATCGATCGACTGGAGGAAAGTAATCAACACCTATTTAACTAATCAAAAACCAAACGTCAGTAATCAATTCTACAGTAAATATTAAGGCTAAGGCCCAAGAACGTAATGAAAACGCTTAAATGAACTAGAAGCGGCCATGAACAAAAATATTCAGCTAGCAAACAATATAACACAAGAGATGCCGGGAAAACCTTCCTCCAGACTCCACCACTTGGTTGACGCTAACTTTAAATAACTATCAGCTTATTCAAGCTGCACTATGGGAATCATTTACCAACACAAATCATGGCAATTAGAATTAATTACTCCTGACTCCAGAGCAATTACGGTCCAGAATTGGATCTATAAAAGAAAATCTATCCACCACTGTCCGATTACCAATATTGTTAGGAGATTTGTCTGGCTCCTACAGGATGATCACTCTTCATGGATATTCACTGAAAAAAAGGTGATATTTTTATTGAAAATACCATTAATATCCTACGATCAATAGGAAATGGTCCACTTTATAGCAGTTCCAATGATAGTAAACGAAACTTTTGCGTAAATAGTGATTTATGTAGAATTCATGATTGTAAATTTACATCGACACACCTACTATCCAATCACGGAAAATGAATTGAAGTCTTGTAGATCTGGCAGCGTGTTCAACTACCTTTGCAATCAAGTTCGACCATTTTATCGGCGAGGATCCGAAGTAACGGCATGTGAAACTAGTTTCGTGAATCAGTGTATCAGAGGAAATGAATGCCGTCTACAAAAGGTGAGCGAACTAAAGATATGGATTCCTTTAGCCACCCCCAACTACTGGATCTATTATATGAGTGAGTTGTCTACAGTCAACATCGACTGTAGGAAGAAGATATTATCAATTTAATGGCTCAGGAATCCTTGAAGTACCGGAAGATTGCTCAGTAAATGAAGATACCTTAGCCATCCAAGCCCATAAGACTTTTCCTTCCCCGTTTAAGGCCCACTTCATTCCCACAAGGAACAACATATTACATCTAGTATTAAAACCACATCAGCAAGAACTTGCAACAATTCAAATTTATAATGTTTCTGTGCAGAAGAGCATCTACGAGCTACAAGAGGCAATAAAACCCCTACTTACATAGATGCGGAACCACAACTCCCAAAAACCAAACGTCAGGAAATGCATCAGTTTGCAGTAGGATACAGTGAACTTTTTATCAGCGGTCTATTTTTAACATTTTCAGCCTAGTATCGTTTTTGTGGTCGACGTGAAACGGCATCATCAATACCTGCCCCGACACCAGCTCTAAGATCGATACCAACAGAAGCCTTCAGTTTGCGGCTAACTGGTTAAACAGCCGTTTAACGCTGGGAGAGTATTCAACAACATCCTACAATAATTCTAAATTGCGCTGTCATATTATTCGAAAACAATCTAAATTTAAAATCTATCTAATTATAAATTTAATTTTTTTGTGAATTTGAATCCAATAACTATTTCTTATGCACGTTGTGAATTCTTCATGTGCGTCTTGAAGTCAAAACATGTATCATTTTGCTTTTAGTAAATTCTGAAAACTTTAAGACGTGTGATTGTGCATCTTCAACGATATGATAAATCTCTCATAAGCTACTAATTGTAGATTTAATTTCAATGGAATCGTCTTGAAGGCAAAACAAACATCATTTTACTTTTTCTGAAATCGGTAAACTTCAAGACGATTGTGCATCGTTAGTGATATGCTATAATGTTCCCATGAGTGATTAGATCGTGGGAGCAGCAGCTAAGCATATACTGCTTAGCATATACTTGTGCATTATCAGCGATATTCCGTGGGAACGAGTATTATCGTGAACGAATCAGTTAAGTAATTAGGATGTATAAAAAGAATTTAGATATAAAAAAATTTGTCAGTTGCTCATTGCACTTAGAACCAGTTCATTTTACTCCAATTGAAAACTTGAGAATTGACATTTTTCGATACAGCATCGGTATTGTACCGAAGTTCTAATACTAATAAGCAGACAGGTATTGAATTTGGCTGCATTACTAGTTTAAATTTCTGAACACGTAAATAAATTTTGTCGCTATGCAAACAGTCGCCTTGGCTTCATATAGTAAGGCCAACTATTTTATAGTTACAGCAAAATCTTGCTATAGTCTTTCCTACAGAAAAACTAATTCGAAGAACTTTGATTTAATAAAGTATTGTAGTATAAAATTGTCTCAATCAGACTATTGAATTAGTTAAAATGCCACTCCCCCATAATGGGGAGAACCCCTTAAACACCTTATAAATTTCTTTTTGTGATAAATTTTTTGAAAAGGGCGTCACTTTGCACATACTCACAAAATCTTATGTTCTCAGCTTATGTAGTTTGCGAGAAAAAGTCGTGTGAAACGCAGACGGCCGGTTGGACGAACAGGCGGACAGACAGGACGCGATTTTAGTAGGGTTTTGTAAAATGATTTTACAAAACCCTAAAAATGAGTGGTTCTGCAGGAAAAATTGGTTTGGAAATAGCAGATTTTATTTCATCAAACCATGATAGTGAGTTATTTTAATTAGTAAAAAGATACGATTTAAACGAAAATGTTTTTGATTTTAAAAGGTATGGATGAAATTCGATGTCTACGCAGGTTTTGTGTAAATATTTATAAATTTAAGGAACCGGTATACCAAAACAAGAGCTAGGCTACTTAGAGAATATTGATTTGGACAAGCTTTTGCCTGGCTTCGAAGAAAGAGGAATTAAAGCTAAATTCCGATTCAAATTGAAGGAGTGGAAAACAAATAACAGGTAGAAAAGTTAGAGGTATATTCACCAGCTAAGTTAAATTCGTGATTTTAATCTCGCAGCTGCATCGTACTAACACCTTATCAAATTTTTCATTTGATGACTTATAATCGTCAACGTCGGCTTCACCAAAGTCATTTATTAGCCCTGAAGAAAGATAAAGCGTGCGATAATATATAAGAAGTACAGTTTATGTTTTTTAGATTGACATCCAATCAATACTTAAGACTTCTTGTAAAAGGAAATTGTCCGTAACGAATAGCCCCATTGCTATTCAATTTGGCTCTGGAGTACATTACTATACAAGTTGAGCAAAGCCTATACGGACGACATCAAAATTTTGTCACGGTCATGAACAACTGCCAAAGAACTTTTCCTGAAACTCGGCAGCGAAGCAAAACTAGTAGGGCAACAAATCGATGAAAATAAAACAAAGCTCATGACGCAGTCGATTCGCGTCAGCGAATTTGTGTATTTAGGCACCAAAATAACGAGAACCAGTAATGAAAGAAACGAAATACGCCGAAGAGTGCAGCTCGCAAATAAACTATTTTATTCAGTCTTGACGATCTTGAAGATCAGCTGCATACACAGGAAAACAAAGCTCCAAGTATGCAAATCTATGATAAGACCTGTGCTATGCTATGGGTGTGAAACATGGACCCTAACCCAAGCATCCGCAAACGCCTTTGAGCGGTGGGTCCTGAGGCGAATAATCAGAGCAAAGCTAGATGAGGAGCAATGGCAAATTTGATACAACCATGAGCTGTATGAAATTTTTGACAAGCTGGAGGTCTCAACGACTGTAAGACTGCGAAAGCAACAATAAGCTGGCCACATAAATCGTATGAACCAACAACCGATACCCAAAAAGATATTTGTTGGGTGAACTGAAGGCCGGAGACCAGTGGAGAAACCGGGGAAACGCTGGTCTAACTCGGTCGACGAAGACAGTTCATTGCTTCTCGGATTTCTAAATTGGAGGACGCCGTCAATGGACCGAGACAGTTGGAGGCACAGGAAGCGATGGCCCGATAGGGGCTGTAGTGCTACGAAGAAGAAGAAATCTAAGAAAATAACAAGCACCTTTAGCCCAACCACCGACAAATTATATCAAACGCAGTGGTCGACTATCTTTCAGCAAAACAAACACTTTCCAGCACTGACTTCCAACTTTTAAGTCAACAATTTGCAGACGTGTTTCCTGGAGAAATGCAGACGAGTTTCCTGGGAATGCAGATTTTTCAGTTGTTCACACGTTTGCCTTTCCAGAAAACATACTTTATAAAAAGATAAAAAAAGGAAGTGTCCAAGCGGGAAGCTTTACAGTAGGTACATAAATAACATTGTTTCGTCTACAAATATTGTATCATGGCTGTGCCATAATGATTCTATATTTGATGAAGTGATGCTAAAGTGGAGGCAAAGTTATGATTTTCATCACAAACAAATTTTTGATTCGCAAGATATTAAGGGCTTTCTACAAAGCTGGCCAGTGTACAAGAATATTGAATTTGGGACTTGGTTGGTAATGCCGCTTATCTATACACCTGCATTATTTAAATTTATTTATTTTTTTTTATTTTAGATTCACTCTTTTCGAGATGTGGGAGAACGTTAAGGGCCTAATCATACCTTATTTGAAAGAAAATATTCATGACCAGGAGTCCATCTGATTGATTGACTCCTTGTCATGAAATCTTCCATCTCACCGAGTGGTTAATGCCGATGGGGAAAATTCCGCAAAACAACAATAAAAGAGGCACGTGATTGATTTGTCCTCTAATTGGCCAGCGTCGGTGATATTCATAAGGCAATACTTGTAAGTGAGCTGCGGTCTCGATTCAAATTCAATACTGCAACCATTTCTGATTGCAAAAGATGATGATACAATAAAGGAGTTCTATGTTTATTTGAATTAACTACGGTTCAAATTTACAAATTTTTTGGCTGGAATAAATCTGTGCTTTAAACTTTATCATGTTTTAAATTTGGAATATCCAGATGTCTGGCTATTTTATCAAAAGTATATTTATGACATTACAATAGCGGGTCAGCCCACAAATACTAGGAATAATATCATATTTAAAGAGCAAAGATTAGGAGCTGAAACACTCCTAATCTTTTGAAATTATCATGCAATCATTATAAAATTACAATGAACGTTTGAAAGGAAGTTCTTATTCTATATTATAAGTTAAAA
The DNA here is from genome assembly GCA_963969285.1 of Odontomyia ornata. Classification (NCBI taxonomy): domain Eukaryota; kingdom Metazoa; phylum Arthropoda; class Insecta; order Diptera; family Stratiomyidae; genus Odontomyia; species Odontomyia ornata. Next base: position 52,162,705 of record OZ017741.1, read on the forward strand.
ACTTTCTTGTGTCCACCAACTATTAAATAATTCATTATTCATTAGATAAACGTGGAACTTTCCTAAAATTAATAATATGTATAATTATTCAATTTGTAAAAGTCAATATTCATGTGTGATTTGATAAATCATTTGAATAAGCAAAATAACAAGAAAACTTTTGATATACATAAATGTATTCAAATTAAATTCTAGCAAACAATTTTTAATAGGAAGACATTTAAAAAGGATTTAATCAATTCTCGTAAACTAAGTAAAAACGATTTTTGTCTCTAAAGAAACACATAGGAAGAAATGTTCACGTCAAATGAAAGTCAGGAATATGAAAAGATTAAAACCAATATGTGTATCCTGCCACGATCTACTTAAAATGAAAATTTGACCATTTCAAAACCTTGCATTGATTCAAATTTTACCCAAAGTTTACTTCCCATTGGTAATCATGCTCTCAAATTTTTGTTAGATTTATTTTTAAAGAGCAATTAGGCAAGAAATGATTTTGTAGCAATCCAAAAACAGTAACTGAGTTAACTACTTGTATAGTGAGTGCCTTAAAAAATTCAGGAAGCTTTAATTTTTCCAACGATGATAGTACCAAACCTAACATTCTTCAAATATGTTTTAACCCATTTTAAAAATATTGAAAGTAAGTTTTTATTTCTTCGTACTTTGCAAAGAAAAGATTTGTATATAAACAATGCCTACAGCATGCTACAAAGAATAACAAGGTATGCTCGCTCATGAGGCAAACTTTTTGTGTGACGTCACGTTGAGCGAATTGCTTAGAGCTTTCATGTAAAATGTATTGAAATATTGATTGTAAATAATTTTTGCGGCTTATTTCATAGCATGAAGTGAAGTTTCAAAAATTTTTAATTACATTGAATTCATACCTTTTGACGTATGATCTTTATTTCTAATTTCATGGTTACTTAAGCTGAATTCTTGAAGCAAAGTCACAACTAAGATTTGCTGGCGAACATGACATCCTGAAATTAAACGAGGATATCTCTATACCTATTAAGTATTTTATAATGGTTTTTTTCTGTATATTTTAAGCAGCAAGAAACACTATGTGATAAAAGTTGGGCTGCTAATCTTACGTTTTGTCTAGAAGCATTTTTTTGGATTTAGGTGTGCATAAGTACTTTTGTGTGTAATTTTTAAATCTGATTGATTTGATGCATCAAAAATTTCTTTGACTGGGTTCATGTTGATAAACTTGCCATCCACAATAAACCCTGTATCCAAAAAATGATTCCGAACAAGTTTTAACAAATGGGGAGCATCCGCAAAAACAAATATTTTGCCCTCCCGTATTTTTGGGTGTGCGAAGGATGTATTTTCAATATCTATTGAAAATCGCTTCCAAAATCCTTGATTACCAGGACCCATATCGGATACTATTGCAGCCACAATGTATCCAGCATCATACAATAGCGAAATTATATTATTCAAAATAGGAGCCATCATATTGCAGTCGTAGTTGTAAAAAATAGGTTGTTTCCACTTTTTTATCAGCCCTCTAACCATCACAACTTGTACATAGTTTGATGGGCTTATAATGCTATCATTCCCTCCGGTCATACTCAAATTCTGATTTTATTTTCATTTCGTTAACAGATAAAATGCATTACCTGTCGTTTCTATTCAGGTTGGATTTTTTTATTAATTTGAGTACTCCCGTTAGAATTCCCGGCTGCACGTTAATTTTCATTGTCCACCTTCTTAGCGTTGACATTCCTGGTAAAGGAAAGCCTTTTTTGTACATATATCTGCAAGCCCGAGATCCAGCTGAGTGTAAACATATAGCAGATGAAATGTCATCAAGGCTCCATTTTATGCATTTTGATTCTTTCTTTCATTTTTAGGGTTTTGTAAAATAATTTTACAAAACCCTACTGAAATCGCGTCCTGTCTGTCCGTCTGTCGTCTGTCTGTCCGTCCGTCCGTCCGTCCGTGTGTCACAGCAGTTTTTCTCGGAAACTACTTAAGCTAGAAACATCAAATTTTGTATGTAGGTGTGAAGTGGTGTTCTCTTCAAACTTCAACCACGAAAAAATTTTATAAGGTATTTAAGGGGGGTCTCCCCATGTAGGGGAGTGACCCCTCGAAAAAAAAATTTCATTGAAAGTAGCCGATATGGGTATCAAATGAAAGGTCTTAGCTTGGCAAAATTTGCTTCGGGGGGCGCACAGGGAGGGGAAATACACGAAAAATTTGTGTCCCCCCCTCGCGATTTGACACCTGTGATCCAAAAAATCTGAAACAAATCAGGAATGTAGAACTTGGTGAGTACAGCAACAACAAATACGTGAGAAGCTGCAATTCACTCAACTTTGTTAGTAATAGTATGATTTATCGATTTTATGGTTTCTTGAATAAAATCTCAACGGTACCCTTAAATTCTATGTAATTCAGTACACAGATGAATATTTATAAGATTGCTCTATCTTGAAAGTTTCATAAAGATTGAATTATATTTAGCGAAGTTATAGCGGTTTGAATTTTCCTGTATTACTATGGAACAATTTGCGCTGCATTTATTACTATGGCAACATATGGCTATGGAACAACATGCGCTTTTTACCGACTCAGACACTACAGTTTTGCTAGGATTTGCATGAAAATTTCAGGAATGATAGGCGTCATGTAGATCTTCTCAGCTAGTGGTATCAGTAATCGTAAAACAAAAAAGTGGCTGTTTTAAATGCGAAGATTGGATAATTTTGGGTTATTTTTTCCCAACTTCAACGTTGACTGAAGATGAGTACCTACAATTAATGCTCATAAGTGAAACAAGTCAAGGAGGCGGGAGAGAGCTCCTAGCAAAAGGGCTTTGTTACCATTCTAGGATTCCTCCCTCGCGAATGGACATCTGAAATAATTATCAAGGGAGATATTTATGAGTATAACAATAACAAACACCTCAGAAGTCGAAATTCGTTCAACTTTGTTAATAATAGTATGATCTTCGTTTTTCATATTTTCTCTAATAAAATCGTCTTTGACATATATCTTGATTTGATTCGATCTGGTGACTGCATTTTGTAAATTGAATACAAAACCCTTCTGACATGAGCGTAGGTCTGTTTACCCAACTTGTTTCATTTGGCCAGCAGTAAATATATGTTGTATTGAATTATGAAGTTCTTCACGCTGTGCTTTGTATTTGAGGACACTATTTTCTTTTTACACAACTTCTAGCTTTTTTCTTGGTATGAAATTTTCATTCTGGAGTTCGCACTCAAGACTTCCTCTAGAAAGTAATTAGAAGTTAATATTTTGCTGAAATCTTCTCATAGCGATTGTTTACTCTGTTTGACTTCCAGTTTCTACATATAATTGTGATGCAGAACTCATGGCCGGACTTGGTTCTTTGTTTAATAGGCTATCAGTTTTAACCTTAACAACTCATGAATAATTTTAACATTAAAATTTCCTGTAATTTTGCATAAGTGGGTCTTCACCCAAATCTCAAACACTTAAGAACTATAGATTTTTCAAAAATAGCTATTTTACGCAGGGGGCAGAAAGTTTTCATGATTATTATTTAAAGATTTAAAAATTGCCAACGGGTTTCTCCTTTCTTCTTACATTCGAATGTGATTTTTCCAATTTTTCTGCCAACCTTGACAAAATAAAAAGAAAGGCATTCGTCTATTCTTGTTAATCATAATCTTAACGTTTGGCAATTGAAAATATGTGGAGGGATACCTTTGTAATTTAAATGTGACTTGAAGGAGATGGGGAAAAGGATTTTCTTCTTTATAGATATAAATTCTATGAAGGAGTGCGTCCCTATTTCCGTTGAATTTAAATGTGACCTTTACTCCATCAACTTAAGTCCAATCATAAGTTAATATTCATAGCCTTACGATTTAGGTAAGTTTTAATAACTATTATTGAAATAATTTTCCTCTGAAGGAAATGAACTATTTGTTACTGATTTGATGGATACTAATCGTTAGGAATTATTTTCTCAAGAAATTGGGGTGGAACCCCACTTATGAACATCTACCAAATCTCCGAATAGTTTAACAGAAATATACTCACACAGTTGATTCATTCAGAATTCTTTCAACTTCTTTTTTCCTAGAATTTCTGGATGCACGTTTTGTTCTCTCCGTGATAATTTTTTTAACTGGCAGATGAAGTGTCTGCACCGCATCCAAAACTAATTTTTTTTAAGATACACATTCATTCAATAGTCTACTTTTTAAAGTGTAACTATGATCATCAAAATGTATCGAGCAAATTCTTGCACATTTTACTTTTAATTTTTTTTTTTTGGTTACGTGCAATAACCCAATCTTTACAAGCATCCGATTTCGGGAAGCTATAAAACCGCCCAGTAAATTTGTTTTTGGATTTACGGTTATTGCTATTATTGCAACCACTTACACTACAATAAACCATTAGGAATTATATTGTAACACACTGCGAACACGATAATAAGATACTTGTATGCAATTGCACATTCGACCAATTTTTGATCAAGCGAAAATCACGCAATGCAGTCGATCCCATGTAGTCGCTCATCGCTCATAGTGATGTCACAAAAGCTTAAAATGGCGATGGAGCTTTCGTGAGTGAGCATACCTTGTTATTCTTTGTACCATGGCCTACAGTACATACTATAAGCAATGAATTGCAACCAGTTACATGAAAAGTGTACCTTCAATAGAAAAAAAGTCAACACAAAGCCTATTTCATATCACAGCGATTTCAGTTCCGAAAAATTCAACAAATTTAAGGGTTGCTGAAATGGCTTTAAAAAACATAACTATTAAAAAAGACACAGTCAACATTTGTAGTGTGGTAAATGGCACATTATTTGAAGAGAAAGTGCTTTTTATAGGAAAAAATAAAATTATAGTACCTTTTTTATTGTACATCGACGACTTTGAAGCTAATAATCTTTTAGGAAGTCATGCTTCTCAAGATACTTTGTATACGGAATCGATTACACTTTTGTTTTTTTGTCACCGCACGGTATTGAATCATGTTTAAATGCATTGATTGGAGAAATAAAAGCTTTGGAAACAGAAGGAATTGAAATATCAACACCTAATCATATTTTTGCAATTCTTGATGATAAGCTTGGACTTAAGCATCCGATTTTGTGGGATTGCAATAAAATAAGAACTGATAAAAAAACAACTTTGGGAAAGAAATATGTGCACTTAGAACTGTGGAGAACTACGGTTAGAATTTAATGCAAAATGATTGTCGAGTGCTTCCTTTTCGTAGCACTACAGCCCCTCTCGGGCCTTCGCTTCCTGGAAATAGCGCCTCCAACTGTCTCGGTCCATCGACCGCGTCCTCCAGTTTCGAAATCCGAGCAGCGATGAACTGTCTTCGTCGACCGCGTCTTATATTTGCTGATGCTATTTTGCCTTTAGTTTGACATTATGATATGCATGTCTTTTCAGGAATCCTGTCAGCAAACCTTCACTGGAACTAAATTTTTGATTTTTGCTTTTGTTAATACTTGTTGATGACTCTGCTTACTGCCGATGTTGATAAATGCTTAGTGCGTTTTCGTTAATCCAATTTCCATCGATAGGTATCTTTTTCTGTTACATCTTCAAGGCAAATCAGTAAAAGTTTTTCTGTTTTTTCTCAAAATTGTATTCCGACTGTATAACGTAGCTTTTGAGCTAAGTTACGATCCAGAAATAACTCATTGTCAAATAAAATCTTCATTCTTTCAAATTATTCTTATAGTGGCTTCATTTAACCAAAATTTTTTTCCAATATATGTGGAACCTTCTCCTTCCTTTAGACGGTCTAAAATTTTAATCTTAGTTTCAAATGAAATTAAAAAAACTAACCATAAGCGTCAGAAAATTTCTTTCATCAAATAAAGAGATCCTTGTTTCATATTCAGTTGTGATCGAGCTTGAAGTGCAGCTTCAAATCTAGTTTCGTAGTGTTAATACTTTATCTAGTTGCGACATTGATCGACTCCGTTTTCAAGAACACTACTTTCTTTTAGAGCCATCAGATAAACTAACTAAACTTAAACTTTCTTCCCGTATTAGAATTTGATTTAAATGTATTGACTGCAATTAGCTGCTTATTCGAATCCTACTCCAATTTTTTAAAGAGCTTCTTTGTATCAAAAGAAAAATCACCCTACAGGAAAATTTGGAGCAATTCTTTATGGATGAAATATGGAGGCCTCCATAATAGCTCTAATAAGAGCAGTAGTGGAGAAAAATATTTCCGTCTCCGGAATAGCTCCTGTTGGAGTTATTCACGAGGAAAAATTTTTAATTCTTCGAGTTTGTTCTATCGGAGGAAAATGATATGTGAAATGCGTTTCTGGCTTCCGCAATAATTAAGATGCGCAGTGTCTATTCAAGTGCGGTCCTTTGAAGACGTGTGTTCAAATTGTGAAGTGCAAATTTAATAGCATATAGTGGAAAACAACCATATCTACATATATTAGGTAAGATAAAATTTTTTGCATGCGTTACTTAAAAAAGAATATATTGTAAATATGGTTATGTATCAACGCATAGCGTACAATGGAACGAAATTATTTGGGATCTTCCAGACGCCACTTTAGGCGTCTCGTCAGAATGAAGATGCTAAAATGTTCGAAAAAATCGAAAAAAAGTATAGAAATTGAAATAGATAACGCGAGTACTTCATCCTCTGCATGTACCAATCGTCAAGTTCTATCATCTTCGTAGGCGGAAAATGAAACCATTGCTGAAAGTGAGAGGTATTTCACTGTGGCTGAAAATTTAAGTAACTGGGCTATAAAACAGAATATAACAAGAAATTCTTTTGATGAACTACTTATTATATTGAAGAATGAGGGAATGGATGTGCCTTCAAGTTCTAAGTTGATTTTGCAGATTGAAAAGACAGTTCCCGATATAGCAAATATGCATCCCGGAGAGTATTATTATTTTGGATTGGAAAAGGCACTTTCAAAAACATTGGTCTCCGAAAAAATAAGCGAAAATATTTCCATGGATATCTTTGTTGATGGTGTGCCATTGTACAAGAGCTCTTCAACAGCATTGTGGCCCATACTAGGCTGCCTATCTGATCAACGAGAACTACCACCGTTTTGAATTGCAGCATATTTAGGACCGAGTAAACCACCCGATGTTGGAGAATATTTAGAAAAGTTTGTAGCTGAGTATAAGCAAATTAAAAATACCGGCGTAACCAGTGGCACTCAATGCTATAACGTACAAATGCGTCTATTTATCTGCGATTCTCCAGCCCGCGCGTTTCTTACTGGAACCTTCGGTCATACTGCATCTCATGGTTGCGAGAAGTGCGAACAAGAAGGACGTCGAATTAATAATCGTTTGAGCTTTAGTCTAAAAAGTGAGGCTTTGAGGACCGACGACAATTTTCTACGCCGTGTTGACAAGGAGTTCCACCTTCAAAATTTTCGTGAAAAAACCCACCCATTAGAGGAACTAGATATAAATATGGTTTCGCAATTTCCTTTAGATTTCATGCATCTAATTCATTTGGGTGTTGTACAAAAAATTATGCTGACAATTTTAGGAGCCAAACGTAATAGTAAGGCGAATCTAACAAATGAAAGGAAAAAGGAGTTGGATAAACGATTGGTTTTAATGAGAACATTTATACAAAAGAATTCAGTGGGAAGGCAAGGATATTAAATGAAGTACATCGCTTCAAAGCCACTGAATTCCGTCAATTTATTTTATACAGTGGCATTTTAATATTGAAGGATATAGTCGATGAAGACATTTATTACAACTTTCTGTTGTTACATACTGCATATCGGCTGTTATTTGTCCAGTTAATTGCATGAGCAATTTACGATGCGTTCAGGAGATGCTTGAAACGGTTGTAGTAGATTTTGCAACACTTTATGGTCGAGAAAAGATTAGCTACAACGTTCATAACTTAATGCATCTAACTGAATGTGTTAGAAACTATGGCAACGTTGATGGCTTTACTGCCTATAAATTTTAAAACTATTAACAGGTTCTGAAGAAAGATTGCAAGAAGCCAAGCCACAAACTATAAATTTACAGCCTACGAAATTAAAATTTGGTAGCTTTATACTATCGAAAAAATCTCCTGACAATTTTATGTACAGAAGGGACATGATTCCCCTTAAAATTAAGGGATTTTCTATCGAAAATGAAAAAACATTTACAGTTGGCCAAAGATGCATTGAAGCTCAAAGTTTATTTGATTCACTTGTCAATTCCAAGACGCCTTAAGGCATTTTCAAAGGAACCAAAATTGATGAAAGAGATGAAAAAGTCGAGCTAGATTAAATATTATGCAAACTTTTTTGCGCGTTACAAGATGACTATCTAGTTTTTATGCCGATATTACATCATTGTGTAATATAACATGGACAGCTGAAAATTGGAATGTTACTTTCAGAGCTATGAAAAATGGAAAAAAAATTTTCGAACCAGCACCATTTCAAGCAACACCGGTTTTTAGATCACATGCACTTTTGGGACAGGAGAGTATCCCCAGAATAAATGGTATTCTATTAGGGGAAATAATATATAACATTATTTTTTTAATTATATTAATATTAGATACAGCTGATATTTCAAAATATTGAAAAATATGGACGAAAAATTGGACGATATGAGAACAATATTATGCAAGCACACCGTCCAAATTAATAAAATTACCGAAAAGTTATTTTGTGAGCACAAGACTTTTAAATTTTTCCCCATCAAAAATATGGAAGAGCTACTAGCCGCAGAGGACATGATAAAAAATCCCCGTTGGTAGCACCAGCCGGAAAGGTAAATTTCTCGTATGTAGCGTAAAGTTTCGAAAAAGAATTTGGCTTGCCTACTACTAAACTTCTTTCTGCGATTTTCGTAGTACCACATGGGTACTTATTAACATAAAAAAAAAAAAATCTGGCCACGTTCGTTTTTATAGACCTTTTATCGGGGCGCAAATATTTTGCTAATTAAATTGAGTTGCACGCGTACTGATTACAGACTGAAAATCGGCGGATCATAAATTGTTGTAAACATATAAATACCGGTTTCACCCTTCTCGCATTTGCTGTTTACACAGTTCACAGTGGTAACCACACAAAGGCTTAAATAGCTTGAATAGCTAATTTCAAAAGATTTCCATAAAAGTTTAATCAGCACTTGCATTGCCATTAATATATACATTTTCAATTTTTTTCTGAACTATGAGGGCCGTCATTTCGATTTTTATTGAAATCGGCTGCTAAAAATATTAAGCTGTAAATTTTCGACTGTTTAATAACTTGCCTTAATAACTTATAATTTCAAGTTTCAACGGAATCTGTTGAGAACCTTGGCTGCTAGAGGGCTACAGAAATAAAAAACATTCTATGCCACCCCCCTGTATGGGTAGACCCGCCTGTATGGGGAGACCCCCCTTAAAATACCTTAAAATATTTTCTTGCACTGCAAATTTCAAGAGGCACCACTTTTGACCTATGTAGAAAATTTCCTCATTCTAGCTCATGTGGTTTGCGAGAAAACTTGTTATGACGCACGAACAAACGGGCGGACGGACGGACAGACGATTTTATAATTTTTTAGGGTATTGTTAAAAATATTTTACAATATCTTAAAAATGATCTGGTTTATAAGTTCTTTCAAGTAAAGTCATTTGAAACGTTTCCATGAAAAATATTCATTATTTCAGTTGGCACTAAAATAGCGAATTGTGCTTGCCTTCAGACCTTTTGGGCCGCCATTTTGAATGCATGCATTTGATTTTGGATTATTTTAAATCTTTGTATGCTAGGGCCTCATCAATCAATGTACTATCTCGTTCAAATAGGAGTTTCACTCTAGACAGGGCAAAATAATTCAATTTTTAAAGAAAATGGCAGCTAAAAATATTAGGCTTTAAATTTTCGACTTTTTTATTTTTCATTCAATTTTAATAATTTCCTGCAAAATACAAGAACACAGTACAGAGATTCATAATTTCAAGTTTCATCAAAATCCGTTGGAAAATGTGACCGCTAGAGGGCCACAAAAACATGAAAAAAACGCATATTTAAACGGCCGCCATTTTGAAATTTGCACATGCACGGTCACCAAAATATCACAGACTGTAGGTGTAAGTAATGTCTATCCTGAAATCAAGTTTCATATATGTCGGATAAAAATTTGAAATTTTGACCTTCAACTGGCCGCCATTTTATTTTTTGCAACCTGCCCTTCAGTTTACGAGATAATTACCCAATACACCTTTCCTCAAAATTTGGTTAAAATCAGAGCAAAATTGCAACCTCTAGCGTGGTCACAAATTTCGTTATATCCCATATATATATATATATATATATATATATATATATATATATATATATATATATATATATATATATATACGAGTATATATATGATGCTCTCCGCAATAGGTAAATTTCTCTCGAGAAATTTACCTAAAATGAAAACAGAGAAGACATTGTAAGTTACATGTATTTTTCGAATCATGTTTATTTATTCACTGATTTTACTTACAGATATAATCCATAAAAAGAATGATCGGCACACTTATGTCAGAAACATTACATCAAAGCTAATAGCGGATAATTAAATATTAGGTATATGTTGGGGTTCAACAACGAAAAAAGTTGATCTAAAAGCATACAGCTTATTTAGTGATTATTTGTTTCGTAACGACATTTAATTTTTAGTAATTTGCTTTTTTTCATATGCATTTCCTGATAGAGGCAATAAGTAGTCCTGAATATGGATTCCAGCAATTCGATTTTTCCGGATGGTGAAATCTTGCGTTTATAGAAAAAAATACAATAGCAAAAAGACATGATATGTTTATCTATACATTTTACGAAAAGAGAGTCATTAAGTTCAAATCAAATTTATATACAATGAAATAATGAAAATTAATTATATTCCTTATTTTTCTTTGCCCTTCTGAAGTAATGAAATATAGTATACTACATTTATAATTTGAGGAATTCATTCATATTAAAAATAATAAATTTGTGTGTATAAAATATTAAACTAGCTATGTACTTGTATATGAAATACGTTGTTTGTTTTATGAAAAAATATACATTAAATTCAAATTTAAATTCAATAAAAGAATGAAATTTAATTTTGTTCTTCTTTTTTTCTTTAAATGTATAAAGACTATAATATATATATATATATATATATATATATATATATATATATATATATATATATATATATATATATATATATATATATATATATATACGTGGTGTTTTCAAAAAATATCGCGAATTTTGTTTTTTTTCAAAAATTATTTATTTATTCATGAATATCTATTTTGCCCCTTCAAATAAATCCCCATGAGATATTATACACTTGTGCCAACGGTTTTTCCAATCTTCGAAGCACTTCAAAAAATCATTTTTTTTAATCTTGTTCAGCTCCTCCTTCGATGCCGTAGCGTAACGTCGTCCTTTCATGGGCCTCTTCAGTTTACGAAACAAGAAAAAGTCACAGGGGGCCAGATCTGGGGAATACGGTGGCTGCGGCATCATTAGTGTGTTGTTTTTGGCCAAAAAGTCGCGCACAAGCAACGATGTGTGAGCAGGGGCGTTATCGTGGTGCAAAAGCCAATTTTTGGTCTCCCACAAATCCGGGCGTTTCTGGCGGATTGCTTCGCGCAAATTGCGCATAACTTGCAGGTAATATTCCTTATTGACCGTTCTTCCCTGTGGCAAGAACTCATGATGCACCACGCCCCTGCAATCGAAGAAAACTGTCAGCAAAACTTTCACATTCGACCGAACTTGGCGCGCTTTTTTCGGTCTTGGTTCATGCGGCAGCTTCCACTGAGATGATTGAGCTTTGGTTTCCACATCATAACCATAAACCCACGATTCGTCACCAGTTATGACCCTCTGGAGCAAATTTGGTTCGTCGCGGACAGCGTTTAACATCTCATTAGCAATGTTCATGCGTTGCTGTTTTTGGTCGCAATTGAGCAATTTTGGTATGAATTTCGCGGCGACCCGTCTCATGCCCAAATCGTTGATAAAAATCGAATGGCACGAGCCAATCGATATGTTTAGGTCCTCAGCAACTTCTCTAACGGTGATTCGACGATTGGCCAATACCATTTTCTCCACTTCATTAATTTTTTCGTCTGTTGTTGAAGTGCTCGGGCGTCCGGCACGCTCTTCATCGTTCACATCTTCTCGGCCTTCTAAAAACATTTTGTACCACCGATAAACGTTGCTTCGGTCCAAGGTAGCTTCTCCGTATGCCACAGTTAACATTTGGAATGCATCCGCGCACTTAATTTCGTTTTTCACACAAAATTTGTTACACGTTCTTTGATCCATTTTTTTGAATAAGTAAAAATCGAAGACGATTGAAAACACGTGCAAGTAAAGCAGCTATCACCAATTAAGTGAACATTCAAAATGGCCGAGCTTGTCGGCATAAGTGACAGACATGAGTACCACCATAACGCCACAAAAAAATCGAAATTCGAATATACGTAACCCGCGAAAATTCAAAATTCGTGATACTTTTTGAACACACATCGTATATATATATATATATATATATATATATATATATATATATATATATATATATATATGTATATATATATATATACATATATATATATATATATATATATATATATATATATATATATATATATATATATATATATATATATACAGGGTTATCCATTTCGTGTTTGGGAAAGTATGATCCTGCCATTTGACATCTGTCAGAATTAAATGTCATCCAAAGCGTGTTTTTTTAGTTGAAGGCCTGCCATTTAGAAATGTGGATCGTTCAAAGTCGAAAAACGCGTTAAAATTATTAAATTTTATTATGAAAACGGTGATTCTGCTGTATCAACATTAAGGGCTTTACGAGCCGATTACGGCCGACATAATCGACCTACAAAGCAAACCATTTCGAACACAGACTGGATCGGTTATTGATATTGCAAGGCCTGTGCATCATCGTAACAAATATCGGTGTCGTTGCTCAATGTGTGGAAGAAGACTCGAAATTGTCGATTCCTCGACGTGCTCAACATTTGGGCTTATCTTACGGCTCATTGTGGCAGATTTTGCATTTGAATTTGCATCTCCATCCATACAAAATCCAACTCACTCAAGAACTTAAGCCTCAAGACCATACACAACGCAGAATGTATGCGAATTGGGTGATTGATCAACAAGCTATTGATAACGATTTTTCGAACAAAATTTTCTTTAGTGATGAGGCTCATTTTTCGCTCAGTGGTTACGTAAATAAACAGAATTGCCGCATATGGGGCTCTCAAAATCCTCAGGTGATTGCAGAAAGGCCTTTGCATCCGGAAAAAGTGACCGTTTGGTGTGCATTATGGTCTGGTGGTGTTATTGGCGCGTATTTTTTTGAAAACGATCAAGGAAGAGCCATTACAGCCAATTTTGACCGCTATGGACGGATGTTAACCGATTATTTTTGGGAAGAAATTGAAGATTATGATCTGGAGAACATGTGGTCTCAACAGGATGGAGCCACAAGCCACACAACACAGGCTAATCGAGCACTTTTGCAAGAGAAAAATCCAGCACTTGTAATTTCGAGATGGAGTGATGTCAATTGGTCCGCAAGATCCTGCGACCTAACACCTTTGGATTTCTTTTTAAGGGGCTATGTGGAAGATCGTGTTTACACGAACAATCCTCAAAATCTTGAGCAATTGAAAACCAATATTCGTGAAGTTATGGCCGAGATATTGCCGGAAAGTCATTGAAAAGTACCTCAAAAGGATTGAAGCCTGTGAGAGGTCCCGTGGAAAACATTTGAATGATGTTGTATTTCACGTATAATGGCAAGGTTCAACCTTTATATTGAATAAAAAATTTTGTTTCTATCTGAATATTTTATGTGTTTTTTTTAGCTTTACTTTCCCAAGCGTAAAATGGATAACAATATATATATCTACATATATTGCATGTATATACTGCATAATTCCCGGTATGCTAAATTTATACTTTCACAAATCATGTTATCATATTTGATTTCATTGCTTGTAGATTCATTTGTCTACTATTTCTATTATGGTGCCATAGCCCGATATCGGTGCTTGGCTTCCTGGATAATTTACCTCTAGTCATCTTGATCATGAGATTGTGCTCACCAATGATTAATACCAAGTATCATTTGGGTTTACTTAAAATATTATTGTTATTATTGTATTTATTTAAATTACATTTATCTATTAGCATTATAGGAACAAAATCATCCTAACATCATCTAGGGGCGCTCCGATAGGAGCAATGACTACTCCGGTACTGCTCATATATATATATATATATATATCTCCTTTGCTCATAACCATATCCGCTCGAATGATCAATTTGGAGATTTATAAAAGCTTCTCCAAATTCCATAAGCTTTTAAAACCTCTTTTTGCACTCCTATGGGAGTAATTCTAGAGACTTTTTAAAATCTCCTTTTCAGGAGTTGATCAAGATCAAGTTGATGATCTGAGCGGACATGCTTATGGCAAAACAACATTAAGAGGGAGCACTCCTGGAGCAACCATTGCTTCCATCGGAGCGCTCCAAGATTATTTTTGGATGATCCAATTTCCTAGTGGGCAACAAGCAGCTAATTATCTCTGCCTGATAAGTATTTAAATCAATCGCTCCATCCTTTTGCGACAACTTCCATTTTTATGTTATTGATTTTTCCCATCCACGCTTAAATGGTCTTTTCCGTCGGAAATATGCGCTCACACACTCGCCCACTATCACGCTTTTAATGCCTGTTCTTGCGTGTCCCTGGACGTGGGCAAAAAAATACTTGCCGCAGCACTTATTGACAGGAAATTATGCAGTGGGCCGCCACTCGCGTGTGCAATTCACAATTCAAGAAATTCCTCGGCACCATGGTACACTTCCGAACCACAGGTCGCGCATTTAAACATCGAACATCCACGGACACAGCACACAGAAGTCGTAAGCTCGTTCCTGGACCTAAAATACATTTTTGGACCCTGATTCAAAATTTTGCCAAAAAATGATATTATGACCACATTCCAAGAGTGATCACGCAAAAACCTTTTCCAAGAGTTATTCGATGGAAATCTCTCGCAAAAACAGTCTAACGGTTATTTTTTCGTAAACTCCGGTAATTGAAAAATATGCAATAATACCTTAAATTATATTCTTAGAATATTAAATATTCACATTCACTGACCTCGGCCATATCCACGCTAATTGTTGATAAATAACTTAAACATTAAAATTTATTGAAATCTTGTTTCTAACTACTCAATGATTTTTAACTGTAAAAATAATGATCAAAGAAATGAGCCGGAGGCAAAATAAACGATTTCGGAATATTCAATTCAGTTGCAGATGTAAAGGAGTACAATTAATATTTCAGTACAGCGGAATGGTCGTAATATCGTCTTTCTACATCAAATTCAATGTCAATACTTCAAAGTACGAAGACTTATCTCTACCTTCCCGGATCATTTCTAATTAACTTATTCACTCCTTGTATCTTAAGTCTGTTTGAGTAAAATATATTTCCCATACTCCCTAGTCATATTATGAGCTCTCCCAATTCTAACATACACCTGAAAATGCTCCAAATTTTAATTATGCTCCTACCACGTACGAACCATATTTCACAGAGGTGCACACGTATACAGTAAATCTATCAATGTCTCTATTTTAGAATCTAATACTTAATCTGTCAATCGTATGTCTATAATTAAATTACCATGTTTGCTTTGAAGAGCATGAGACATTTGGGGTAAGAGGGAGTTAGTCTATCTGTCAGTATATATCTTGCTGATTAAATTTCATAGGACTGTGAATATGAAACGTTACTCATAATTCATTTCTGTTGAAAACATTTACTTGATACTCCGTTCGTGGCCTCCTTTCGCTCCTTGCACACTATAGTCAAAACACTGTGAAACCGCCTCAACGTTGCAAACCTTGAAACAACACCATGAAAATTAGAATGTGCATGTACATGTCTAAACCCTGTTGATACTCAGCATCTCGTCTTTTTGTTGTTTGAGAAGGATAAAAACGAATCTCCATATACGCGTAACCTACTATTGTTCCAATATGTACATTCAAGACAATTTTCGGTATTGCGTTATTCCTCGAATTCACGATGAAAAGTTTCCGCTAACAGTAAAAAGGAGAACAAAGTGTGCGAAAGAGTAGGAAGAAGAAGTAGATTAGTCTCTAAGGAAACTTTTGAAGAAGTACTTGGATATACATGAATATGATTGGGAATTGGTATGAACTTTAAAGAGGATATTATGGGAATATTATTTTTCTGAGCTTAAAAGTTTTAGAAGTTTGTTGGAGAGGCTTTCGTTAGCTATTTTTTGCTTTAAACTGGAAGTTTCTTATTGTAGTTGTCGAAAGGATTGTACTCGCTAATTGGACATAATGCAAAGAACTTTAATATTTAGACAACTTTGAAGTAAACCGCGTCATTTATGACCTATCGAATTTCCATTAATGGTTTTTTTCAATCCCACAGAATCCATCTTTCATAATATCCATCAGGCTATCATACTAACTGCAAAAAAATAATATCCATTAAGAAGACAAGATGAACTGACACCTTCTTCCATTAGAAATATGTATGTATCTCTTACCTAGAAAATAAGATACGGGGAGATGGAGAGAACAAAATGTGTCACAAGAACGACACCTCCATCATAGATTTATCCCTGAGGAGCTTTAAGATATACAATGAACATTGCACCTCTGCTTAGTACGATGACATAAACGTACTTACCTTTTCACCCTTATAACATTCCTACATCTCCATCAACTATTTGCAACGGAAAATTAATTTTCATTTCCACGCATAGTGCTGCTGCTGCAAGCACGACGAGAGAATTTTCCAAATGGCTTTTCTTTCCACACAATACTTCCAGGTAACATATAATATACTAACCTCGCTAGTCTCGTTCTCAAGGCGATGAGTAAAATATAGAGTAAAGTAGGAAATGCAATGACTAGAGTAAAGGATAGTGGATAGAAGCTATCAGAATTATGCGGTGAATTTTGATATGGTGTCACAAAAACAGCGAAATACAATATGCTGCATCCTATAGTGGCGTGGACGGAAAGGAGATCCGTTTCTAGGGTTTACGTGCTAGGAAAATCCTTTGCAAAGCTTCGGGAATGAAATATTAATATGTCATCCTTGACGAGTCGATAGATTTCCACGAACTAAATGAATATTTTCGTGGGCTAGGCTCGGATGCATCAATTTCGAAAGAGTAAACTGGAAATCTTGATTGTAAGAGTCTAAGGGAAAATTTCGAACAAATTATGGAGACTTTTTATGAAAACGGAAACATGCGCAGTAGATTGTAGTAAAGATGGGATATTTTCTAGTGTGTTTTGGGAAATTTTTAAAAGGGTAATTTTTATGGATATTCTGCCGGTGTAGAATTTTGAGAAAGTCATATCTAATTTAAAAAGGATACTTGAAATAACGTAAAACAGCTTCTAGTTATGTGATACACTGGGAGTTATTCTAGTAGATTTCATAGGAGAGAGATTATCATTTAAATCTGCATTTTTTTAAGAGTCTTGTACAATTATATAAAAGCCTATGGAAATTGCGGCCTAACGGTTTGTTAATGGGTTACAAACCACAAACACCAAACTTGGTAGGTATATGAAAAATGATTGCCTCTTGAAGATTTGGGTATAAAAATGTTCAATGGTTTTTAAGGACCTCGAAGCACACAGGGGGTCACTGTGACCCCAAAATTTTTTTTACTTCCAATATTTTCAAATGAGTAGAAATATTCTACCCGCCCGGTGCGTGGTTGCGTAGACCCAACTCTAATCTAAACGTATCCTAAAGGGCAGCTGCCTGCCGTGTTTAGTATTGCCGTCAGTGTGACCAGATTTAGTAGATTTCTACTTTTTTGGTAGTTTTCGACGCATTGGAAACAGTATTTGGTAGGTGAAATGAATTTGGTATATTTTGGCAGAATGTACAATTTTTATTAATATATTGTACTTTTTCCGCGTAATATAGGCACCCTGTGTAAAACTGCTTTCAATACCGGGGACTTCCCTTTCTTTTGAATCAGAACTTAAGAATTGCACCATTCTTATACGAAACGAGAGAAAAGTTTCGGGGAATCCCCCCATTTCCTCATAGTTATGTTTTGATAGTTGACTAGTTTACTTACGTTTCGTGTCAAACGTGTGGAATGGAAAACATTAGTGAACTATTTTGTGTTGAAATTTGTGATAAAAAATGAAGCGCCTGTATAAGCAAAGTTATCGTGAAGAGTGGGAGCAAGATCCATTGTTTAAAAGCTGGCTTTGTAAATCAAAGTTGAGCAATAAAAATGCTCAGTGCAAAGCATGCAATTGCGAAGTGCTAATTAGATTGGCGTCTTTGAAGGATCATATGGCTACATCAAAGCACATAAGAAGTATGTACGGATATTCTGGAACTTCACAGTTATGGAATTGCCGTATATACATATCGATTCTTTCTGGTTCTGGTTTAATTATTTAAAAATCGTATGTTTATGTGAACTTTTAGGGATAAAGTTGTAATTTATATTGTTAGTTTTGAAAGTGTTCTTCTCGTTGTGCATAGAATTTTCTTTCATACATTAACTTCAGTCTCAATTCCGTAGTATCTGTATGATCATTTTAAGGAATGAGGCTGTCCTTATTACCGCTAAACGTTAAAAATATGTCACTTCAGATAATCATTGTTCACATCTACGTTTCGAATAGATGTCGATTATTTCTTGAAAGCTGCTAGGGTAAGTGGACAAATAAAGAGTCCATGAAGTATGGAATGGAAAGTGAACATCTGGAAGTTTCGAGGATGGTTTGACAGGCATGGGATTAGTGTCGGAAAAGTTACCTTTTATATAAATCTCAAAATTTAATTTACTGCTTTCTTTAAATAGTTTAAAATCTAGTGACTTTGTGCTATTATTACCGGATAACACTCTAAACTTAGAGCGCGTTTGCCTGTGAATCATTTTACCTTAGTTTGAAACGTATCAAAGTGGGGAATAAATTCAATTCAGAGAATTAAAAGAAAGATAGTTTCTTGACTCTGTAATCCCATACTCGTCAAATCACTCTTGGAGTACCAAAATATACATGTCCCATTCCATGATTCCTAGAATTTTCCTTTCAATCCTACTTTCTTTAGAAGCTTTCAACAAGGAACGGACAATTATTCTTTATATGGACGATTTACGTAAAACTACCCATAGTATAAAACCTGCAAAGGTTGTCAAATGTCTCAGACATTTCTCGGTTTATTTTTTTAATTACAGATTGATACCATTTTCAAAATATCGACGATTTCAGAAAAAATAAAAAAGCAGAAATCAGCATTGTAGCAGCCTTAGTAGAGCTCAATATACCTTTTCGCGTAATGGATCATTTAAGCGAAGTAATTGCTATGTCATTCCATGACTCCGGAATCGCAAAGCGTTTTTCCTACAGGAGAACAAAATCTGCTGCCATTGCCTACAACGTCTTAGGCAATAGCTTTGAAGAAGAATTGCTTGCAGAATTACGCCCAGACCCAGGAAATGAGACTGAGAAAAGTTCAGTATTTTCACTCATTATCAACGAGAGTACAGATGTTAGTAATAACAAAGAACTTGCAACTGCGGCAAAATACTATTCGAAACAAATGCAGTCACCTCATACAATATTTTTGTGCATGGTGAACTTGAAAGGTGAACGTATGCAGGATTTGTTTGAAAGTTTAACCAGCGCCTTATATGAAAGAAAGCTTAACCTAGCAAATTTGATAGGATTTGCTGCTGATACCACGAATATTATGCTCGGGGAAATGAATAGTGTAGTATCTAAAATCAGGGACGTAAATCTTCAGTGTGTTTTTTTCAAATGCATCAATCACTCAACATTCCTTTCGGTGAGTTATGCTTGTTAAAAATTAACTCGTTCTATAGAGCTACTTGTCAAGGATGTTTATGCATATTTTTCACAAAGTAGTCAAAGATAGAGATAAATTGTAGGTTTTCAAAATTTTACCGATACTGCGACACACCGAATGCTTCGGCATTATGACATTAGATGGCTTTCTCTATACAAATGCATTCACAGAATTGTAGAGCAGTGGTCTGCGTTGAAACTTTTTTTTGAAAGTGAGTTCTTAGGAAGTAGAAATTCAAATGCCACTTGTCAATTTATATTTGATAATCTGAGTAGCGAAGAGACAAAACTTTATATTTACTTTTTAGATTTTATATTGCCTATAACAAATAAGTTCAATATAATTTTTCAAAGTGACCAAACGGTTATTCACAAAATTCAAAGAGACTTAAAAGACGTGATGAGTTTCATTTTGAGCTGCTACATGAAAACTAGTTAGATGAAAACGACGTCGCTTCGATCTTTAGATCTAAAAGAAAAGATGCATTTTTTACCTTTAAAAAGCATGTACTTAGGTACAAACGTAGCAATGACATTACATTCTCTAAAAGATGATTTACGAATGAGACCAAAGATTGATGAATTTCTTAACAGATGTCAAACATTTTTAATTGAATTAAGTTCACAATTTTTGCAAATAATGCCTATACAAGATGACCTTTTGCAAGAATTATCATTCCTCGACCCCCAAATAGCAGTGTATGGCGAATTTCATACTTTGAACAGAGTTCTACAACGGTTTCCTAATTTGGTACCAACAAAAAATATACAGACTATCGATAATGAAAATAGAGAATTAAAATTTGATATTTCCATTTCCAATTTATTATTCAGTTCTAGTTTGAGCACTGAAACATTTACGGTTGATGAATTTTGGAGTGAAGTCAGCAAAATCTCTGATTTGAATGGAAAACCCAAATATCAAAATTTTTCTCGATTCGCTCAACAAATGACGATACTGCCTATATCTAATTCAAAGGTTGAAAGAATATTTTCAGACCTAAACAGAATTAAAACTAACGACCGGAATCGTTTCGAAATTATAAATGTAGAGGAAATAATGCATACAAAAGAGGGATTGCAAAAGATTGAAGGAGGATGTAGCAATTTCGTACCCCACAAAACATGATAAAATTAATGGACTCAAAACAGCTGTATGAAAGCATAGACTAAAGAAGACGAGGAACCATAACTCCTCCAAATCTTCTTACTTTAATATGTGAACCAAAATTGTTGATTTTTTTATAGTAAACATTGTTTTCTTATTTATATTGCGTTTTTTAATTTAATTATTTTGACGTAAAAGTGAAATATGAAGTAGATTTATCAGTGATTTTCAGGTTTGCTTTAAGTATAATTTAGTAGATTTTAACCTGCACCAGCAATAGATTCCTCAAATGAAATCTGGTCACACTGATTGTCGTAACGCTCAGGCAAAGAGGACGTGGGGTCACATTGACCCCGGTGTGTGCTAGTGAGTGTTTCATAAAAAAAATACTTTTCTTCCTGAAGTATTCGAGTAAGTTTAAATTGCTGTATACACACGATGTAAATTTAAAAAGAAACCCTATACTATACTAAAATTTGAAAAAGAGTAGTTTTGCTAATGTCACGCCCCCACATGATTCATATACGGACGTGACATTAACACGACTACTCTTTTCAAGTTCTATCATAATATTTCCGTATAGAATGACTCACAACCTCCGTGAAAACCGTGTCCTTAACTATTTATTAAAATCAGATAGTGAGGACGAAGATTTTGGCTCGGATACTGATAACGAAAAGGATGAATATGTAGTTATGATCGAAGAAGGAAATGAAAGTGATTCCTTGGATTCCAATGACGATGATGTACAGAATGCTACATGTAGAAAACGCGCAATAGAAACAGCTTCACGTAAAGCGAGACGACTTGTCTCTATTCTAAGAGGAAAAAATGGATATACCTGGTCGCTTAATATTCCGAAACGGGGGTCAGGTAAAAAAAAAATTACCTTTATGTTTATGAGTTCTACAGCCAAGAGTTTGATAAAATAGATAAATAAGTAAATAATAAAATAAATAAATAAATAATAAAATGAATGAATAAATAAATAAAATGATAATATATACGTAAATAATAAAATGGAAGCTAACCTCACTGTTTATTACTAAATTAAATTATAATTTTTCCAGATCGTCATCGAGCAATTACTAGAGTTTCGTGTTTATATAAAAAGCGAAACAGAACAATATGGATTGAAGATTGTCACGTTAAACAACGCTAAGTCTTCGTATTTAGCAGGTATTTTTCACGATGTAATATAAATTACACCTTTTTTTATAAGAATAAAATATTTTTATTTTATTTATTAGATTATTGGTATTCCTTTTAGAGGAAAAATTGAAGTCAAGAATGAACTAATCCCTGAATATTTACTCCGAACAGTGATTGAACCTATTCATGGAACGCAACGTTCAGTTACCTGCGATAACTGGTTTACGACAATTCCTCTTATTGAAAAAATGTGTAAAGAACCCTATAATCTAACAATTACAGGAACTGTTCGTAGAAATAAGACCGAGATTCCATTAGAAATGAAAATTGCGGGTGAAGAGAAAACGGCCAAGTATTGTCATCATGATCCAATCACGCTTTTGTCACGGACGCAAAAAAACAAGTTGGGTAAACAGACTTACGCTCATGTCAGAAGGGTTTTGTATTCAATTTACCAAATGCAGTCACCAGATCGAATCAAATCAAGAAACATGTCAAAGACGATTTTATTGGAGAAAATATGAAATACGAAGATCATACTTTTATTAACAAAGTTGAACAAATTTCGACTTCTGAGGTTTTTGGTATTGTTATACTCATAAATATCTCCCTTGATAATTATTTCAGATGTCCACCCGCGACGGAGGCAATACATTTTTCATGTATTTCCCCCCTGTGCCCCCACTGAAGCAAAAACTGACAGTGTAACAACTGTTTTGAAAAGCTCCCATGAAAACGTTCATTTCATACTCATATCGGCTACGTTTGATGAATTTTTTTCAGGAGCCACTCTCCTGTACTGTTATCATCGATTCATGGCCAATTTTTTCGAATCCTAGAATGGTTACAAAACCCTTCTGCAAGGAGCTCTCTCCCACCTCCTTGTCTTGTTTCACTTATGAGCATTTGTTGTAGGTACTCATTTTCAGTCATTCATTAAATTGAATCAAGTGTTCAAAGCATGCATTTTAAACGTTGAAGTTGGGAAAAAATAACTCATAATAATTCAATCTTTGCATTTAAAACAGCCACTACTTTGTTTTACGATTACTGATACCACTAGCTGAATCGATTCTCAAAGATATTCATGATACCTATCATTCCTGAAATTTTCATGCAAATCCTAGCAAAACTGTAGTGTCTGAGTCGGTAAAAAGCGCATGTTGTTCCATAGCCATATGTAGCCATAGTAATATATGCAGCGCATATTGTTCCATAGTAATACAGGAAAATTCAAACCGCTATAACTTCGCCAAATATTATTCAATCTTTATGAAAGTTTCAGGATAGATCAATCTTCTAAATAAACATCTACGTGCTGAATTTCATTGAATTTAAGGGTACCGTTAAGATTTTATTCAAGAAAACATAAAATCGATAAATCATACTATTACTAACAAAGTTGAGTGAGTTACGACTTCTCACGTATTTGTTGTTGTTGTACTCACCAAGGCCTACATTCCTGATTTTTTTCAGATTTTTCGGATCACAGGTGTCCAATCGCGAGGGGGGGGGACACAAATTTTTCGTGTGTTTCCCCTCCCTGTGCGCCCCTTGAAGCAAATTTTGCCAAATTAAGACCTGTTTTGAAAAGTTCTCATCAAGACCTTTCATTTGATACCCATATCGGCTACCTTCAATGAAATTTTTTTTTCGGGGGGTCACTCTCCTATATGGGGAGACCCCCCTTAAATACCTTATAAAAATTTTTTGCAGTTGAACTTTGAAGAGATCACCACTTTACATCTACACACAAAATTTGATGTTTCTAGCTTAAGTAGTTACCGAGAAAAACTGCTGTGACACACGGACGGACGGACGGACGGACAGACGGACAGACTGGTCGCGAAACTAGTAGGGTTTTGTAAAATTATTTTACAAAACCCTAAAAACAAGGTCGTGTTGTTAGCTTCTTCTTATTTACAATCTACAGATATTGATCCGGATAGTCAAAAGCCTTGTATGATAAAACATTATAATGCTTCGAAAGGCAGAACAGACACCTTTGATCAATTGTGTAAGACATATAACATAGTGTGGCACGTGCAACTAAAAAGATGGCCAGTAAGATTTTTTTTGGAATGCTTGCAAAATTTCAGGTAATAAACAAGAATAAAAATTGTCTGCTCGAGAGTGTTACAAGCAGATAGTCGTCCATTTGACAAAACCATGGCTTTATAAAAGATTGGATTGCACTTCCTTCCTAAGACAAGGTTTGCAGAAAGCTATTGAAAAAAATTTAAATCTTGATTACCCTTTGAATCTTAATAACTGTCGCCCAGAATCAGAAAAACGTGCACGTTGCGCTCTATGTCCAAGAAAAACAAAAACGTTATATTCATCATGTACGAGTATGCGTGCTATGTGTGACAAACATCGCATGTATTTATGTAATGATTGTGGCGGAATTGAATAAATACCTTTTTTATAATTTTTTCAGTAAACAGAAATATTAATAATAAACAATATTTGTAATTATTATGATAGGTACCTATGGATTCTTTCTAATTTCTTACTTTAACAAATACTCATTTTTACATGAGGGAATAATTATACTTTTTTCAATACTGACAAAAATGGATGAACTGGCTAAAATCTCCGCACATTCTTTTTCAAAACCCCGGAACCCTTTTTTAACGTATATTTAACGTTCATACGCTTTTTTTTATGTAAAATACCTCATTTTTGGAGATAGCTCTAACTTTAATTGATTTTTTCACTATTAAAACTGCTTTTTTCTAACTTTCAATAAATGCATTCGAAAGTACATCGTTTTAGCTACAAAAAATCTTATAACCAAAGTTTCGAAAAAATCTATAGTTTTCGAGATATAATAATTAGAAAATGGAGTGGGGTCAATTTGACCCGTATGTATACTTCGAAGTATTATTCAGAGGTGTGTGCTTGAAGGGTTAAACATTGTTTTTACCAAAAATGGTTATGTAGGGTATCAAATGCAAGGCTTTGCTGAAAACATTTCAAACCTGATTTTAAAATGGCTAATGTTTGCTTCAGGAGGGAAAATACATGAAAAATTTGTATGTTCCCACGCAAAACTCAATTTGAAAAGCATGGAGGTAGATCTTAACTAATACAACAACAATAAAACCCTCGAAATTCATTCAACTTCGTTGAAAATATTATGATTTATAAATATCATATTTTTCTCAATAAAATCGCATAGTCACCTAAAACTCAATGAAATTCAATATTAAGGCACAGCCCCCAGTAAAACTGCAAGTTTGGGGAAACTTTACAGTCGTTCACCTCAGAAACGTTACGAATATTTGCAAAAATTTTTTAGCTAGAAGTCAGAATGAACCTTTGGCTATTGGATCAACTCATTATGTTTCGCAAAAAGTTTGTTGGAAAAGTGATTAAATTCAAACAAAATAGCATGTTTTCGTTAAAAATGTAGTAAATCTCGAAAAATACCAAACGTGCCGAATTGATTTAAGCTATGTTTGTTAGATCTAAATTATTTACATTGAATTAACACATCAAAAATTTAAAAAAGTTTTTTGCAAAAAATTTCCTAGAATAATATGTGGAAATTTGATACAAATCAATGCGCACGCATGATAATTGTTCAGTGTGTGCAAATTACACATTTTGTTCTAGGGAATTTTTTTAAAAATCTTTTTTTAATTTTTGATGAGTTAATTCAATGTATATAATTTAGATCTAATAAACATAGCTTAAATCAAATCGGTACGTTAAGATGTCTCCGAGATTTACAACATTTTTTAACGAAAACATGTTATTTTGTTTGAAATTTGTTATTTTCGCAACACACTTTTTGCAAAATGTAATGAACTGATTCAATAGCCAAGAGTTCATTCTAATTTCAATTTAAAAAAATTTTGCAAATATTCGTAATGCTTCTGAGATGGATGGCTGTAAAGTTTACCCGAATTGGCAGTTTTACTGGAGGCTGCGCCTTAAGTATTCATTTTAAGGTAGCCTAATACAAGATCCTTAAATTTTTCAAGTTTCATAAGAATCAAATCATACTTACGGAACTTATAGGCATTTTAGTCCAGTCAAATTAGTCCTTAAAATAGAAGTAAGGTTACAAAAATTCACATAGAGCTAAAGATTAGTATGAATGTTCAGAATACTATTATAAATGAATTGTGAAAAGTCCCCCTCAAACCCCCTTGTGCAAAAAATTTTATTGATGGTGAAAGTTTGCAAAAATAGGTTTCTCGCGTTTTTCAGCTAAACGGTGAATTTTACAGCAAAAATAGTTCTGACAAAAATTGTAGACCATCCGATTCTCTACAAAAAATGTCTCCACACTTTTTTTCATAAGTATTGCCATTTCCGTGATATAGCAGTTGAAAGAATTGAAAAAAATAATTTTATTCGTAATATGCACACGTTTCCACACCATTTATGAGGTAGTGTGCTTGGCGCTTTTTTCAACGTGGTTTCCCCAGTAGGCCTATCCCACGATCTATTGTGATCCTAGTGAATTCAAATTGAGTATTGAAAATGATGAAAGCTGTGTAAATTATGTAGATAATATATAAATGAACAGATAATTAACCGACTTCCAAAAGAAAGAAGGTTACCAATTCATCGCGTATATTTTTTTTTTTTTGCTTTTTTTTTTTGTATGTTCACGCATAACTTTTAAACAGAGATAGACAGAAGAGTCCTGTTTTTGGAAAATGATACGTCTTTCTTCCAGTTAGGTCCCGTTTAAAGGATAAGAAATTCAAGTAACGGTAAAGGACTTTTATCCTTAAAACTAAAAAATTTCCGACTTTCACCCCGATTTTTCAGCATAAATGATCGACGCGTGTAAGGATTTTGATTGTAGAGGTTTCAAATGAAGGATAACATATTGATCTAAAATGAATCGGAACAGAATTTTAATCCTTCCAAGGACTCTCTAAATACGATCAGTTCAATATGATACATTGGTGTCGAGAAATTGAGTTTAAATAATTTTTCGCACGAAAAGTGCCAATTAGTTGGCACTGTTCAAGGATTTCTTCGAGATACCGAGTCCTTTGGTAGCGAATGATAAAAATTATCAATATCCTTAATTTTCTGCACAAACGGTAAATTTTATTCAATCGTTTCTACCGGAAATAACCAATAAATTACTTCTAAATGTGGCATAAATACAATTCAACAATAGTTAGAGGGAACATTTCAGGATGCTTTTCTCTTCCAAAGTCATCCTTTGCTTACTGATGAGCTTAGTAAAGGATTCTTCCTACATCCTTAGATGTAAACGTTAAACATAGGATTTATGAAACTCCCCGAAGAAATAATAAGGACTCAGTGATTTCAAATTATAGAGTTGATTCGTTACTTTCCAGTTAATATTATACATTATAACATATGCCCAGAAATCTAAAATTAGTAATTTCCATACTAAAGACCGGCGAGAATCACAACCTGAAAAGAGATACTTTTCCTTCTTTAACTGATCATAACTTTACATATGAAGATGAAAATGCATAGCCGATTTTTTTTTTTGCTTTTTTTTTTGTATGTTCACGCATAACTTTCAAACGGAGCTAGATAGAAGAGTCCTGTTTTTTGGCAAATGATACGTCTTTCTTCCAGTTAGGTCTCGTTTAAAGGATAGGAAATTCAAGTAACGGTAAAGGGCTCTAAGCGTTAAAATTAAAAAAATTCCGACTTTCACCCCGATTTTTCAGCATAACTGATCGAGGCGTGTAAGGATTTTGATTGGAGAGGTTTCAAATGAAGGGTAACATATTGATCTAAAATGTATCGGAACAGAATTGAAATCCTTTCAGGGGCTCTGTAGATATTCACAGTTAATTATGATACATTGATGTCGAGAAATTGAATTTAAATGATATTTCGTACGAAAAGTGCCAACTAGTTTGCACTGTTCAAGGATTTCTTCGAGATACCGAGTCCTTTGGTGACGGATGATAAAAAGAGCAGTATCCCTAATTTTCTACATAAGCGGTACATTTTGGCCCATCGTTTGTACCGGAAATAACCAATAAATTAATTCTAATGAGGCATAAGTACAATTCAACAATAGTTAAAGGGAACATTTCAGGATGCTTTTCTCTTCCGCATTCATTCTTTGCTTACCAATGAGCTTGGTATAGGATCCTTCTTACATCCTTAGAAGTAAACGTTACATATAGGATTATAAAATTCCCCGAAGAAATAATAAGGATTGAGTGATTGCAAATTATAGAGTTGACTCGTTACTTTCCAGTTAATATTATATGTATATTAAAACATATGCCCAGAAATCTAAAATTAGTGATTTCCATACTAAAAACCGGCGAGAATCGCAACCTAAAATGAGATACGTTTCCTGCTATAATTGATCATAACTTTACTGATGAAGATGAAAATGCATGGGCGAGTTTTCATTGAACTATATGATATGATTTTCTTGAAACTTTCATGAAAATTAGGTGCCATAGTTAATTGAAAACGAAGGCGATGGGTATCGAATAAACGCGAACGAATGATGCGGTTAAGAAGGATATTTTTTAGTAAATTTCATGAGATTGATTGCGGAGTGAACTTTATGTTTACATATATAAATACATATGTCTATATATATATATATATATATATATATATATATATATATATATATATATAGATATGTATATATATAGATATATATATATATATATATATATATATATATATATATATATATATATATATATATATATATACATATATATATACAATAGATATATCTATATATATATATATTTATATATATATATATATATATATATGTATATATATATATATATATATATATATATATATATATATATATGTCTATATATATTTATATATGCATATATATATATATATGTTACAAACCAGTATACCCTATGTATACTGGTAAGAACTGGGAGCTCATTTGATGTGTATCCAATATACATCATCAAGGCTCCCGGGGAAAGAACTCGCTGTTAACACCACTTACCTGCTACTCTGACCATCAAAACCAGAACAACATAGGCGAGGGTTAACTTTAGAGAATGAATTTTATTACACTATCCATTTTTTAAAAATTTAATTACAATTGAATTTATTAATGACATTTCCACTTAATTAATTATTTTAAACTTCTACCTATCAGCCAGCCTGAAGAGGGAAACAACTTGTCGTATTAATGGTTCGGGGTGGCCACACGGCGTGAAGCGCCAAAGGGCCGGTTGAGGATCGCGGCGCAAGCCAACACCTCACCCCTCACCATTTTGTCGCAGACTGGACAGCACTTCCAACTTAAACTTAAACGCGAATACTTGCAACGATGTAGATAAAGAATGGGTAGCAGCACGCTCCCTTTTAGATTTGAATACAAACTCCCTGGTATAAGACTGCCCAAGAACATTAAATACCATTCTTTCGTGAGCTTTCAACCTAAATTCTCTTTAAATGTGCTGAGTAGCCGAACACGTGCGCTCTCGTTCCACGAAAGTTTTTCCTACCCGCTTCGTCTCGCTTGCTCGGCTGGTGAATATGCGAAACTGGGGAAATTGAGCGAAAGAGTGTTTTTCGCTTAAGCTTTCGACTTCGAAAGAGTGCTTTCAGTTTAAGCTTTCGGTTTTCCCAAGATCTCTTGTGGTAAAACAGCGAAACTGGGGACATTGAGCGAAAGAGTGTTTATTCCGGAACTTTCGGTTTTCCTTTCCGCTTACCTCTCTTCGAAGCACCCCGTTCGTTCACGATGTGAATATCGTTGCGGGTTGAACTTTCTCGTTTACTTAAATGCTCGCTTATTTACTTGCGCATGTGTTTCTATGGCTGATTTTCATTGGCGAAGTGCGAGTACATAGATGTTGTTTGCTCGCTACTATGTTTATGTGCATGTTTATGTGTCCACTCGCAACATTCCTCCGGCAGTTGAAAAATGGATTTAGTGTACTTGGAGAGTACAATAAATCGTCGCTCTACTCCAGTGATCTAGATTACTTAATATACCCCAATAGATTACGCTCACTCTTGGTTTTTCGCAAATTTTGTTGTTGGTTGATTCTCGCTACATTCCCTTTTGTGCAAATCATTGGTACTTATATCTCGAGCTGTTACCGCCATCGCTGTTGTCCACCGTACTTCTCACAACGTATCTTTAACCATTGTTCTGCTGCTGGTTTGAACGTTTACTAGATGGTAACGTAGTTCTATCGATGAATTTCGTATTTTTATTGGTAGGCGTTATAACTTCTAATTGACGTTAACTAAAGTTTGATTTTGTACAATTATATATTAATGTTCTGCTTGATTCAGTCGTCGATTTGAAATAATCATATTTAAATACTTGGTTTGGTACATAAGTTTATGGTAATCAATATGTATTACATGTCAATGTTGCATTTATAAATTACTACAATTGAAAATTACTAAGTTGAAATTTGATTTTATACAATTATGTATAATATTTAATATTTTGTTTGGTACCTTGAGTTAATGTTAATTGATATGCGTTACATGTCAGTGTTGCATTTGTAAATTACTACAATTAAAAATTAATAAGTTAAGATTTGATTTTATACAATTACGTATCATATTTTCCTATTTTGTTTGATACCTTGAGTTAAGGTTAATTAATATGTATTACATATCCATGTGGCTTTCATAAAGTACTACAATTATAAATTAATGGATACAATGAGCTAAGATCCTGTTTGGTTTAATAATTTGTTTGCTTCAATCATTAGTTAAGATGCTACTATTTCATTTGATTCGATGCAATAATGGAATGGTGTTACATTTGATTCTGTCGTAAATTACAGGATTATAAATTATTTCATTTTACTATAATATTGAAAACCATACTGAACATATTTTCCGTTCTTAAATTGTTTTTTCTTGACAATGAACTATTATCATACAATTGAAAAATAGCGGAATACAATTTCTTCTTTTAATTGGTTTTACTTAAAAATATGGTTACAACTTCTTTTTAGATCCATATTCAATGCCAATCTTTTTTTTGTATTTGGAATTTTTATTCTTCTCGTATATTTTTTGGCTTTTAATTTCCTCGTCAAATAGTATTAAAGTTATCTTGCGTATATTCAAATATTTTAATTACTAATTAATTCGATGTTGCTTTTGGTTAGTGGTTATTACTCGTATTAGGGTGTTACTATTTGTTTAGTACAGGTTTTAGTAAATTATCACAGTTAGCGTTAGTGAGGATTTAATGTGGACGGCTTTCAAAATAGTTTAAATGTGCAAAGAAATTCGTTTTTTATTCCATTCATGGTTTATTAATATTCTATTAAATTACTTTCATTAATGCTATAAAAAAGCTCTTTATGTAAGCTTCTGCTAGCATTTTATTAAATTGTGTATTGTGCGAATAGGTTAGTAGGGAAGTTTCAATAGGAAATATTGTTAAAGCTTTAGCGGTAATTTATTGCGAATAAGTTAATATGTAAACGGGGAATGAATATTTCACACGATCGTTACGTTCGGGCATTGCTTCGCTTCGGAAGAAGATTTGCCGAGAGAATAGCTTTCCATTTATGTAGCTTGGGAGTCGTCTTTGTTGTATTCCCAAGACTTTAGTATAAGCTATCTTGGCTTTATAGGGTGCGAGTGAGCGTGATAAATAAACTTTCCCCTTAATACGCATGGTTAATGGTGTTAATGGGAATGGGAGTCATGGATTGAAGGTTTATGTGATTGTTTTTGCTCGCCGCTAACGAGTTTTGAAGATATGATTAGCATTGCTTCTGCAATGATGCATGAGATAATTGAATGAAGCGATGTATTGTAGCTTTTACATGCGCTGATTGCTAGGAAGTATGTGAAGTATATGATGTGTATGTACTAATTCGTGGTTGGCTGGTAATTGCCTTGAAGAGCATTTGTTTT
Source organism: Odontomyia ornata (assembly GCA_963969285.1). Taxonomy (NCBI): domain Eukaryota; kingdom Metazoa; phylum Arthropoda; class Insecta; order Diptera; family Stratiomyidae; genus Odontomyia; species Odontomyia ornata. Next base: position 52,194,780 of record OZ017741.1, read on the forward strand.
TAATTAAGTTGGCTTAATGCATTTCGTAGTGGGCAGGGCTTTTAATTCATCTATGCTATACGATTGTGTAGGAGGAAGAGCTTTTAAGGTATATGCATTTAATTGTCGTTTAATTGGCTTAAGTCGTAAATTACATACTTGTTTATTCATTTGTAGTTGTAAAAAGGGAGGGTTATTAGAAATGTATTCAGCAGTATGTGTAAATAGTTGTGGATTATTTATAAATCGGAATTATTATGTACGTTTTTTTATTAAGTATAGAAATGTTTAATGAGTTAATATGAATGAATTCGACCTTTTTCTCAAACTGAAATTAGAAGGAGTGATTTTGAGCTCTGTTTTATACTTTTATTGATTTTAGTGAATTGTTAAATAGATATACTGCATTGAAAATTTCTTGCGAGAAATTATTGTAAAAGATGATCGAAGCGACACAATCACTATATGGGCTTGGGAACATATAGTTT
>OZ017741.1:52200246-52362746 GCA_963969285.1 Odontomyia ornata
CATTTAGCATTGCAACCTTTTAGAAGGTTCATCAAATGTGATATTTTGTGTATTTCGTTTTTTTTTCTCGGCTGTGCCATGACCTTCTCATTGATTTATAGCCCTATTAATTTTACTTTGCTGTCGAGTTTCAGGAAGAGTTCTTTGACAATTGTTAATAACCGTGACAAAATGTTGATGTCGCCCGCATAGGCCACTACTTGACTCAACTTGTATAGTAACGTACCTCGTTTATCGGCAGGTAGGTTCCTTATGACGTACTCCAGAGCCAAATTCAATAGCAATGGGGCCAGCTTATCTTCCTGCTTTAGTCCGATATTTATGTCAAAGATATCGTTGAGTTAGTTATTGATGCAGACTTGGGAGGTGGTCAACGTCATTTTGGTAGCATGAACTAATTTGGCTGGGATGCCAAAGTAAGGCATTAATGAGTAGAGTACGTTACAATCAATACTTTCGTATGCTTGCTTAAAGTAAACGAAAATAAGTGTATGTTGCGTCTATGATGAGCTCCCAGTATGTTGACTGTGAATAATTAGTCTACTGTCAATTTACCTGCTCTAAAACCACCGTGATAATTGTTGCGAGTTCCGGCGTACCTACTTTCTCCCATTCGCAAATTCGAATTGCCGCCACAACATCTCCACCTTCCTTTGGGCCCTCCCACCTTTTCCTTTGTGAATTTATTTATTTTTATTAACATTTTTCCAATTTTCCTATAATTTTTACTTCCCACACAATCACAATCACAATCCTACCCTTTTCCTTTAGTTCCAACTACAAAAAAATTAATAATTTCAAATTTCCCACTAAGAACATTCCATTCATTAATTCCCACTAACCAAATTTCATTCTATACAGTTTTCCATCAAAACCTAATTCCTTCCTTCATACAAACAAATTCTATACACTAGTTCCCACTAACAAATTTTATTTTTTTATACTAACGAAATTAATTCACGTTTCCCTACTAACAAAATTCAATCTAATATCAGATGCATCGTTGAAGTTGCTTATTAGATGAACGACAAGACGTAGCTCCATTGGTTGCGTTGCGAGTTCTCGACCGGGGGTCTGCTGGAACCCTGGGTTCAAGTTCCCCCGAGCGCAAGGAAGTACTGTTTTTGGAGTATTGGCAGAAAAAATAGTTTCCGTATATGTATATATGACACTTTGCATTCAATCAAGCGCTTTTTAGGGTTTTGTACTAAAATACAAAACCCTATTGCAATCACGACCTGTGTCCGTCTGTCCGTCCCTCCATCCGTCCGTCCGTCCGTCCGTCCGTCCGTCCGTCCGTCCGTCCGTCCGTCTTTATGTCACAGCACTTTTTCTCCGAAACTATAGAGGCTACAGCCATGAAACTTTGTAGAAAGGTCAGAAGTGGTGACCTCTTGAAAGTTTAAGGGTGGAAATTTTTTTTAAAGGGGTTTAAGGGGGGTCTCCCCATACACGGAGCTGACCCCTCAAAAAAAAAATTTCACCATTGGTAGTCGAGTAGGGTGTCATTAGGAAGGTCTCAATAGGATCTTTTCAAAACAAATCTTAAAATTGCCCTATAAGTACCGAGGGGAGCAGGGGAAGGGCAAATGTACGAACTTTTCGCGTACCCCCCCCCCTCGCGATTGGACACCTTCCATCTGAAAAATTTGAAAAAAATCAGGAATGTAGGCTTTTATAAGTACAACAACAACAAATACATGAGAAGTCAAAATTCACTCAACTTTGTTAGTAATAGTATGATTTATCGATTTTATGTTTTCTTGAATAAAATCCAAACGGTACCTTTAAACTCAATAAAATTTGGCAAAAAGATGACTATTCATAAGGTTAATTTTTTCTGGAAGTTTCATAAAGATCGAATAGTATTTACCGAAGTTATAGCGATTTGAGTTTTCCTGTATTACTATGGAGCAATATGCCCTGTATTACTATGGAAACATATGGTTATGTAGCCATATGTGCTTTTTACCGACTTGGATACTACAGCTTTGCTAGAATTTGCATGAAAATTTCAGGAGTGATAGGTATCATGAAGATGAGTGTATACAATTGAAACAAGTCGAAGAGGCAGGAGAGAGCTCCAAGCAAAAGGGCTTTGTAACCATTCTAGGATTCGGAAAAACAGGCCATGAATCGATGATTACAGTACAGAGGAGTGGCCCCTGAAAAAAAATTTCATGAAAGGTATCAACTGAAAGTCCTCTATGAAAGCTTTTCAAAACAGTTCTTAAACTGACAGTTTTTGCTTCAGTGGGGGCAACGGGGGGGGGGGGGGTGGTGGAAATACATGAATAATGTGTTTCCTCCCTCGCGAATTGACACTTGTGATCTAAAAAATCTGAAAAAATTATCAAAGGAGATATTTATGGGTATAACTATAACAAATACCTCAGAAGTCAAAATTCGTTCAACTTTGTTAATAATAGTTTGATCCTAAAATTGTACATTTTCTCCAATAAAATTGTCTTTGACATGTTTCTTGATTTTATTTGTTGCTGGTTACTGCATTTTGTAAGTTGAGTACAAAACCCTTCTGACATGAGCATAGGTCTGTCTACCCAACTTGTTTGATGATGATGATTGTGTTATTCGATACGGAAAAAAGATGTGTGGGTAGGGGAATCGAAGTGTAATGAACTTCGATCACGTTACCCAAATGTGGTAGTGGCAATTGAAAATGAAAAGGATTGAGCTCGTTGAATGAGGGATTCGGTATTTGAATTTGGAAAGAACAATAGGGATTGTTTTTGGCGGTGCATTAAATTTTAATTCGGGGAGGAAAGATTTTTTTTGTGATTTGATCTTGAAAGAAATAGGGAGTTGTCACGTTTTTTGTGGAGGTGATTTACGGAATGGATTGTTCGACATGCTGTTTTGAAGAAAAAGGGGATTTTTGGGAATTAACAATTCGAAGAAGTGTGTCAATGGTGTCAGTGGTGACTAAGATGAAGATTGGTTTGGATAAGTGACCCAAAGTGATTAGCGGGCGTGAAAGTGCATAAAATACTTAGAAACGACGTGCAATTTATTGTATTAGAAGTGCAGCAAAGATTTGGCGATTCAAGCGGGTCCCGTTAATAATGAATAAACCCGTTTAAAATTACGTAAAAGTGGAAGATGCTTAAATACATTTACGAGAAAATTCTTTTTTCTTAATATGGATAAAGCTGGTTGTGTCCCTTCGTGGAGTGACATCAAATCGGAAATACTCTGAAAATTTAAGAACTAAAACAACTCGCTATCAAACGGCCCTTAGTAATAAACAATATTAATAACCGAGTTCAAGTAATTTATTAATTTTTTTCAATATTTTTGGTAGTTGCCCAGTTCCCCTTCTGTTGCAGAGCTCTCCGCAGCCGTAAAAAGTGTGAGTAGTTTTGAATTCTGTTTTTTTTTCTTTCTTGGTTTCTCTTATGATATGACAAAGTGAATTCATTAATTGATTGTTTTGTTGGTGTAAATTTTTGTAGTAGCATTAATTGAAAGTAAATTTTCATTTGTTTTTATCTTTGAATCAAATTTAAATTTGTTCAAGGAAGGAAGCGATTTTTTTGGATAAATCGGTGCCTTGTAAACTAGTTGAAGAAAAAAATATAAGACATGAGGTGTTAAAATAATTAGTTTTTATTTCTCAATATGACCTCCCCTTCCCCATCCTTTGTCCTTTGTGCTAGTTATTATGTGTAAGGTGGCTCAGCACGAGCAGAGGGTGTCCAGGAAGACCCACGACACGACTGAGGGCTAGCCGGCCTCAGTATGCCACCCCGGGCTACACACCCCTCTGTCTGCAACTGCGGTGACTTCCGTGGTTGCAACATACTCCCCAATAATACTGTTGGCATATGATCCGATTTTATTTTCAAAGATCTTTGAAAATATTTTGTAAATCATATAAAGCAGTGATATTCCTCAATAATTTTTGCACTGTAGCTTGTCACCTTTTTTGTGCAAAAGGAATCTAATTGATTGGCTCGACTTTTTCGGCATATATTCTTGTTGCCAAATGTATAAGATGCTTTTATGGATGGTTTTCTAAACAATGATGCCACCATATTTGATGTGTACCCCTGGAATCTCATCGATGCCCGGTGTCTTATTATTCTTTTGGGCTATGATGGTAGAGCAAACATTATCCAGAGTTGGTGGAGTTAATACAAGTTCTGGAGCTATGCAGAGGACTAAGAAGGTTGTTGGAATAGGATGCTCATCTTTCCTTCATCCTGTTATTGTCAGTGATGATATTACCGATGTGATCACGACAGAGCGTGGCTTTGGGCTGATAACCACGTTTCAGAGTTCTTACTACTTTGTATGCTTGTCTAGTATTGTCAAACACTAGGCTTAAATATATCTATACTTATCAATTGGTCGTCATAGTATTTTTCAGTTCTTAATTCTTATGATCTTATTCGCTACTCTCCTGCGATTTTCATAGTGTTCTCTCATCATCCTGCTTTTCCTACATACGTCATCTTTGTACGCCTGATTCTTTTTATCTAACGCATTCTGGCACTCATCATCGAACCAACCAGTTTTTTTTTTTTTTGTGCCGGGCTTGATGTCCGATTGTGTGATCTGCCACGGTCTTAATAGCCGATTTCACTTCCATCCAGAGCTCGTTGCTTGCTTACAGCGATGCGTCTGGTAAGATGGGAGCCAACTGTTTATCGAGGGTCATCGTGATACTTTTTGCCACAGACGCCGTTTGGAGTCTTTTGATGACGAATCTTGCAACCAAAGTGAAGTATAGATACATTTCAAGTACTAGACATTATACTTGCGGAGATTTAAACTCGATTCCCGATGAATTGGAATTAAAACTGTCCAGTACTTGTACTGAAGAATTGATGAACACCCATTACTTGAAGAATTGGAGAAGAAGTAGTTGCCTGAACAAAATTCAATCAAAAAAGAATGTAATTGCTCTTTATGTACTTAAAATACTTGATTTGGGATGGAATGTGGTCTTTCGCTGATCGATTATGTTTCGAGTTTTTAACTGGTAGATTTTTTGTTTTAAGCATTATGATGGCAGTAGTTTAAGGACGCAGTATAGATACCAAAAATAGTGATGCATATCCAAATCTGCATTTTCGATTGCGTTTTGGCATGATTGTAACTTCTTTATAGTTGCAGATTTACAGCTACGTTTGAAATGAACAATGACACTCATAATTTAGTTCAAGTGCAGCTACAAGTCTATCACTATAAATAAATTAGGATCATGCCAAAATGTTGTTAGAACTTTGAGTCTGTATATGAAATTTTTCAAAGAAACTGTTAACTTGTAACAAATCCTTCAGAACTTTTGAGTTAATTGTACTGTAGTCTTCTGAATGAAACTAAGACTTCCATTTAGCTTTCAATCTTCAAGGATAAACTTCAGTGGAAAGAATCCTTAAAGGCAAATCAGTCTACGTGAGCAAGAAATACATTTTTCCGACTGATGGCACCACTAGGTTCTTTTTCCATTGAACCAAAGCTCTAACACGCTTCTTTCTACCTACGTAGATTTCCAGAACACAACTCTACTTCAACTTAATTCCCCAAGAAGGATACAAAGCAAATCGAGACGGAAACAAACGTTCGATTGATGTAAGAACATTACAATGGTTTTCTTGCCTGTCCGTATTATCATTTCCATTTTCATCATCATCATCGTAATCATTTTCCCGTCATTCAATATCCTTCGCCAGGATGGAAGGTAATGTACGCACTTTGTGGATATTATGTTTCTCACATTGGATTATATACTTTGTGTCTTTGTCATCATTTGAAATCAATTTCCATTTCCGGTGCAAAAGGTTATTTTCCGTAGTAAACTCGCATTCCAAAATTTCTATGCCTTTTATTTCTATCTTGTCGTTGGCTCGATCCGGAAATCTGTTTCTCACTCTCTATCCCCACCTATACCAGCCAACTCTCTGGCTATTTCGTTGAGTATTCTATCAAGGAAAATAAAAATAAAAGGATACTTTCCTGGGTGCGTATAACATTATGCTTTCTCTAGATTTAAGCTACAAAGAATTGTTTATATTCGAGAGTGGATGAGGTAATCATGCTTATCCTACGCAGCCTATGTCTACCAGGACTCTCGTCTCCCTTCCACCGCATCCATTCCAGCTCTGGACATCTATAAAGTCGAGTCTATTTAAGTCCTTCGCAGTGCTCTGTTTCTTGTTATTTTGTGGGGAAAATATAAGGCAGTTTAGGTGTATAACGAAAGGAACAAAAGAATTTTCTTTGCAAGCAAATGGTAGATGATAGAGCGGGAAAAACCGGGACAGGAAACACATTAGACATCCAGCTGCGTTCTGTCGTATTTGTACAGTTCGTTATGCCAATTATCAACCTCAATCTTCTTTGATTGCATGACGAGAGCATAAAAGTTTTGTGATCGAGGTAATCACCTTTGAGAAATTGGCAAAGTGGTGGCAAGGATGTTCTTTTCACTGTTCTACTCGTAATTCGCAGCTCTGTTTGCTCGTGTAGCTTTGCGTTCCGTAAGGACTTTTTCGCTTTACCCAGATTTATTTTGTGCTTGCTGTGATGGCTTGCTAGATTGTGATGTTGTCATTAAGTCATTCATTGTTTATTACTATGCTGGGATTTTTATTTGGTTAATAACCTTGAGATGGAGTTATTTGGGATTGGACGCAACAGAGAAGATAAGTGCTCAAAAGGCAAAGAAATCTGTACGGAGAAGGGTGAGTAAGTAATACAACAAAGGAATACACAAAGGATTCATCAAGGTGAAAGAATATCCCATGCTAAGCTTTCTCCATTTCCTTTATGCATAACCTTTCCTAACGGTTTTGCTGTGGTAAACCGTGTTAGGGGAGTAGCAAAAGAATGGGGAGCAGGGTGATGGCAGTTCAACTCTAAGAAGCTCACTTTACCCTCTGAAGGGTCGTTCGAGTTAATCAAAACAAGGCCACTTACAGATGGAACAATTGACCAGTGAAGGAATTACGGTATTGTTTTAATGGGAAAATGGAATAAGATTTTTGGCTGAGTTAATGAGAAAGGACAGAACAAAAATTAAATGCAGTCAACGAAGGATAGAATGGCGAGAGGCGAATGATTTCATTAAAACGTTTAAGTTTGTAAGAATATCGGAATAAACGGAAAATGAGGTGTGAAAGAAACCCGAAAATAAAACTCTTTTAATTTAATCCCAATTAGTCGGTCCTTTATAGCGAGATGGTATGCTTTTGTTGATTCAGTATAAAATTTAATGCTGAATTGTGTCTCGTGCGGATTTGAGAGGATAAACAAATTTTAAAGAAATAAATTGGCTTGGATATTGCTATGTGGATAAAAAGAAGGTTTATATGCTTATGCAATAAAATTGCTCAATTTTGCCCTACTCCCTCCAGTTAAAGCCGTAATCCTAAATCGGAAAACTTTGTAATTACCATAAACTAAAGCTGAAATAAAAACCATAAAAAGCAAATCAAGAGGAGTTCTGCCAACTAGCTAAAACTAAATTTCATTCACTTTAACTCTTCCAAGGGAACCGTACAAACTCACTTTAATGAAGGAAATCCACGGCATGGCTCATCCTTGGCGTTGAAGAGCTGAAGACTTAAAATAAATCATTACAACTGCTTCAGGGTGAAAAAGTTTGAGTAGTGGAAGGGAAGCCAACAAACAACTTGCAAGGGTTAATTACAATCATAACTAGTCAAAAAAAGTTTATTTCCAGCGTAACTCGAGGAAACGCAACCAAGGAAAAATGAAAAGCTCTAAGATATGGGTAATTGGGGTAGGAAGGCAACAACAAATGAGCGAAAACAGGAAAAATGAATGAATAAGTTTTGCGTATAAAAACAATCTAAGCATAATCGACTTTTAACCGCCCCATTTGAAAGCCAGCATGATTATGAGTGAGTGCTTTTGTTGTTTGGTTAGCTTGATTTTTTCGGCTAATTTGTTGTGGCTTTTTCCTGAGGTATTGGTAATTGTACAATTTGCGTGGTACACTGTGATACGTGCATTATTGGATTTCAATGGAAATTTCGTGAAAAAAATATTACGTATAACAGTGTCACAGGGCAGAAGGAGAGAGGAAAAGTGTTTTTCTGAAATTACGGTTTAGAAAAATAGACATCGGCCCAAAAAAAAGGTATTCTGCCCGAGGCTAAAAAGCAATTCTATTGCTAATTTTAGGATTAAATCAAATATAATTTCAGCATTTAAGCAGATGCTCTTCGATGATTTTCATGCGTATATTTATTTTGTTTGTGAAATCAACCCTATACAGCATAAACCTTATTATAAGATCTATGATGATTTCAATGAAATATAAGGGATTATTAGGGGTGATTTGAAAACCCAATCAGTAAAAATGCAGCATTTATATTGTCGTGTGTTCCGGTTTGCGGCAATTTGTTGGTGGTACAACTTATTAAGGAAACATTGATCTAAGAAGGTTCTACGGGCCGATAGAGAAGGGAGACGAAGTATGGATAGACGACGCTCATAAGAATCATAAGCTAAGTTGAATTTAAAGAACACAATACGGGTAAACTTACGCTGAGCAGCTTCTAGTGACTTCACAAGATATGAATGTCTAGGAGGCCACACTAATGAGCAGTACTCAAGAAGCGGGCGGACAAGACATGTGAACAAGCGAACAGCGGTAGCAATATTTGCAAACTTGTGCAAATGCCGCATAAGAAAACCGGGAACTTTTGATGCCTTGGTAATTATGCTAAAAATGTGGAAATCAAGTTTAAACTTAGGGTCAAATATTACACCTAGATCTTTACATGAGTCTGCAGAGGAGGGAACAACATCACATAGGGTGTAATTAAAAGTTAAAGGAAGAATTTTCCAAGTAAAAGTCATTTTTAAACATTTGGAAACATTGATGCGAAGAGAGTTTACATTACACCAGTTATAGAAGTTAAAAAGATCAATTTGGAGTTGCTGACAATATTCAAGGGATCTAATTATCCGAAATACCTTGAAATCATCAGCAGACAGGAGACAAGAAGGGGAAATTACAAAAGGAAGATCATTGATAAACAGTACGAAAAGAAGAGGTCCAAGGATTGACCCTTGAGCGACGTCAGATGTAGGATTGAATGGAAAGGAGATTATGCCATAGAGATTAACACGACATGAACAGGAAGAAAACTACATTTTGACAGAGGTGAATATGGTTCACAAAGTCAAAAGCTTTGGAGAAGTCCGTGCGTATTGCATCTACTTGAAGCTGTTTATCTAAAGCTCTTGCAATATAATCTTCGAACTCAGCCAAGTTCGTAGAAGTTGAACGACCCGTCAAGAATCAATGTGGCTGTGGTGTGACAAATGAACTCAGTGACTCAAGAAGCCTGTTGTGTACAAGTCGTTCCACCAGCTTAGAGAAACAGGAGAGGAGTGATATGGGACGATAGTTTAAGGTAGATGATGGGTCGCCGATTTTAAAGATAGGAGCAACATTTGCATATTTCCAGTACATTGAAAAGGTACCAGTACCAAGACTGAGATTGAATATAAGGGATAGAGGAAAACACAAAGAGGAGCAAAGTGACTTTACAAATATATTAGGTAATCCATCGGGACCAGGACTAACATTCGGATCGAGCAAGTTAATAAGCGATTCAACTTCAGAAGGATCAGTGGAATAGGATGTACTTGATGCTGAATAAGTTTGAATTGAATTTATGGGAGAGTGTAGTATATCAGAAGAGGAAAAAGTAGAGGAAAAATAAATAGGTTAGAAATATCCTGAGGGGAGGAGGCTTCAGTGTTATTCCATTTGACAGTATGCGGGATGGAAGAGGAAGATTTAAAGGATTGGATGTATGACCAAAAGGGTTTAGGGTTATTTGCCAGGAGGGAACTCTCTAAGCTGCTAAAGTAGTTTTTCATGGCCGCTTTGAGCGCTTTTTTAGCCAAAGAGTGCAGTCTGCAAAAATTCTGCTTAGCATAATCTTTTTCGGTCAATTTATAGTGCCCATGCCCCTAGTCTTTGGCTCTTAAGGCACGAAGAACACTTTGAGTAAGCCAAGGCCTCATTTACGCTTTGCGAGGAGCGCGGAGTGGAGTATAAAGAGCAACCAGATTATTAAGGTAATCGAAAAATTTGTTCAAAGAACTATCGCAGCCAAGACGAGTGAAGAAGGTACCCCAGTTGACCGAGTCCAGATTGGTTTTAATTGCCTCATAATTTGCTGAATTGTAACGATAAACTGAGGCAGTTCTCTAAGGTTTTAGGGTTAACGGTTAGTGCTAGAGACAAAGGTGGATGATGAAGATCAGGTTGAACATAACGATGTTAAACGCGAGCTATTGATAGACACTCAGTTTGAACATTTGACATTCCAAGGTCCAGAAGACGACCATTAGGTTACGGATATGATTAAACTGTGAAAAAGAACAAAAGGAAAGAAAGGAAGAAAGTAACAAAGAAGGATTATTTGTTGAGGAAATGCCAGGTGCAAGAAGATAGGCAGGGAGTTCATCGAAGAAGGCTTCGTACACAGTTAAGAGAGAATGACAGAGAATACACAAAGAAAAAATTAATAATGAGGAGTAATGAGGAAGAGGGAGTTTATCATTATGTCATTAATAGTTGCGACAACAATCGCGACAGTAGCACGCAGAATTGTTTGGAAATGTAACATTGCTCCTACCTCAGTTCTTTTTGCCCCGAAAAGATGTGTCGCCAGTTGTAGTTAAGTCTTCCTGGACGTTATATGAGTCTACGTGCACAATTTTTCTTTTGACTCTCGGCTAAGGGTATTCCTGTATGAGATATACGACGTCGTTGATTCGCTTTGTAACTCGGTATGATCCCTTCCAATCATGCTGCAACTTCGGTGACCAACGTTTCCACCGTTGCGGGTTATATAGCCACACCAAGTCATTTTGCTGGAAGCCAGTAGAATTTGCCTTTTTTGTGGTAGGGAGGCGAATGCCATTTAGGCACAAAGTGTGGGACTCCCATGCGTGACTGAACTACCCACTAAATACCTCCCCTGCCAACCTGAGAACCCAGCCTGGAATCGTTTGACACATTACTTCGGGCGAGGCCTCGTTTTTTTACGCCGTGAGGCGCCTTCAAGCTTCCTTGCGGGAGGGGAGAGGGGAAGAGGAAGTGCCAGAAAAGCGATTCCTCAGCCCCAGCGCCCTCGGGTGTGAGTCCTTTTTATATTTTAGGACTGCCCGAGCATAATGTGCCACCTGATTCCATTTGTCAACCGATTCGAGCATATCGCAACTATATTATCCGTGGTGAGCTCTTCCGTCTTCCTGCAGAGATTCCTTCGCAGCCTGACCCATTTTGTACACGCAAAAAATGTGTGACAGGCATTGTCCTCCTCCCCTGAGCAAAACCAACAATCGGGGGACCCTGACTTACACACCTTGTGCAGGTAAGACTGAAAACACCCACGCCCGCTCAAAAGCTGGGTCAGATAGAAGTCAGTCTCACCATGCCTTCGATTTAGCCACGCTCTCACATCCGTTATGAAGCGCGCAGTCCGCCTTCCCTTCGTACAATTCACACAAGACTGCTGCCAATCGTTGAGCGAGCACTGTCTCTCCTCGCGGACTTCATGCGGTCAGTAGCTGATTCGACGAACTGTCCGGTGTATCTGGTTCAACTATTGCCTAAGCTTACTTGCGTACTCCAAGATAGTTTGGGGTTTCTTAGCGGGTGTTCCAAACTTTATATCAGCCGGCAGACGAATAGCCTTTCCAAAAATGATTTTGGCTGGGCCTTTGCCCGTCGATGCGTGTTTGGCAGCTCCATACGCCATCAAGGATAATGGATTGTGCCGGTCGCAGTCCCTTTGGTTCTCTTGGCCAGGTGTTTACTGAGTGTACCGATCAAACCTTCGACCATTTCGTCGGATTAGGGACGCAGCGGTGCTGTCTTTGCTTTCCGTATTCCCAACAATTCGCATATTTCGCTAAAAACTAGAAACTCAAAGTTTCGGCCTTGATCTGAATGTAGTTTGCAAGGTACACCGTACCTACTGACCCAATTTAACACTAGCTGTTCGGCTACAGTAGTTGCTTACTGGTTGGGAATGGGATAGACCTCGGGCCACTTGCTGTAATAATGGACCACAACCAGCGTGTACCGATTACCCCATTCGGATTCAGGAAAGGGTCCTCCGTTGTCAAAAGCAACCCTTTTAAACGGTACTCCCACGTTATAGGTTTGCATTTGTCCTCTCAGCCATCGCTTTGGACCTTTGACGGAATCGCAAATTGTGCCCCTGCCGCAATAGTCCTCTACGTCTTCTCGCGCATGGAGCCAGTAAAATCTTTCCCGCAATTTTGCTAAGGTCTTGTTAACACTAAGGTGGCCTCCGTGCGTTTCCTTAACCACATCGTGGATTCGGATTTTGGGAAGTAAAGTTTGCATTCTATAGGAGCTGCCATCCGCCGTTTCCCATTTCCGCTTGAGTACGCCACACATCACCTGAAGGGAGTTCCATTGTGCCCAATAGCTTTTCAGGGTTGCACTCAGGTCACCTAGTTGTCTCCTTCCATACGAGCAATGGCCCGATGTCTTCATCAGCTAGCTGGGTATTTCGAATCTCCTCCAATGACCAACGTTCATCGGATTCGGCTTTCATCACTCGCACATCAACAGTCAGCTACTTTTCCTCAATCCGTTGGCAATGCTTGCAGTTAGCTGGACATGGATGATGAGATAAGGCATCAGCATTTCCAAAAACTCCGCCCTTAAACAATTTTGCAATCGTATGACTGCAATCTTTCGATCCATCTCGCAACTTATCCCTCGGGGTTTTTGAAGCTAAGCAGCCATCTCAGCGATGCATGGTCTGTTCACAGAACTGATTTCTGGCCATATAGGTACCTGTGAAACTGCTTGGTTACCTCTATCATAACCAATAGCTCCTTCCTAGGCACGCAGTAGTTCCTCCCACTTCTTGAAAGAACTCGACTGTAATATGAGGACCCTTTCTTCGCCATCAATCTGCTGGGAGAGTACAGCTCTAATCCCGCCGTTGCTCGCATCGGTGTCAACTACAAACATTTTTCCGGACTTTGGATATACCAGCACGGGTGATTCACACAGCTGCTTCTTCATGTTCTCAAATGCTGCATGGCATTGTTCATTCTAGACATATGGACGGTTTTTCTCGGTTAGCTGATGGAGACACTTAGCTATTTTGGCAAAATTTTTGACGAATCTACGATAGCAGGTCGCCAGACCCAGAGAACTTTGTAGTTGGCACTTTTTGTTTGGTGTTGGCCAGCTTTTCATAGCTTCAATTTTCTTAGGGTCTGTTTTGACCCCTTCTGCTGATACAACGTGTCCCAGGTATTTTACTTCAGCTGCGAAAAGGGTACACTTGTCGGGGATGAGTTTCAGACTCACTCGTTGTAATCGAGAAACCACCACTTCTAAGTTTCGCACATGCTCTTCGAACGTTCTCCCGATAACAATGATGTCATCTAGATACACCAAGCAGGTTTTCCAGGTTAGGCCTCGTAGCACGTATTCCATCAGTCGTTCGAAGGTTTCTGGAGCATTGCAAAGCCCAAATGGCATCACGACAAATTATCACAATCCAGTCCCAACAGAAAATGCGGTCTTCTCTTTGCCCTTCTTGTCGATTTCTACCTGCCAGTAGCCACTCTTGAGATCGAGTGTAGAAAACCATTTTGCGTCGGCTAAAGTGTCCATGATGTCGCCAATGCGTGAAAGCGGGTAACTGTCATTCTTAGTGACGTCATTAATCTGCCTATAGTCGACACAAAAGCGAATGCTACCATCCTTTTTCTTGACTAGAACTACTGGCGCAGCCCATGGACTGATAGAAGATTCGACATCACCTTGTTTTTCCATGTCCAAGATAAGTGCGCTCACTTCTCCTTGTTTGGCTATAGGAAGACGTCTCGGTGCTTGTCGAATCAGCTCGGCTCCCTGTGTATCTATGACGTGAGTTACCCTACCCGTTCGGCACTGTACTTGGTGACCAGATCAGAAGCTTACTTGAATAGCTGCACTATCAATTTTGTCTGCTTCAATATTGCAGAAGTGAGTTCCCGGGCTTTGCCTGTGTCTTGCTCTTTTTCCAATCATGGTCATGAGTAGCTTCTAAAGAGGTGATGGTGGAAACAAGCTGGCAGCTGCCGACGACTTCTCCCGCTTTGATGCTTGTTTTTGAGTCTGAGGTTTTAAGGATTCTAGCTGGCACGTATCCGTTCCTTATAGGTCTTACAAGGTTTCCGATAATCAAACTACGCAATATCAACGTCTGTTGGCTCTATCAGATAAGATCGGTGGTCTCCAGAATCACCATCAAGCTTGGCCCATACAATGCTCTCGGAAGATTTCGGTACATCAGTGTCTGCACATACTACCACACTCATCTTGGGAATTTGGACGCTGGGATCCTCCGTCAATACTTTGAAATGCACCTATTTCAATACCCGTTTGCCAAATCCAGCGTGATACCATGTGGTCGTAAAAAATTCATTCCGAGAATGCTGTTATCCATAATGTTTGCGGCCAGAAAGTTATGTCGGAGCGCAAGGTCTCCCAACTGTATCTGGAGGTTGACCTCTCCATGGAGATGTGCAGTTTCTCCTATAGCTGTCCATAGTGCGAAAATTCTGCACTTGTGAAGTAGTTGTTACCTCACTAGGTCTGGTATGACAACCGATCGGGGTGCACCAGTGTCGATTGTTATGGTGCAATGCTCTCCGTCAACTTGACCTAGAAGGCATAAGTCTGCTTCTCTACAATGTAGTCTTGACATGACGACGGTGGGACTGGGGACGTTGATCCTCCTAGCCAGCCTTTGCCTCACGAAGTTAGCTCTTACATGTTTTCCGAGCCCTAAGTTTGAATGGCTTCCATTCTGGGCTCCTGACTCAGTCTCTCCTGACCTTCTTCTAGCTGCAAACCCTGGAGAATAGCTCCATTTTTTTCGTTTGATGCAGTCTCTTTACAGGTGCTCCTTCTCTCCGCAATATCAGCATCTAGGTGCACCATTTACCTACGTTTCTCACTCAATTGCCACTCGCCCACACATGCACTCATCTGCCACTGCTTCGCGAACCCGGGCATTGGTATGAGTCACATTTTTCACTGCCTAAAAGCTCCGACTGTAAGCCAATGCACCCCTAACCATTTGCTTTTGAGCTAAACACATGGCTAGTTGCAATTCCTGGTCTTTTAATGCGCTAGTAAATGCTCCTGTCACTGCATCATTTCGATTTTCTGGGTCGTAAGCCGGATAAGCCAAAAGTGCCAGTCGCTCAATGTCTTGGGCTAGCTGCTGTAGGGTTTCGCCAGATCTCTGCATCCAATGCCGTAGCTGTGCCTGATAAATCTGCTTCAGATGATCGTCTCTATAAGGCATGTCATGCGCATTCATTATAGCAGCTGATTTTGAGTGCAACTCAACGGGCACAATCTGCAAAAGCTCAGCAGCTGGGCCTCTTAGAGCAAGAATTAGTGCAGTTGCTCGTTCTTGCTCATTTCAGTGATTTGTTCAAGCGACGTTTTCAAACTGGGGTTTTTAAATACTCCAGATCATTTGCCCGTAGAATATTGATGCTTTCACATTTCTGGATGTGCTTTGCGCTTCGGTTATAAACGGGGCTGGTGAGGTGGTTACTACCGCCTTCGCTGCTTTCAATTCTTTTTTCATTTTCTCCATGTCATGGTTGGTTCAGTCTTCGACTTGGCTAATATCATGGTTGATTCTCTCCTCGACCCGGCTGATCTCATGGTTGATTTTCTCCCCAACCTGGTAAACCTTTTCCTCAACGCTGAGCTCCGCTCTACCTTGATTTCGATCGCTTGTTGGTCCAGCTTCACTGATCGTTCATTTAGCTTCGCAGTTAAACTGGATGTCTGTTCATTTAGCTTCGTTGACAGTTCCCCAGCTTCTGTGTGATGTCTGCTTTGATTTCAAATGCTTGTTGGTCGAGCTTCTGGTATAGCTTCGTTGTTAAATGAGATGACTGTTCATTTAGCTTCACAGTTAAACTGGATGACTGTTCATTTAGCTTTGCAGTTAAACTAGCTGACTGTTGTCGCTGCTTTTGCTGCATCCGCGTCAACATTTGCATCAGCGCATTTTCCGGTTCCTTTGATTTTGGTGTTTCTGCTTCTCCATCTCTTGCGTCTTTTTTGCATCTGAGGGCTCACCCGAATCCAGATTCACGCCTTCCAACTCGATTGCGTCACGTAAGCATGCAATCAGTATAGTCTTTGTACCTTGTGTAGCCAGATTTCGCTGTTCCAACTCCTCTTTAAGCTCCGATATGGTCAATTTATTGATTTGTAGATGTAAGCTTTATGGCATTTTTATTGTTTCGGCTATTTTCCCACCAGTTTCCACGTTAAATTTTACTATTGTGTTTAAAAGGTTTCACTTTCAAAGTTTTCTTTCTCACTTCTCGACACTACTATCACATGTTATGGTTCGCGGCCAATAATTTTAATGTTCCGGAAAAGTAAAAACACAATGTCTTTTAAATTAAGTGAAAAGAGTTTATTTACTAAGAATGTACAATAATTGATTTCATTATTTTACAAATAATTAAAATGTTATTCACTTGTCTACAAATTTATATTCCAACTGTCTGTATCACGAAAATCACTTCACTATCAATCAATATCTCCTTTAATTCGCGCTCCACACTTATCGCAAATTTACTTTGGTGGTTTCACTATTCTCCCTCCATTCATTCTATTCGGCTTTATAAAGGGTCTCTAGTCATTTCATTCAATCCATTTCTCGTACATTGGCGAATGTTCTGAAGAGAACTACCTGGAATATGCGAGCAATTCTGAGTGCCCGCAGTGATGTCACTTTCGGATGTTGATCATGAATCTACTTGGTCCATTCTTGTGCTTTCGAGTACATTCGTTTATGGATCATGATGTTATTAATAGTTGCGACAACAATTGCGGGACAGTAGCTCGCAGATTTATTTGGACATGTAACAATATATATATATATATATATATATATATATATATATATATATATATATATATATATATATATATATATATATATATATATATATATATATATGTATATAACTTACGTGAGATCCCAAGTCGTTGTCCAAAAAAAAAAATAAAACGCGAAGTTTAACTTTTGGAAGGATCAACTTTATTCTTTGAATATTAACTTAAGACTAGCTTGACAATGATATGATTCGTTCCCATTACACTTCTTCATACAAAGGGAACGTTGCTTATCTGCTAAAAGGAACCAATGTAGACCAAATACCAATAATTGAACGGATGCATGGGATTTAATTAAAATCTTATCTCAACATTCCCATGAATTCGTTCGTGTGAATTTTAATTAAATACTTTGTTTAGATTATGTACTTGGGTGGCATCTTGGGATGCACAAGTGCAGTGGCTCTGACGTCACTTATATATATATATATATGTAAGCTTATACAAAAAATGATAATATATCTGTATTGTTTGGTGGCTAACGAAAAACTAACTCATGTTTATTGATATATTATATTTAATATTTACATTTCATTTCATTAATATTTACATTTCATTTCATTTCATTTGATTTCATTATACTTCATTTCCACACGGCCATTCCTGCATCCCATACGACCTCGGATGGCCATTTCTTCAATAAATCTTCAGCAGCTATCGTATAGCCAACGATATCTCCAGCACCGTCAAGTTTGGCCAACTTATACCTATCATTGCCGCACACTTCTATAATACGCATTGGGCCATTATACTTTGGTTTGATTTTTTGTCCTGCTCCAAACTGTGTTCTTTTTAACGCTAC
Source organism: Odontomyia ornata (assembly GCA_963969285.1). Lineage (NCBI taxonomy): Eukaryota > Metazoa > Arthropoda > Insecta > Diptera > Stratiomyidae > Odontomyia > Odontomyia ornata. Next base: position 52,218,045 of record OZ017741.1, read on the forward strand.
TAAATCGCCAATACTGAAACCAACTGCTTCTCGTCTGCGAAGGTTATACTTTCGACGGTTTTCTTCTTGGATTTTACTGATCTGTGCTCGTGCTTCCACACGCAAGTTGTTGCGTTCGTCGATGATTAACTTGTTATATTCAGCATTTACGATTTCCTCGAGTTCTGCATCTTCGGCATTTTTCATTTTCACTCCGATCATTAAATGAAAAGGTGTCATATTGATACTCCGGTTAAACGTACTGTTGAGGTAACGGTGCAAACGACCCACGTGTTTCCACCATTCTCCTGGCGAATCGATAGATAATTTGGTCAAGGCGGGTACTATCACACCATGTATTCTCTCGACCTGACCATTACTGCGCGGTACGCCCGTGGTTACCAAATGCAAATCAATATTATGGGAGCTGCAATAGTCTGCAAACATTTTTGATACGAATGCCCCTCCTCTGTCAGCTATGATTCTCCGCGGGTTACCAAAGTTGATTTCAATTGTTTCCATCTTCTTCATTACTTCCTCAGCATTCGTAGATTTTACTGGAAATACCCACGTAAACTTGCAAAATGCATCTGCGATGGTTAACAAATAATTATACGCCTTTCGGGACGACGGCATCGGCCCCATGTGGTCGACATGAAATGTATCTAGTGGAACATCTCCTTTAGGTATAGGGTGTAATTCTCCTTCCAATTTTCCACTTTTACGGTCACTGAGTATGCACGCAATACAATTTTGAATACATCGCCGAATTTCCGCATCTATTTTCGGGATGTAATACTGTGACTCAATCATTTGTTGAACTTTTTTAATTCCAAAATGCCCTCGTTCGTGAAATTTTTTGATCACATCAACTTCCATTGTCTCAGGGACCAATAAACGATCTTCGCCATCAATCGTTACGTAAATAACATCCTTCTTATTTTTATAGTTTTCATATGGTTCATGCTCCAAAACCTTTTTAATAGCCTGTATACGCTCATCAGTATCTTGGGCTAATCGAATCGACGCTAGCACGGGGGGCCGTGCGCTTATTATCATCACTGTCACACGTGACATCGCATCCACATGACGCAATTGATCAGATTTTCGATGCTCGATCTCGAAATCATATTCACTTAACGCAAATGCGTACCTTGTTATTTTCGGATGTAATTCTTCTTTTTCCAATGCCATCTTTATTGCTGAGCAATCCGTCACTATTTTAAAGTGGATTCCATGTAAATATGGTCGAAATTTTTTCAACGTTTGCACAACTGCGAGAAATTCTAATTCGTACGAATGGTAATTTCGTTCCGCCTGGGTTGTTGTCCTACTGTAAAAATGGCAAGGGTGCATTTAATCGTCATCTCCACATTGTAACAAAATGGCTGCCACCCCGTCCTTGCATGCATCAGTGTGAACTTCCGTTTTTCGTCTCGGATTGTAAATCGCCAGAACCGGATATTGAGATATCGTGATCTTTATCTTACGAAAAGCATCTTGTTGGAGTTCACCGAATTTGTATTGCTGCCCCTTCTTCAGCAACTCGCTTATTGGCTTCATGGTTATAGCAAAATTGGGCACGAAACGCCGGAAGTAACTCGCCAGGCCGTAAAAACGCTGTAGCTCCTTAAAGTTCTTCGGTTCGGGATAATTTGCTAGGTTCTTTACGTTAGCCGTTCCTGGTCGGAAATTACCACTTGATATTGTATATCCAAGGTAATCGACCGCTCGCTTCATAAATGCACACTTCTTCCAATTTATTTGAAGGCTGGATTCGGCTGCTCGATTCAATTCCAATTTCAATTTATGCAGTGCATCTTCTGCATTGCTAGCTGGCACGATAATATCGTCCACAAATATAATCACTGCACCACTTTCAATCATATCTTGGAAGACGAAATGAATGTATCGTTCAAAACTATTGCCATATATGCAGAGTCCAAATGGAGTTACGTTGAATTCAAACTGACCATCTTCTGTTGTGAATGCGGTGTACCTTTTACTACTTTCTTCAACCGGTACGTGAAAGTATGAATTTTTTAAGTCCAATGTTGAATACACGCGCGCGTCTACTAATTTGCCTATAGTGTCATCTATCAATGGCAATGGGTATCTGTCACGAATCACTTTCTTATTTACGTCACGATAATCTACGCAAATTCTTTTAGAACCGTCTTTCTTTGGGACTAAGACAACTTGACTTGCAAAATCACTACGAGATGGGCGAATAATGTCATGTTTTAACCATTCACTTATTTGCGCATGAATTATCTTGTTTTCAAAAGGCGAGCGCCTTCTCAAACGCTTGTAAACTGGAATTTCATCTGTGAGTCTAATTATGGTTTTCACAGGTACGTCTTTAGGTTTCATTGGCACGTACTTGCTTATCATTTCAGCAACTCTATCTTTATACTGGATTGGACAATCAATTTCATCACTACTCGAGTCTATATTCATTACTTTTATTGTTTCAAAAACTAAATCACTTTCCACTGACATTTCACTTTTCGCTTCATTGTCTCTTTTTACTTTCGAATTAATTTTAACTTCTCCTGAAGTTATAACGTAGTTAACCGTGTTGAGAAAACTTTTCCCGATCACAAAGAGAGCATCAATTGCTGTCGCGGGCACAACACAACACTTAACTTTATATTGTTCATTATCAATCAATGCATCAAGCGTAACTTGCATTGTCGAATACCCGGAAACATTTTGTTCTCCATATCCACGAATTTGCACTGTTGAATATTCAACTTTCTGACAATCATTTCTTATATCCGACCGCAAATCATCCCGAATTAAACAAACGTCACTGTATGTATCGACAACCGCATTTACTATTTTGTCATTAATACTCATACACACAATGTTTTTGTCTCCTTTCAAATACTGGATTCGATGTACGCGCGATATAGCTTTGTTTTCTATTTAACTCTTACATTTCTTCACTATGTGATCGGATTGCCCACAATGATAGCACTTCGGACTGAATTCTTTTTTCGGACACCTTTTTGCCTGATGACCGCCATCACCACAATTGTAGCAATTCCCTTTTCCAATTTTCGGTTCCTCGCGCTCTTTAGCTCTTGAGTTGACCTTCATGCGCACTTTCTCGTACGTTTCCAGAGCCTTCTTGAGACTTACTATAGACTGTGCCTCATACATCATTGCCTTATTGTGTGGGTCGTCTGGGATGCCATCGCATATGTACTCATACAGCGTCGCTTCATCTATGTTTGCCATCTTTGCTATGCGTTGCATTTCATAGATGCAGTCTATGTATTTCTCATCCCGGCTTTTTCTGCGCGTTGCCAATTTTCGGTGGATATCAACCACACTCACACGTTGGCCGAATTCTGCTTTCAATGCTGTTTTGAGTTTTTCCCACGTAAAAAGGCCCGTTTGTGCGATCATAAAACGCCTTGCCGTACCGACTAGTATTTTCCGGCACATAATCATCTTTTTGTGTCCGTTCCACCCAACTGAATCACATATGTCTTCGAATTCAGCAATCCACATATCTATGCTTTGTCCTTCATCCGCTCCAAATTTTTCGAATGAATCCTCCATGTCTCTAAACGTAAACGCAGCAAATTCATTTTTGTTTCCGCCTGGCTCTTCTGAGCCCATCATCGATTCTGTTTCCGCCTTGATGACTGTGGTGTCTGCATCTCCCGATTCGGCCATTGTTACATCTGCATCGTACTGAACGATTCGATCACAAAGTTCCTCTTTTGTACCCTTAGGCTCTAAGCCCCGCTTTGTACATTCCTCCATTAATCCGCACTTTGTGAACCTTCGATTCAGATCTTTCACTGTAACCGTCGTCATCTGGTAAAATGTATTTCACAACCGATCAAAACTAACTAATTCACTCGACCCCACTTCTGACACCATGTAAGCTTATACAAAAAATGATAATACGTCTGTATCGTTTGGTGGCTAACGAAAAACTAACTCATGTTTATTTATACGAATGGCTGTTGCCAAATTTAATATTTACATTTCATTTCATTTCATTTGATTTCATTATACTTCATTTCCACATATATATATATATATATATATATATATATATATATATATATATATATATATATATATATATATATATCCTCAATAGGTAAATATCTCTTGAGCAATTTATTCAATAATATTAGTTAGCTCAACGCGAAATGATCATTTTCGCCCAGAATTAGGATGTCTTTAAAGGTCGTCTGCTCATCGAGTGTGTCAATATGTTGATCTAATCTTCTGATTCTGTAATCGAGGAAGAATAAAAAATCGACGAAAAAATGAATTAAGCAGGATGCTCCAGCAAACGAAAATGCGCTTGTTACTTCCGAATAGCAAATTTTATGTTTTCTAATTGATATGCAAGATACTACGCAAACAAACAATGTGAATATAAGCCCACTAGAACTGATCAGAATCTTTAAAATGAAGTTACAGTATTTTAAAGATTCTGACAATGAAACTTGAAAACCTTCCAAGAATTCCAAGCTATTAATTAAATTTTTCCCTATCATATTCTTGATATTCTTAAAAGTGCTCTTGATATAATTATCTCGCTATCAATTTCCATCCAATTTGCCACCAATTTGTCATAATGTAAAGTTTCCCCACTTAGCTAACTAAAAAATAATAACCAAAAAGTTTATCCTTTCAAGTGCCTTACCACTACTAACCCCTCTAAAAGTCAAGTTCATCCTCCCCTCCCAAAAACTTCGTTCAAGCCTAAATCACCACAGAGATTTGCCCCATACCAAAAAACAACTACTATCATCATACCAGAAATGAAATCAGAGTACAGGATCCCACAAAAACCATCCGCAAAAAAAGGAGCTTCAACCCTCTCAGATAAAATCCAACCACTTCTCAAATTTTCCTCGTTCTGCACTTGAAATGATTTATAGGTTTAGTATAGTTTGTCTGCAGAAAAAATTGGCAGACTTCGCTGGCTGTATGGCATTGCTGGCTATTTTCCTTCTTCCGAAAGAAATTCGACAACCACAACATGCTTGGAAAAGTTTCTAATTAACATCCTGCGACTAATTAATTTTACCAAAATTGAAAAAGTCTTCGACATTACGCGGCAAGCATGGGGAATGAGGATTTTGATGGAAGATGGAATGAAAACGATGTTAAAGGATCAAACGACCTTCTCGTTTTTCACTTTTGGACTCGGAATCGTATTAATCTCATCATTTTCCCATTTAGAGCGTTTTCTTGAACGCCTTTTATCGATAAGCTAGCGCGTTTTTTGAAATGGATAAGGAAGAATGATGAGCGGAAAAGAAAGAGAGCTACGACTTGAGATGAGCAGTTGCGGACTTGAATAAAGCCTAATGGAGATAATGAAAAGGACATTTACAGTCGAAACCGGAAAAAAATACAACCATTAACTTCAAGGAAACCTACAATCCCATATAAACCAACCTTCCTCCTTTCAGTAAAGTCCATCTTTAGGCGCAATAGAAGTAGGACAAAACTTCAACTGTTTCCAAAGTGTTTATAGTACGGTGGAAATGTAATTTATTATTCACACCCAGATTATTTAGATAAGTAGATAAATATTAAGCCTTGCTTGTATCCTGCTCAAACCACGTACTAGATAAACGACACGCGATAAGACAAGGTAGAATTCCAAGACATATCTAAATAAAATCACTTCTCTTCATCCACGAGGTTTACAAATTGTCCTGCTTGCCACGTGGTTTTATGGGAAAGTTCCTTAGCGAGTATTTATGCCTTTTCACCCTCACCTACATACCATCCCGCGCGGTCTTGTGATGTTAAAGTTGAAGTTGAGTAGGAGTGAATTGGCAAAACGAGCATGGTATATTTAGTCATGGTATGTTGAGGAGGATTACCTAAAGCTTAGGGCCAAACACTAATGAATCACAAAGCCTAAGGTCCGGGTCTTGAATTTCCCGCTAGACACGTGATGTGAGTGTTTGTTTGCTTGTTTGTTTATTTATCCTTTGCACTTGCCTTGTCAAATTGAATAGCAAAGGCAAAAGGTGGGCCCAGAATACTCTCTAATCGAGAGATAAACGTGAAATTAAGTAATTTAAGTAATTGCCTGAGCGTAATGAGTGAAAATGTTTCGTTGTTCTTCTTCTTATTCTAAGATCATCGCCACCGTAGTTAGCGTAGTCTTCGTCGTCGTCAAAGGAATTTATAGAAAATTAGGGTGTGTACTTTATTTGGGACCAAGGAAATGATGCTATGAAAAGCATGAAATAAGGGTGGAGAAGAGTGTGATGGGGATGTTGTACTGTCTTACGGTCTTGTGAACAATTAATTGAAAGAAGACAACACAGAATGAGTAATTGCAATGGAGTATCTGCTATTTGGGGTCGGATTCCACTATTTGATGATTATGTGATTTTAATTGGCGAAGGAAGTAAATTCATGTGAAACACTTGCGATATAACTGATTTCAATTTCTTTAACTAAATACTCGACAAAAATAAAGTTAAGCCTTGAGTAATCGAAATCAATTAAAACTCAATTACCCTAAGCACAGTTCCCTACACGCTTTCAAAAGAATCTTCCAAGAAGGTATCATTTGCACATTTAAGCTTTTTCAGGACATTGTTAAACAAATTTTACACAGACCTACTAGTTTTGCGTCTTATCTATCAATCCTCCTGCCCGTGCGTGATAGCAAGTTTTTTTCAGAAACTATAGAAACTGCAAAGCTCAAACTTTGTGAAAACGTCAGTCAAGTGGTGATCTCTTGAAAATCTAGGTCATCTGAAAAATTTTAAAGGGGCTCCCTTTGTACCATAGAGAACCATTAAAAAAGTTTTTTCAACAGAGCTAGTCAAGTGGGGTATCAAATGCAAGGTCCTTACTAGAACTTTAGGAATCTGAAATCAAAAAGTTAGTTTTGTGCATCGCAATAGGATATCTTTAAGCCAAAAGATCTACTAAAAATCACGAAGCAGTAGCAGTACAAGGACAATAAACACCGCAGAAATAAAAATTCACCCAACAGTGTTAATACTCGTAATGGTATGATTTTTAAATTTAACGTTTTCCACCTAAAACCGAAAAAATACCACTAAACAAGTATTAGGGATTGAAACATATTTCAAATCGACCTGAGCACTAACATAATCATCGGATTTTCATGAAAATTTAAACAAAAATGTTGAATTTGAATATCTTCAATTGGCTGAGTATTCAGAGAAACTAGCTAAACTGGAACATATTGACGGCTAAAATGTGCTCGTAAATCAAACCCTCTACCTTTTGGATAAATTTGAGTGATTTCTTGTACAAGTTTTTTTTTTGTGGTTGGGAGGTGAATGCCGTTGACGTGCTGATTGTAGAGGTTCTATGTCCACGGGCGACTGAACTAACCTCCAAACACCTACCCTGTTAACCTGAGGACCTAGCCTGAAACTGTCTGATACATTACTTTGGGCCAGATCTCGTTTCATTACGCCATGAAGCACCTTCAAGCTGGGAGTCCATCCTTTAGCAAAAGGAGACAAGCTGTCACTCAGCTCCAACGCCCCCGGCTGCTGCAAGTCCCTTTTTCAGTTTGGACTGCCAAACATAATGGGCCACATAGTCTCATTTATCAACCTGTATAGGCCCGGTTGCAGCCTGTCGTAAAAAATGTATGGCAAGCATCGTCTTTCTCTCCTTGGTAAAATCTAAAGTTGGGGGACCGTTGTGAAAACGACAATTTTAACTCAATAGTTTCGTCAGATGGGAGTCAGTCTTACCATGCCTTCAATTTTGCCATGGCCCGGGATAGGTCGTGCAGTCCCCCTTCCTTTGTGCAATTCACCCAAGACTGCTGGCAATCGCTGAGTGAGCGCTGACTCTTCTCGCAGGGATTGTCTCCATTGCATCATCGTTTCGACGCAGGTAAATAGCGTGGCACTCTCTACCAAAGAGTACGACAGGTATCATGCCTGCACCAATTCTCACCGCTGAATCAAAGACTATCAGATATGCTGCAATCCTCAAGTGCTCCTCTTCTCTGTATTTGCGCCAAGCGTTTTCAGTATACCTTCTTACTGTGAGCTACCCTAAAGCACTCATCAAGAAGTGTTTTCTCGGTGGGTTGGTTTCCCCTACGTTGGCCATAAGTCAACTCATTGTCGATACTCCCGAGGCAGCCTTCTCACCCGTTGGTCTGATTTGCTCGAAGAAACTCATCGTTGACTCAACTAGTAATCCAGGTACTTCACCGCTGACTTCCACTCAATTAGTATGTCTTCAATACTGATCATCCTTATTCTAGGGCCTCTCTTCTTTTCCAAGATAAGTACTTCGATTTTTTCCAATACTAGACTGAACCCAGGAATAGTCGCCCAGTCTCTTACTTGGCGCATTAGCCTACCTAGCCTCAGTTACGCTCATTCAACGGTACAACCAGTAAGTAGGGCCTTAACATCGTTCACATAGCCAATCAAGCGCGACTCATCTGTCATCTCCAGTCTTAGTAGCTCATTAGATGACAAATTCCACAGGATAGATCCCTGGACAATACCTAATATAACGCCTATCCTTCCTTGGCCCTGTGTCGTATCATAAAGAAGGCATCGATTTTTCAGATAGTCCCTCAGACGCTGCATGAGATATTCTGGAATTTGAAAAGGGTTTTCAACGTATCAAAAATGTCCCCCCATCTAGCGGAGTTGAAGGCATTCCTAACGTTGAGTGTCACCAACAAAATGATCTGTCGCTTGGTGCGGCTATATGCCTCTAGCTTTTGGACCACGCTCACCACCTCTGTAATCGCATCAATGTTGGGATGTCCTGCTCTAACGCCGTATTGCAGAGGAGATAGGTCTCCAATAGCACGAATTGCGTCAGTAGGTCTTTCCTTGATGAATTTCTCTAGCACTTTCCCGGCCGTGTCTAGCATACATAACAAACGGTGATCTGGGATTTCCCTTCTCCTTGCTAATCAGCACGAGCCTCGGTACTTTTCATCGTATCGGGAAAACCCCACCCCGTAGGCAAGCGTAGAATGTGCAGAGCCGGAATTCAGGACGATGATAATAGACAAGTTGAAAATCCTCAGTTGGAACACCATTTGGGCCTGCAACTTTCCTTGCTTTCAATGATAGGACTGCCTCTTTCAGTTCTGGCTGTGCGAAAAGTGGACACTTGTTTTCTGTTTCACTGTGGACCGTGTCAATTTTTCTGATCCTCTGGGGCATCAAACTTTGGAATAACTAACTTATAGCCAAAGTTGCACCACTAGATCCTGCCAGCAGCAAGCCTTGTTGTTGTTAATCGGTATTCGAAGGTATTTACTGTCCGAGTTATATGCTGCTACTCGGTTGTATACTTCGTCGCAGTACCGTTCCCATTGAGTTTCATGTCAAAGTTTGTGACACTGTCTTCACTTTTCAGCAATTTCAGTCGACCACCAGTTCACTGGAGGCTTGCTGTAGCGGCCCCTCTGAAGGGGCATAGAAGCGCTGTAAGTAGGCTTGATAATGCTCATAGCTGAATACACCAGGTATTGAGTTCCCACATCCTCAGCCAGCTATAAATCTCCAGCAATAGCGTACCTGCCGTGAGAACCTTGCAATATCATGACTAATGATCTCGGAAACAGATTTTTCATTCAGTGGCCAGGTTAATCTCATCTTAAGGGAGAGGTACCATTGAACTTACGTTACTAAATGAGAAGTTTCTTTGCGAGATCTCGGCACCTGACAGTCGGAAGTTTTTTTTTTGGAGCACTACAGCCCCTTTCGGACCTTCGCTAAGAGATCGTAAGAGTATCTCATTATAATCATCGATTATGTCGGCACTCTACAAGTCGATGTGGTCAGTATCATGCTTTGGCCATGTGTCCGTCCACCCAGCTGCGAAATGTTCTGATTTTTAAACCAGCACGTATCAAAGCTGAACGGGCTTATCGTCTGTCTGAAGACTCACTCAAACTAAATCTCGTTGCCGCCAACGAGTATCAAAAAAAAAGACCTTTGGCTTATAGGATAAGTGCTCCAACCACTACACCATGCGGACAACTGATAGTCAGAAAAAGGAAAGACGAAACATTACGTGCGTGAAAAGTCAGTCGTGAATCATCTATGGAAATTAGATTGTTGCGAAAAAGATAGGACCCATTGCCAAAGAGAAAATCCAAGATTTCTATTATAATTTTGTGTAGGATAGTATGCGTGTCTCTGGTTAACATCCTCTCTGCGTTTGTAGAAGAAAAGCGTAAAGTAACTTGAAAAATCAGTCAATCGGACCAAATTTGACGAAGGCACGTAGCGTGACTGTGGTTTTTTGGGAAGGGTTATAACTTGATTTCTTCACAAGATTTTGCATCTATCGAGGTTATAGTTCAATAGTATTCCATAAACCCATAGACTCATTGGAATTAATTTAAGGACCCCTCGTTTAAACTGTGCCTCAAATGGAAAAGATCTTTCTGATGTACTGCAGCACATCAGAAAATACTTCCTGAATGGGAAACTTTGTGCGACCGGTATTTCAATAGGAGGTCTTACTTTTGGGAACTATTTAGCTAACATTAATGAAAAGGCCGGTCAAATTCTAACAGCTGCCAAAATTATATACGTTCCTTAAGATGTTCATAAAGGAACTGCAAGCTTAGAAAAATTATTCACAGTTAATTAATTGTGACGGCATCTGGCAAACAGTTTGTGCTCCATACTCAACAAAAGGAAGTTTTTTATCAGAGTTGAAATGAAGGAAAGTACAGCAGATGATTAATTTTAGCCATTAGATGCTATTCTCATAAGTGGTGCTGAGAAATTATCATATTCGTTAACAACTGCCAAAAAACTCTTCCTGAAACTTGACAGCGAAGCGAAACTGGTAGGTCTGTAAATCAATGGAAATAAAACAAAGCTGATGACGCAGTCAAGAAAAAATACCTCAAGCACACAAAATATCACACTTGGCGAGTATCAAAAATATGAGCGATTTTGCGTATTTAAGCGCCAAAATAACGAGAACCAGCAATGAAAGAGATGAAATATTGTACCCCGAAGAATACAGCTCGCAAATAAAACATTTTATTCAATTTTGACAATCTTGGAGACTAGCTGCATACACAGGAAATCAAAGCTCCAAGTATACAAATCTGCGATAAGATGCTTGGGTTAGGATCCATGTTTCACCCAAGCATAACACATATGCTATGGGTGAAACATGGATCCTAACCCAAGCATCTGCAAATATATTGAACGCCTTTGAGCATCGGGTCTTGGGCGAATAATCAGAACGAAACTAGACAGGGACCAATGGCGAATCTAATACAACTATGAGTTGTATGAAATTTTTGACGAAGCAGAGGTCTCGAAGATTATAAGACTGCGGAAGCAGCAATGAGCTGATCACATGAATCGTATGGATGAACAACGGATACCCGAAAAGGTATTCGTTGGAAGTACTGAAGGTCGGAGATCAGTAGGGATACTGAGAAAACGCTGATCTGATTCGGTCGACGAAGACAGTTCATCGCTGCTCGGATTTCGAAATTGAAGGACGCGGTCAATGAACCGAGACAGTTGGAGGCGCTATTTGCAGGAAACGAAGGCCCGAGAGGGGCTGTAGAGCTAAAAAGAAGAGGAAGAAGATAAGGATGGTGTCCCAAGTCCAAAGACTAATGCATGGATGGACTGTTAAGTGAGTTTTTCACGGTTACCTTAGTCGATCTGATTGGGAAATTTCGAATAAACCCAAAAAAAGTGCAATAATTTTAACGCAATCTGGGTAATTATTTGACAGGTGTAAATGAGTCAAGTTTTTGAGATTAATAATCTTTCCTTCTCACACGTTGGTCTTAATAAAAATTGTGAGCTTTAAAGATTTGCAGCACACATTTTGTGAATGATTCCGGATTTTAAACGTCATCCTCTCAAATAATTCGACAGCACCAGATATCATTTTCTCATTCGACTTTCATTAAAAGGATGTTCAATTACATGAGAACTAGTATTTGACAAAAGTATTTATCTTTTCTCAAATGAGAACAAACAATGTCGTACAAGCTCATTTTAACCTGCCACAAATACTTTTTTTTCATATGTATCTTCTAATATAAAATGTAGAAAAATTTTGGCTTTAAAAATGATGAAGTTTTTTCTTTTTCGAAGCGCTACAGCCCCTCTTGGGCCTTCGCTTCGTGCAACAAGCGCCTCCAACAATCTCGGTTCATTGACAACGTCCTCCGATTTCAAAATCCGGGCAGCGATGAACTGTCTTCGTCGATCGAGTCAGACTAGCGTTTTCTCGTTTCCCCACTGGTCTCCGGCCTTCAGTTCTCTCAACGAACACCTTTTTGGGTATCCGTTGTTCGTCCATATGATTCATATGGCCAGCCTATAGCAGCTTTCACAGTCTTACACTCTTTGAGGCCTCCGATTCATCGAGAATTTCATACAGCTCATGGTTAAACCGAATTTGCCGTTGGTCCCCGTCCAGCCTCATTCCGATTATTTACCTCAGTATCCGTGAATACACTTTAAAAATGACTTTATTGTACGGTTTTTTGGATCTAAGTAAACTTTCAAAATATTCATTTAAATATTACAATGACAATTGATGACCAGATTATGAAATTTATTGTAGTGTCAAAGTGTCTTAGTTGAAGTATATTTTTGAATATTTTGAAATGGTTTCTGTCAATGGTTAAAAATTAAGGGTGGTGTAAATCTCAACGTTGTGTGTCATGTTGTCTTCTATTAGAAATAAACATTATTTTAAATATAACCGGCATAATGATATTTAATCCTACTTGACTTCGGCGGAAGTAGTTGTTTTCAATTTTACCTGCTCAAGATTGCTAAGTCATGGTGTCTTGCATAGGAGAGGAGTACGATGCCCTCTATAAATTTTTCAACTGCAAAAATGGGAAATGTTGCATAAAGGTCACTTTAATAAATTTGGAGTGATCTCCCGGGGACTATAATCGATCTTCCCGGAGACTATAATTACATCCGTTGATAAAGAGAACCATGGCCAGCCTTTTGCAGCTTCCGCATACTTACAATCATTGAGACCTACAGCTTGACAAAAATTCTATACAGCTCATGATTATATCGAATATGCCATTGATCCCCATCTAGCTTCGCTCCAATTATTCGCCTCAGGACCGGTCACTCAAAGGTGTTCAATATATTTGCGGATCCTTGGGCTAGGGTCCATGCTTTACGCTAAGTGTTTAGCACAGGTCTCATTTCAGATTTTTATACTTGACGCTTTGTTTTTCTGTATATGCAGCTGGTCTTCAAGATCATCGAGTTTGAAAAAAAACCTTTTCTTTGCAAGCTGTATTCTTCGGCGTATTTGGTCTCTTTCATTAGCGGTTCTCGTTATTTTGGCACGTATTGTATTCGCTTAGCGTAATATTTTGTGTATTTGGGATATTTTCCTTCAACTGCGTCATGAGCTTTGTTTTGTTCTCATTGATTTGTAGCCCTACTAGTTTTGCCTTAGCTGTTAAGTTTCTGGAAGAGTTCTTTGGCGGTTGTTAATGACCATGAAAAATGTTGATGTCATCCCCATAGGCCACTACTTGGCTCGACTTGTATGGTAATGTACCTCGTGTTTCGACAGGTAGCTTCCTTATGATGTACTCCAGAGCTAAATTGAAAAGTAATGGGGCCAGCCCATCACTCTGCTCTAGTCCAATATTTGTGCTAGAGGTATCGGTGAGTTGGTTATTAATGTGGACCTGAAAGGTCGTCGATGTCATTGTCATTTTGGTCAGACGGACTAATGTATCTGGGACGCCAAAGCAACGCATTATTTAGTGCAGTAACATTACGATCAAAACGGTCATACGCTTGCTTAAAATCAACGAATATTTGATGTATAACTAGATTGAACTTCCAACATTTCTCGAGTATCTGTTTGACTGCAAACAGTTGGTCTATTGTCGATCTACCTGCTCTAAAACCACCTTGACGCTCCCCAATAATACTGTTGGCGTATGATTCGATTTTATTTTCTAAGATATTTGAAAATATTTTGTACGCCGTTCAAAGTAGGGATATGCCTCCATAATTTTTGCACTGTAGCTTGTCTCCCTTTTGTGGATAGGGAATTTAATTGATTGACTCCACTCTTTCGCCGTCTTTTTGTAGGCTAATGTGCTGGTTGACTTTATGAATAGCATTATGAGCACTGCCGCCACCAAAAGTGATGAACTTGGATCTGTTGCGAACTCCGGCGTACCAACTTTCTCCCATTCGCAACTTCAAATTGCCACCGCAACATCTCCACCATTCTTTGGGCACTCCTACCTTTTACTCTGTGTATTTATTTATTTTTAATTAACATTTTTCCAATTTCCCTATAATTTTTACTTCCCCATTATCACAATCCTACCCTTTCCCCTTATTTCCAACTAAAATAAAATAATATATAACATGCTAATAATTTCAATTTTCTCACTAGCAACATTCTATTCATTATTTCCCACAAACAAATTTTATTTTTTTATACTAGCAAAAATTTATTCACGTTTCCTTATTAATAAAGTTCAGTTTCATGAACATCAAGAAAGAGTTGAAGTTGCTAATTTGATGGATCGGAAATCAATTTAATGTGGCCCCGTTGGTAGCGTCATGGATTCTCGACCGGGAGTCCGCTGGGACCCTGGGTTCAAGTTCCCCGAGCACAGGGAAGCGCTTTTATGGAGTATCGACAAAAACAATTGTTCCGTATGTATATGATAATTTGCATCTAATCAAACGCTTCTTTGATTATGCAAATCGGCATATATTCAAAAATGGAAATTGTTGCCTTTGTCAGTACGAACAAGATGTGTGGGTAGCAGAATCGAAGTGTAATAAACTTAGATTGCGTTCCCCAGATGCGGCAGCGGTAATGAAAACTGAAAGAATTGCGGGATCGGATTTGCTGGAGGTGAAATGTGAGATTGGGTTGTTGAATTGTGGGGAGTCAGTTTTGGACTTTGGGAATAAGAGGGATTTGATTCTGTGCGGTGTTAGAAAAAAGATTTTGTTGATTTGGAGTGCGGGGAGAAGTAAAACGTGATTTGGAAAAAAGATTTTGTTAATTTGGAGTGTGGGGACAAGAAAATCGTAATTTGGACAAAAAGAATTTTGTCAATTTGGAGCGCGGGAACAAGAAAATTCGGATTTAAAAAAAAGGTTTTATCCTATTGAAAGGCGGGAGCAAGAAAATCGTGATTTGGGTTGTAAGACGAAAGTGGGATCGTGAGTGAACGAAAGTTTTTGAATGGAATTTTCAGTGTCGAAAAAAAATATAGAACTAGAATTTGGATTGAAATTCAGTAGTAAGAATCAGAAGTGAAAGGAGTGAAATTGGAAAGCCATTAAAAGCTAGTAATTAAGATTTAAATATATTTTTGTAAACTAACCACCCACATTGCGGTAGAAAAAAAAAAGAAAAATTTGCTGCTAGTAGACGGAGCAGAGGAAACAGACAGTGCTGATGAAAGTGGCCGTTGCGTTTTTTTTGTTTAGTGATATTAACGTTACAGTCTAATTTTCAGCGACCCCAAGCTTCTTTTGATGTAATTCACCGAGCGAGAAGTGAGTACCAGTTGGTTTTTTCCTTTTTTTAATATCTTCTATTGTACTATAAATTATAATCCTTTTTTTTTTTTTTCTTATTTGGTTATGTTCTTTTAAATTTCGAAAGGGGTTTTTATTAGTTTTTTTTTAATTGTTATTCTTCGTAAAGTTTGATTTGGAGTTATAATTTATGAATTAAACAAACGGCCATCTCACATTAAGACGATAATATTTCATTCTTAAAATTACCTCCCCCGTTCCCGTCCTTATCCCTCCGTGTTAGTGTTTTTATGTAAGGTGGTCCCGGAAGCCCCATGACACGATTTAGCGCTAGCCGGCTACATACCCCTCTGCTAAAACTTAATGTTTGCAACTGCGGTGACTTCCACGGCTGCAACAGATTTCATCTATATCCGGCACTTTATTATTTTTTAGGGCTTTCATGGTGAAAAAAAAATCATCGAGAGTCGGATGGCCAAGAAAAGTTCTCCGAAAACATTTATAAGCTCCGATTTTCTGGAGAAGTATGGAGGATTAATGAGGTTCTCGAAATATGATGCCCATTTTTCTTTAATCTTGGTTTCATCAGCGATAATATTGCCGATGTCATCACGAAAAAGCGCGGTTTTAAGCAGATAACCTTATTTCAGGCTTTTCACTGCTTTATATGCTTGTCTTGTGTTGTTGCTCACTAGACTTACATCTATACTTTTCAATTGGTCGTCAAAGTATTTCATTTTCTTAATTCTAACGATGTTATTCGCTACTCTTCTGAGATTTTGATGGTGCTCCCTCTGTCTTGGTTTTCCTACCTACGTATTCTTCGTTCTCTTGATTTTTTTTTTGTCTAACGCATTCTGGCACTCATCATCGAGCCAAGGATTTCTTTTGCGCTGGGCTTGATGTATGATTGTCTGTTCTGCAACGGTGTTAATAGCTGTTTCCACTCCCATCCAAAGCTCGTTGCTCATTGCCTGTTTTCAGCGATGCGTCTAATAAGATGAGAGCCGTTTGGAGCCTTTCGATGCCAAATTTTTGTAACAGGCTAGTCTTCGCTAAATATGCCTTTGACATACGACATTGGTAGGTTAATTTGATCAATTGGCTCCTCAGTATGTACGGACGTCAAGTATGCTCGAGGCCCAACGTTGTTGAACCAGAATGTGGTCGATCTAGTTTTTCGTGATGCCATCCAGTAATACTCAGGTCGTTTTATGAATGCGTCAATGTGGAAAGCAAGTCGAACGTATGACTAGATTTCTACTATACATGCAAAGTCAATTAGGCGCTGGCCGTTATCATTTGTTTCATTGTGGATGCTATATCCTCCAGTCGCTCCCCGATGAGATTCCTTCGGTATCAGCCAAATTTTGAAGAATTTTGCCTTTGTGTCGATCGCACACAAGCGTTCATTGACCGCCATTGAAATCAATAACGTGCGATTTGAACTCGCTTTCCACAATGAAGGCCACTCCGAATTCTTGTTTTTAGTAGGCTTCCCATTTTTGAATATTGCGTGCGATCTCAATTTCTTGAATATCATTTCCAGTCCAGTTCGTATCCTAGATTATCAGTATTTTTCATTTCTATTGACAGACGTTAACAGCGCCAGGGTAATTGAGTGATCTGAAATTTCACAATCCAATGCCATAGTCCTTTCTCCGTTTGCAAGGTCATTGCCGGTAGTCCAATCCATTCCGAGGCCCTCTTATGAGCTATTACCCGGAGAGAAAATTCCAAGTGTTGTATACATGCCTTTTTTTAGTAACTTTTGTTTGTATTGGAAATGTTTCTTCCAGTAGTCAGACCCTTCAAAATAAAATTTTAGAGGTATCTCACCGTCCCAGCTTAAGCCAGACTAATTGGTCAAGAAAAAATATTCGATATATTTGTTTTGGATATTTTGCTCAGCTATTAAACCTCAAACTTTTTCGCCAAATCATGTCTTTATAATGATTGTTTAAAGGTTATATGAGTTCAAAAATAAATATTCCATGCATCCCAACGCCTTAAACTAAAAAATTTCCTTATTTGATCGGTCAATTGCCTCTCACAGAAGTTTGAAAATACTTTCAATTTAAAAATTAACTTTTGAACCATTTCACGCTGAAATAGTACCCCCAGAAGTGGCTAAAAGGTTTGGTTGCTTCGACTCTGACATCCCTTAAAAAGTTGAATTTCCTATAATCACTTCAAACTTCAAGTATTCTTAGAAATTTGAGCGCAGAACGAAAGGAAATTCTTAGCTATAAATATTACTTAACAACAAGGTAGGCGGAATATATTTCACCTGATTACATTGACAACTCTGAATATGATGGGTTACTTGTAGTTTTAAATTCTCGTCTGCTATGAACACTGTGAATTCAACATGCTCCGAAAATGAGAAAGAATGACGTTTTATGACCGACAACATTGTATGTCTCATTTGATTATCCTAAACACTTTTGAAATTTTTCCTAATAGCAACCTCTGGCAAATGTCAGAGAACTACATTTGGAATACCATCGGTACCACATGATTTCTTGTTGTTTATCCTGTGAAATATGAAACACAAGTCTTCAAAGCTGACAAAATAATCAATAAGATTCAAGCTCGGTATGAGGTCAGATGTTAATGTTTCATTGAAATGAAGAGTTGATTTGAAGTCGGAAACTTTTGCTTCAACGACCTCTAAAATATTTCATTCCCTCTCTCAGGGTTTGGTAGACGAACCAATTCAAAATGTGTTCTAATCAGGGCAAGTTTATGCATCCCTCTCATATAATCCTGTTTGCATTTCTATCCGGAGTCGTACTATCAATTTCGATACCAGCCCTATCGAGAAGATTTATCTCATCACTAGTGACTTAAATATTCGATACCTTCACTCGAGACAAAGTCAAAGTCAAAGTCAAAAGCGCTTTATTTAATACCAATCGTTATAAATTTTTAAAAGAACATAAAGCAAATTCCAAACAATAAAACTATAAAAAACTTAATGGCCCGAATGGCTCTCTAAATTTATACGTTAACAGTTAAACACATTTAATGAAAAAAATACACTTGCAAATTTAAATTATTTAATATTATTAGATATTTTTTGATTCAATTGGAAAAAGGAGAAAAAACCAATCAGCATTATTCAAAAATTACTTATACTACTAACACAACAATGAACTTATATCCTATACCTAATATGTTACACCCTAATTCTAAATAAGTTCAATCAAAAAAAAAAAAAAAAAACAAACATTACCTTATATTGAAACCTATACCTAATTTATAATACAAATAAACAACAATACTAGATGTAGCAATAATGAGATGAATCTGAAAAACTAAGTAACGAGAAAAAGCACAAAAACAGAAAATAAACACGAATAATTTAGACATTGTCATTCAGCCACCAATACCTAGATTGCCCCGTCTCAACTCGACCAGCCTCAACGAATCTAGCAAATGAGTATCTCCATTGGAATTGTTGGTCTCGTGAACTCAGATTCGGAGGATATTTTATCTTCTTATCGGTGGCCCGTCGGTATATGTGATATATGATTGGGACGCCGTCAGAATCAAAAACATATCGATTCATGTCCAAATATACGAATGCTTCTGGAGGAACGAAGCCAGTAGTGAGGCAAGTCACAATATACCCGTCTGTAGGGTGGAACGGCTGTGAAATCCAAGGGTTTTCACTCACAGTTACAGATCTTGCGATATGATTCCGAAGAAGTTTCAATGTGAAGATATCGACTCTTGTCACTTGAGCGGTTTGATAAATTTTTCTATTCGATATATAGTGCTTCCAATCCGTCTCAGGCTTTCTGTACAAACCAGTACATGCACGAAGACATTTCCTTTCGAAAACTCTTAATCTTTCCATTGTACTAGCACTCTGGTTGTACCAGACCTGGCATCCGTATGTCAAAACTGGTCTAACCAGGGTCTTGTAACAAATAACTTTGACTTTTTGATCAATGTATCTGGAATGAAAGAGTCGCCGAAGAGCCATGACTACTTTTAGTGCTTTACTGAGCATGATTTTGACATGTTCAGTATAGTACAGATACTGATCGAGATGAACAGCGAGGTATCGAACACAGGATTTATGTGGAACCCGTTCTGAACTACCCTCGCCAGCCATGATGTGGAAATCCTTCCAATTACGTTTCAGATCTTGACTGGCCCCCTGCAGCGTTGTCCGAAACAAAATTGTTTCGCACTTCTGCGCATTGATTTTTATTCGCCAATTGTCGATGTAAAGCTGCACATCATTAAACATTTTTTGAAGATTGCTCTGAACTATTGTAGCTTTTCGGTCTGCCGTATAGATGATCAGATCATCAGCAAACGCTACCAATGATCGCGTTGGCGAGACATTAAAATCAAAGCTGCTCAATAGCTTGCGAATGAATATTGAGAAAAGCAGGGGCGCAGTAACTGTTCCCTGCTGTAGACCATTCAAGACCTTGAATTCGCGCATTGTTGTCAGATTTTCATCAGTTACAACAAATGATTTCCCGTATAACATATTACACATCATGGCGCCAAGGTGTCTGGGGAACCTGTCCTGAAGAAGTTTGAAAACTAGTCCATCTAACCACACCGTATTGAAGGCTTTCTCCATATCAATGAGACATGCTCCAACACATTCTTTGTTGTTTAGTTTCCAACAGATGTCTGAGGTTACTTTCGTTATTGCATGTATGATCGAATGCCTGGCACGAAAACCAAATTGGCAATTCGGCATCAACTCATATTTCTCAATGTGGGCGTTTAATGCTCTGTTGAGTATCACTTCAAACACCTTGCTGATGTTAGGCAGTAAGCTGATTGGGCGATAGCTTTTGGGGCATGAAGATTCTTTTCCTTTCTTCAAGATCGGAAATACCTTAGCCTTTTTCCACTCATTTGGGAAATATGAATTGTTCAACATGTTGTTGAACAATATGCAATAATTCCTAATAGCAACCTCAGGCAAATGTCGGAGAACTATATTTGGAATACCGTCAGTACCACATGATTTTTTGTTGTTTATTCTGCGAAATATGAAACACAAGTCTTCATAGCTGACAAAATAATCAATAAGATTCAAGCTCGGTATGAGGTCAGATGTTAATGTTTCATCGAAATGAAGAATTGATTGGCCGTTCAGGCTTGATTTGAAGTCGGAAACTTTTGCTTCAACGGCCTCCGAAAATATTTCATTCCTTCTCTCTGGGTTTGGCAGATGGACCAATTCAAAATGTGTTCCAATCAGGGCAAGTTTCTGCAATCCATCACATATAATCCTGTTTCCATTTCTATCCGGAGTCGTACTATCAATTTCGATACCAGCTCTATCGAGAAGATTTATCTCATCACTAGCGACTTCAAGATTCGATACCTTCACTCGAGACTTCCTGCGGAATAAGCTATTCACTTTCGCGAAAACGCCATCTGGGTCCTGTGGGCTAATACCCCTCAGTTTTTCCGCCCATTGATTGCTGACCTCACTCCTGAAGTATGAACGGATTAAGTTCCGGACATTCTTCAGGTGTAATTTCAACAAAGCCAACGAGGGATGGTTGTAGTCCAAAAATCGTCGATAAATATTGTTGACGCGTGTGAGAAGAAGGCTTTTCAATCTTTTCAACCTTGCGATGGTTGGTGTTTCATATCCTTCCATATTGTTTCGATGTTTTATCTTGGGAACGACTTTCTCAATCGTTTCCAACGTCAGCTTCTCTAACTTCGACAAATAGACATCTATTTCATCGTTAGTTAGATAGGAACCATTGAGCAAGAGTTGCCACCATCAGAAGGGGGACATTGCTTCTGGTATTCCCGATTAAACTTCTTTTGAAACTTTCCCCAGTCTGTTTTTTTGAAATTCAACCGATGGTTTCCATGTTGAACTGGAATGAGGAAGAAATCATCCCTTTGATGATTGATTTCCATTACGATTGCGTTATGGTCGCTATCGTAAGGAAGCACCTGCAGTTTCCGTTGAGGACTATTAAAGCTGAATTCAAGTCTTGCGTCAGCAATGCAGAGGTCCAAATATGAATTTGTCCTAGGGTATGTTGGGAACTCCGACCCATATAGGTTGCGCCTGTATTCAATTTGGTTCTCTGTTATCCATGACTTCAGGAATACACCTCTTTGATTATTGGTGGCGTTTAGCCATGATGTATGCTTGGCATTCAGGTCACCGGCAAAAATATAATAGTTATGCAGCCTGTTCAATTCGAGTATTTCAAACAAGGAATTGAGTTCCTCCTTGAACTTGAGAACATTTTGACCAGTTGCATAGGCAGAGATAACGAAGAGGTTATCCCCACCTGGCAGTGAAATTTTGATGACGGACACTTCAAGAAATTCAAAGTTTTTGAATTCGACTTTTTCAATATTTTGGAAACAATAGGGTCTTCTAACCAATATCCCGGTGCCACCTCCCCCATCACCTATTACCCTATCGTTTCTTACGAATGCAAAATCTTTGAATTCCGTGGAATGCCATGAATTGAGGTGGGTTTCAGTGAGAAGTATGATGTCAGGCTTTTGCTTAACAACAAATTCAAGGAGATAATCACGTCGATGTATAGCAACGATAGAGTTGACGTTGATCGATATGAGGCGAAGCCTATCCATGGGAATATGACTGAATGACAAGTTATTATTAGGCATTTGAAAGACCTAAACGCTGATAAGCAAAGTTAATTTTTGAATCTTGTTTGTCGATTCTCTCCGATAAAGAATTAAGTTGCTGGTAAATTTTGAGAAGCAGCTCATTATTGCCACTTACATTATTTACATTATTTCCAGCAATTTCTGCTGGTCCTCTAGCGGCGAGTGCAAACGATACTCCGGGCTTGACGAAGTTGGAAGGTATGATATTACGGTGTACTTGTGTTTGCTTTGGAGCAAATTTAACTTTTGCATCTTGATATCGGGAGCATCCTCAATATGATGCTGGGTGACCAAAAACACCACAGTTAACGCAGTATAATTTTTCTTTAGGCTCCGTCTGAGCCAATTTGCACTCACCGGGAGCATGAACGTCTTTGCATTTAACGCAACGATAGTGCATGGCACAATTGGCAGCCGAATGTCCAAATCTTTGACACCGGTAACACTAGTTGACCTCGCTTTTCTGGAGGCGTTCCCACCTCACCACTCTGAAATTCAAGTACCTTATTTGTTGAAGGGCACTTGGACTGCTCTTATTTGCAATTTGTACCAGGTAAAGTGGTAAATTCTTCCTTTCTACGGTCGACCTTCTTGTCGCAAAGGCTTTGACTGAAACAAAATCAATATCTGGTGCAGCGTCCTTAAGCACCTGAAGAAGATCAACCGTATCCTCTCCGCTGTCCAAACCTTTCAACAAGAAGGTCTGATTTTTTTCACTTTATGGGGTATAGGTGAAGTGTGGAGCCTCCCCAGAAATCAGCGCATCTTTTGCTGACTTGAAATCAACCAGTGATTTCGTCCTTATAGTTAATTTTTAGGCATTAACTCTTTTTATTTCGAAATTGGCCAGTTTATTTTCGGCTGCCAATAGCCGAACCATATCTTTCCCGGTTTGTCCGAACACGTTGATTGGCGGAACTTTTTCTGTCTTGTTGGAAGCTTTTTCAGAGGAACCAGCAGAACTGCAGGCTGGTTTTTCTCCTTATTTTTGTTCTTTAAATATTGAATAAAATTAACGTCAGTATCTTGATTAAAATTACCTCCGATGTTTTCTTCGATTTCCATATCTTTGGTTAATCCCTCCAGCGCTGCAAAATAATTTTGGCTCTCGTTGGTGCCACCAGCACTTAGAACTTCCTCTGGATTTACTTGCTTTGCACTTTTCTTCGGCTTTGTTACCTGTTGCCATTGATTTTGCGGCTGCGTCTTTTGAGGCTTCATCCCTTTCTTGAAAAGATCCTTGAGAGACTGTATTTCTTGCCTTAGTTCATCATTTTCTTTCTGCAATTTGGCCATTTGTTGATTGTCCGCTATTATTTGCAGCTTGCACCCTCCATCTACGGAGTTTTCTTCGTTATGTTTTCTTTTGGTGATTGTCGCCAGTTTTGTATTCGTCGCTTCCCCAGGTTGCCCCAACGGTGGGAAGCCGTCGGGCTCCTCCATACCAGCGGCGAAATTTTCTTTGTGAATTTGTTTTTCGTTACCAATCGAAGTAGAAATATTCGATAGAAATTTCCTGAGTCGATTACTTCGACAATATAAGATTTTTTTCCGATAAAAATTAACTTCGGACTAACGTTTTTAAAAAATTAATTTAATTTTTGAAAACTTTTGACAGGAGCGATTTAAAAGACGTCTATACGCAAAGACTACTACGATCCATCCCTTCACTCGAGACTTCTTGCGGAATATGCTATTCACTTTCGCGAAAACGCCATCTGGGTCCTGTGGGCTTATGCCCCTCAATTTTCCCGCCCATTGATTGCTGACCTCACTCCTGAATTGTGAACGGATTAAGTTCCGGACATGTGTAATTTCAACAAAGCCTACGAGGGCTGGTTGTGGTCCAAAAATCGTCGATAAATATTGTTGACGCGTGTGAGAAGAAGGCTTTTCAATCTTTTCAACCTTGCAATTGTTGGTGTTTCATATCCTTCCATATTGTTTCGATGTTTCATCTTGGGAACTACTTTCTCCATCGTTCCCAACGTCAGCTTCTCTAACTTCGACAAACGGAGATCTATTTCATCATGAGTTAGATTCCTGTCATTAGGAACCATTGAGCAAGAGTTGCCACAATCAGAAGGAGGATATCGCTTCTGGTACTCTCGATTAACTTCACCCTTAAAAAAATTTCCTTATTTGATGGGTCAATTGCCTCTTACAAAAGTTCGAAAATACTTTCAATTTCAAAATTAAGTTTTGAACCATTTCACGCTGAAATAACCTCTTCAGAAGTAGCTAAAAGGTTTGGTTGCTTCGACTCCGACATCCTTTAAAAAGTTGAATTTCTTATAATCACTTCAAACTTCAAGTATTCTTAGAAATTTGAGCGCAGAACCATAGTAAATTCTTAGATATTAATATTACTTAACAACATGGTTGGCCAAGTATATTTCACTTGATTACATTGACGCATCTGAATATGATGGGTTAGCAGCAGTTTTAAATTCTCGTCTGCTATGAACACTGTGAATCCAACACGCTCCAAAAATTAGAAAGAATGATGTTTTCTGGCCGACAACATTGTTTGTCTCATTTGATTATCCTTAAAAGTTATGAAATTTTTTTCGTGAAAATTTTAATATTTTGATCTTGTAATCAGGTTAGAATTAGTTCAGACAAAGTTGTTAAGAATATGGCCGACTTTGTCTAAGTATATGACCTGTCTAACTTCCCATACCTTCTCCGCTATGGTCTGCTCCTCAAACATCCTGTACATCTATATTTTTCATAATCAACGGATTTCATGCCCTCACACCACCATGCACCAACAAACTTTTCCTAGTTTGCGGCAAACTCTGAAATTTTCGGCCATTTCACCCTGCCTGTTATTCTCCACTTCTAAAACATCTCCTCTGCAAAACAGTCCATCCTTCGTCGTCCATTGCCAACGTTACGTTCTATAACGGGAAATTGGATTTCCAACATGATAAAAGTGATTTACTTCATTTTGCTATCAATTTGCATAGATTAGTGCTAAAGTACATCAGGCAATTTGTGCAAGAGCGTGTTGTGGTATTCAATGAATGATGGGAAGACGAAGAGTGAAAGAAGCAGCGCGCGAAGGAGTAAGAGCGAGAATCCAAATTCTTTAAGTGTGGGTTGAAATAATGGTGAAGCCATTTCACGAGCAAACGAGAATGAAAGCGATGAAAATAATGGGAACAATTTTGATACGAATGACTAGATACTCCTAGATAGCTAGGATAGATAGTTTTCTTACGAAACTAAAAAGGCAACCGTGGAGGATGAGGATTACCACAAAAAGTTGAATGACTAAAGCTCTGCTCAAAAAGTTGAGATTAGGATCGTTAAAATGCACACGGTTCATCTGCATATTATTTAAGGACTACAAGGGAAATACAAGATGAGCAAAATTCTCGGAGGAAGGTGGCGAGAAGCAGCAATTTGGAAGTATGATGAGGAAGAATTCAGTTTTGAAAGTTTTCCACGTTGAACAAACCATAAAATGAATTTATTACGTAAACAACCTGAAGTGAGGGTAGAAGCCTCAATATTGTGACGAAAATGAACGATGGTAATGATAGATGATCTGTTGGCTGGAGCAAGACCAAGTTAAACTATAAATAGCTGTTTGATGCAAATTACGAAAGTTCGTTTGCATAAAACACCAATCAATTTTTTCCTTAATTAATTGCCATCATAAAAGTTTTCGCGATAGTTTGACAAGGTATGGATTGCTTATTTTAAATACATAGATAGAGCATCTCAGTTTCCAAAAACATCATTAATAAAACAATAAGCTTCAATAGTTAAGCTGCTTCACACTTATGCAATGATTTCAAGTAGATCCGTCCCATAAATTATTTTTACTTCTTTCTAAGATAAGGCTACAATAAATGATAAGCTTAACATAGGGCCCGGCGGCTACGCTAAAAGAATAACGGGACACTGAAAAAAACGTATCATCAACCGCGACGGTGTCTCCACATCGCCACAATATTGAATACAGCGAATCTCACCACGAAATTGATTCAACATCATAACGGGTTTGAGTGATATAGTTGAGGCAACAACATGAGTGACTGAATCAATTGAAATTACAAGGTGCGTTCCAAAATAAACGAGATTGAACTAAAATAGAAACGACAGGAGTTTTTTTCTGATAAATTCGAATTTATTTATTCAAAATAGTCTCCTCCGGCCTCGATACACTGTTCTGCGCGATCCAAAAGCTTTTAGAAAGAGTGTTTCAGGTCATTGACCGGAATGTCCTTCGGGATGTCGGTACAAGCCTTTTGGATGCCCTCTGTGGACGTAAAGCGTTTTCCTATCATTGCCAAATGCAATTTCCCGAATACGTAGGTCACAGGGAGCCATATCAGGTGAATACGTTGAGTGATTGATGGTTAAAATGCGATTTCTAGTAAAAAAATCAGTCACAAGAGTGGATTGATGAGATGGTGTATTATCATGCAATCAGCGCCAGCTTCCTACTTCGCGGTATTCAGGCCGAATTCGACAAATGCAATGCAAAAAATGGTTCAAAACGCCAAGATAAAAACTTGCATTGATGGTTTGGCCCGTTGGCACGAACTCCTTGCAGACAATTCCCTTGGAATCGTGAAAACGAATGAGCATCGACTTGATTTTTGACTTCTCATAACGCGATTGTTTGTATCCTGGCTCATCTGGGCCTTCCATTCGGCACTTTGACGCTTGGTTTCAGGTTCATAGTGGAAACACCACGTTTTATTACCAGTTAAAATGTTCTGAAGGAAGTTCTCGTCTTTTCTCGCCTCTTTAATGATGTCTTTCGAATGTTGAATTCTGAGCAGTTTTTGGTCATCAATTAACTTGTGCGGAACAAAACGTGCACAGAATTTTCATAAACCCAAATGATCGGTTAAAATGCAATAAATTGGTGGTTAAGAGATATTCTACTCCGATTCCATGCATTTCAACGATGATTTCGGCTAATTTTTGATAAATTCACGCACATTTTCGATGGGGTTTTCGGTGATCACTGATTTTGGGTGGCCTGTATATTCACCGTCATCTATGTCCTCACGACCATCTCTGAAACGTGTAAGTCACTGATGAACTCTGGCACGAGATAGACAATCATCGCCATAAACTTTTTCATCAATTCAAATGTTTCGGTAAACGTTTTATCGATTTTAAAAGAAAATTTGATATTAGCTCTTTGTTCGAAGCTCATTTTTTACCGATGACACAAACATACTGTCACTTTAGACCCAATAACTTCGCTTTCACTGAGCCGAATGTCACCAAACTTTCACTAGGTGTCAGGGAGGGGTGTAACTTTCCAATTCACATCTCGTTCACAGATGGTGCCACAAAAAAAAAATTATGAAAAAAGTCTCATTTATTTTGGAACGCACCTTGTATGTATCTATGTAAATAACATGAAGCCTAATCAATCAAGCAAATTTTTCTGTTGAAAACATTAATGGAATTTATATTTCATTTGCATTGTTTTAATGACTGGTAGATTTTCATTGATAAAAATTCATATTTAATGTAGAAAAGTACGAGTATTTTGGTTGATTGAAATCATTTAGTATCAAAATACTTTTACTCTGTTAGCGTGTAGTTGGAGGTGGAGTCAGTAGGGAAAAGTAAAGACAGAACGAAGACATTCACACACATACTGAAAAGCATGGTCGCATGATTCCCCATCTATGTACCACTTAATATTTACACTGCTTGACTTCCGTTAGAAAACGTGAGTTGAATATATCTGTATTGCTAAAACCTTTTATAAGGAAACAGCTTGCTAAGAAAAAAGAAACTCAAGTAGGCCGGAGAGTGCTTCTACCAGAAGGGATTTGTAACCATCCTGAGGCTTAGGGGATTTCTCCACACATCGCTGTACAATAATTCAGGACATAAAATTTTCCCAACAATGACACATTACTATACTTTGGATTAACACACACCATAAATACCTTATTTTCAAGATATATTGTTAACAAAAAAAAAACGGAATGACTTTTCAAAACATATTAAAAACAAGTTGCTCTCAATCTTAGTTATAAAATGTTTGAATTTGAAAACATCTTCTGATTCATCTTAAAATAATGACTGAGAGTAGCTGCATGACTTCAAATATACGCTGCTCACGTATAACGTACGTTTAATGAAAAACCGTCGACTTCTCCTAATTGCTGTAAATATCATCTTTGTGAAGCGCGACCAATTCTTTGTGTCAAGATCTTGGCTAGGCAAAATAGCATCTGCTAAAGGATAACCGTTCATCATGAACATTATGGATCTACTATTCCGTAGCTAACAATAGAATCTGCGAAGGGAAGGTTTTATTTCGACAGGTATCAAGTAGATTAAGCAATAACATCTCCATATAACTGATGACCCCAAAAAACCAAGCATTGTTTTGGTACAGTACGTTACGATCAATACTGTCGTATGCTTACGACAGTATTGATCGTAACTCACTGTACCAAATAATGCTTGGTTTTGGCATCCCAGCCAAATTAGTCCATCTTACCAAAATGACAATGACGTCGACGACCTCCCAAGTCCGCATCAATAACCAACTCACCGATGCCTTTGACACAAATATCGGACTAAAGCAGGGAGATGGGCTGGCCCAATTGCTATTCAATTTGGCTCTGGAGTACGTCATACGAAACTACCTGTCGATACGCGAGGTACATTACTATACAAGTCGAGCCAGGTAGTACCCTATGCGGACGACATCAACATTCTGTCACGATCACTAACAACTGCCAAAGAACTCTTCCTGAAACTTGACAGCGAAGCAAAAGTAGTAGGGCTACAAATCAACGAAAATAAAACAAAGCTCATGACGTAGTCGAGGAAAAATACCCTAAATACACAAAATATCACACTTGGCGAATACAGTATCGAGAATTTTGGCGAATTTGTGTATTTAGGCGCCAAAATAACGAAAACGGGCAATGAAAGAGACGAAATACGCCGAAGAATACAGCTTGCAAATAAAATATTTTATTCAGTATTGACGTTCTTGAAGAACAGCTGCATACACAGAAAAACAAAGCACCAAGTATACAAATCTGTGATAAGACCTGTGTTATGCTATGGGTGTGAAACATGGACCCTAACCCAACCATCCGCAAATATATTGAACGCCTTTGAGCGACGGGTCCTGAGGCGAATAATCAAAGCGAAGCTAGACAGGGACCAATGGCGAACTTGATACAACCATGAGCTGTATGAAATTTTTGACGAACTGGAGGTCTCAAGGGTTGTAAGACTGCGGAACTGTAATGGGCTGGACAACGGATACCCAAGAAGGTATTCGTTGGGAGAACTGAAGGCCGGTGGCCAGTGGGGAAACCGAGGAAACGCTGATCTGACTCGGTCGACGAAGACAGTTCATCGCTGCTCGGATTTCGGAATTGGATGACGTACAGTTGGAGGCGCTATTTGCAGGAAGCGAAGGCCCAAAAGGGGCTGTAGTGCTAAGAAAAAGAAGAACAAGATAACTGAGTACCCCGAGGTAAAACACTCCAACGTCTCTACTCAATCAATGGTGGAGAACATACACTAAGCGCTACTTGTAACCCAGCTAACCGGAAGGTTTCAGAAGTTCAACATTTAGTGCTTCGATCTTTGGTTCCACTGCAACGACTATTACACTTTTAGAGCTGCAGCAACCTCAAATCTTATTTTATATTGCAGCTTCAATACTGCGACAACTTCTGCTCCTACTGTATTTGGTACATAACAAAACAACCACAACTTCTGTACGTAGCCCTGGTAGATTTGAATCAATAATAACTATCATTATTTGATAGATTTGGACCTACAGGAACAGCGAATCAGTATTCAGAATTTAATTCTTTCAACCTAACCAGGAACACCGACAACAAGCGCAGCTCTTACATTATGGGTTTTGAAACAACAATTACTACAGTGAGCTCAGCACTAGACCCAGCAGTAGAAACACAAGAAAAACATGCAAGTTAATTTAATTAATTATTGTTTATTTTCATATAAAGTTATTGTGATTCTATACACCACAACACTTCATATATTCTACTTTTATTTTTTCTTACATTTCTATTACTTTTCCGTCGGATTTTTACTTTTCCGTAGACTTTTTATGAGTTCTATCGATTAACCGTGGAGATGGCGCTAGCCAGTATGCAAATTTGAGTGCTTTAGCAGCTAAAGCGCCAGAATCCTGGCCTATCGAGCCAGAGTAGCAGTTCAATCAGCTCAAAGTCTAATTTGCGGCCTCTGACATGATAGTTAGCCTGTCTACATACCAAGTCATGGTGGCCGCATTGATCCTGATACTCTGAAACCATATTGTTAAATTTAAGATGCTCTGATCAGTCGTCTCAGCCAGTGAATCTTCCCGTCTGAAACATCTTTCACGCAACCTAACATTAGCCGACAAGCAACCCTCTCAGTAACTCACAGAGACGCAGCAACAAGGGGATTCTAGGGCTGGTGATGACCTCCTTGAAACTATCTGGCTGCAGCGCTTACCCAAGCATATTATAGCACTTTTGGTTTGCAATCCAGCATTAACTCTGCAACAATTGGAGATGGCTGAAAAAGCTCTAGAAATATTAACATCATTGGCACTTTTCTCAACAGCAATACAATCATCATCAATTCAATCCTTGCAACCAGTTGACTTTTTTGCTCTAGAGACCAAGGCTTCTCTCGAGCAAAAAGTTACAGGCTACACGAAACAAATGGCAATAATTAAAAAACAAGTTGGGTAAACAGACCTACGGTCATGTCAGAAGGGTTTTGTATTCAATTTACAAAATGCAGTCACCAGATCGAATAAAATCAAGAAACGATTTTATTGGAGAAAATATGAAATTCGAAGATCATACTATTATTAACAAAGTTGAACGAATTTCGTGTTCTGAGATTTTTGTTGTTGTTATACTCATAAATATCTCCCTTGATAATTATTTCAGATATCCATTCGCTAGGGAGGAAACACATTTTTCATGTATTTCCCCCCTGTGCCCCAACTGAAGCAAAAACTGACAGTTTAACAACTGTTTTGAAAAGCTCCCATGAAAACTTTCATTTCATACTCATACCGGCTACGTTTGATGAATTTTTATTTTCAGGAGCCACTTTCCTGTACTGTTATCATCGATTAATGGCCAATTTTTTCGAATCCTAGAATGGTTACAAAGCCCTTTTGCTAGGAGCTCTCTCCCGCCTCCTTGACTTGCTTCGCTTATGAGTATTAATTGTAGGCACTCATCTTCAGTCATTCATTAAATTGAATCAAGTGTTCAAAGCATGCACCTTAAACGTTGAAGTTGGGAAAAAATAACTCAAAATTATTCAATCTTCGCATTTAAAACAGCCACCATTTTGTTTTACGATTACTGATACCACTAGCTGAACCGATTCTCAAAGATATTCATGACACCTATCATTCCTGAAATTTTCATGCAAATCCTAGCAAAACTGTAGTGTCTGAGTCGGTAAAAAGCGCATGTTGTTCCATAGCCATATGTTGCCATAGTAATAAATGCAGCGCATATTGTTCCATAGTAATACAGGAAAATTCAAACCCCTATAACTTCGCTAAATACGATTCAATCTTTATGAAACTTTCAGGATAGATCAACCTTATGAATAGTCATCTACGTACTGAATTTCATAGAATTTAAGGGTACCGTTAAGATTTTATTCAAGAAAACATAAGATCGATAAATCATACTATTACTAAGAAAGTTGAGTGAATTACGACTTCTAACGTATTTGTTGTTGTTGTACTCACCAAGGCCTACATTCCTGATTTTTTTCAGATTTTTCGGATCACAGGTGTCCAATCGCGAGGGGGGGGGACACAAATTTTTCGTGTATTTCCCCTCCCTGTGCGCCCCTCGAAGCAAACTTTGCCAAACAAAGACCTGTTTTGAAAAGTTTTCATCAAGACCTTTCATTTGATACCCATATTGGCCACCTTCAATGAAATTTTTTTTCGGGGGGTCACTCCCCTATATGGGGAGACCCCCCTTAAATACCTTATAAAAAATTTTTTTTAATTGAACTTTGAAGAGAACACCACTTTACACCTACGTACGAAATTTGATGTTTCTAGCTTCAGTAGTTTCCGAGAAAAACTGCTGTGACACACGGACGGACGGACGGACGGACGGACGGACAGACAGACGGACAGACAGGACGCGATTTTAGAAGGGTTTTGTAAAATTATTTTACAAAACCCTAAAATCCCAGAAGTTTGTCTCTGGGTTCTTCTAAGTCTCTTTTCAGACGGTAGGAAAGCATCATTTAGCCGTTGCCTTGTGATGTTCGATAGAAGTACTCACAGGCATTTTTTGATTGACACTGGCACAAACATTTTAGCTTTACTGGACACACAATCCGGAAGTCTACCTTCTTTTGGCCTCAGGCTTTCGGCTGCCAACCACATATCCATCAACACGTATGGGCGCTTTATTATACTTTTCGACTTTGATGGTAGAGCAAACTTCATCCAGAGTCGGTGGGCCCAACGGAAGCTCGCTAGAAACATCTATAAGCTCCAATGTTCTGGAGCTGTGCGTAGGATTAAGGAGGTTCTTGAAATATAATGCTCATCTTTCCTTAATCTTGGTTTCATCAGCGATGATATTGCCGATATCATCATGACATGGCGTGGTTTTGGGGTGATATCCACGCTTCAGACTTTTCGCTACTTTGTATGCTTGTCTTGTGTTGATGCTTGCTAAACTTACACCGATACTTCTCAACTAGTTGTCATAGTATTTTTTCTTAGATTTTCAAAGCATTTTCTCTTCGTCCCGATTTTCGTACCTACGTATTCTTTGAACGCCTGATTCTTTTTGTCTAACGCATTTTGGCCCTCAATATTGAAGCAATCATTCCTTTTACGCGGGATTTTATGTTCGTGTTTGGGTTCTGACAATATATTCTGTATTCTGACACGGTATTTTTTCTGCTTTTAATAATCCGCTGATAATACCTAGTTATTGATCTTCAGCCCAAACAAAAAACTTCGTCGTACCCAATCCATTTAGTTACCAACTTTTTAAAAAAAAATTACCTGTATTGAGGGAAAACCAAAAAGAGAGTTCTTTTTGTTCCCCAGCCTTTTTATCACTTTTTAGGCAACGGGAAAATGCGCCACTGGGCTAGTTCTTCTTATCTTTTCACTGCTTTTACCTCGGCCATTTAAATTTTCCACGCAGCTTTCTTCTCCCTTGCTATCAAAGTTTGCCTAGCAAAGTGCTTTCCGGATGATCTCTTCTAATTGAAGCCAACAACCCTAAAGCTTTGCTGCAATTGAAATATAGGGCAATCAGGCGCAACAATTGCGCATTGAAACGCACCTTCAGGATCGAAAGCGCTAAAAATAAGAGATTCTGGACAAGTTTGAAGACGACGTTCACTCACCCATCAGCGATCTTTAGGTAGAGATGATTTATCTGATGATGCAATAAATAACGTGTTCAAAGTCTAGCCAATAAAGTTTATCTATTTAGTATGAACGATCTACTTATCCTTCCTATGTAACCATTTGCTGTACATTGGTGGCTCTGCCGAAACAGGTAATTGTGGCTAACGACGAGTGTCACGATACAGACAATGGCTTGAACACCCAAGCGACCGCTAGCACAAGAAAGACGGGAGAGGGGCAGAAATCCAAGCTGCCACCTGTAGGTTCCAAAATTGTGGTTTGTACATGTAGACGCGCAATTTTGGGCAAATAATATTATGAGCGATACGGCCTGTTTCGACGAGGTGGTATCCGAACTGGATATATTAATCATCACAGAAGTGGCTCACGCTATAGAGTTGCCACCTGCTACTCTTGGCTGCTTTCGCACTCAGGGACCACAGACATGTTCGGCAGCTTTTGCATGGCCGGGAGTATGAGAAGCAGCGACCATCTCAATTTTTGGCCTAATTACAGCCGGCGGCCGAAAATTTCATGTCGGGTGCCATGTTGGAAGTATTGTGGATTTCAACATCTCCCCACGCACATACGATCAATTTTCGTTGTAGCAGATACAAACGAGCTGAGCAAGCTCGCTGCAGCTGCAGATAGAATCGCTAGTTGTTCTGAAAGCGATACTATTGCCGAAGTGCACGTTCATAATAATATACAGTTTATCGCAATTTACCATGATGAAAACGTTGCCCGACAAACGTCTGAGCCAAGTGGGTAGGCCAACGAAACCCAACCACCTGTCAGAACCAGGCGCTCGCAGTGCAATCAGTGCCAATATCCACTATGCTAAACGTCTACGGTGATGGTCCCGAGAAGACAAGAAGCGAACTGTTGTTTTTACCATACGCGTGTTGAGGCGGTTACCATACGCTACTGCTAACCATTCCATTTCCATATTTTGTCGAGAAAAAACTTTTCAAATTATTAGCTCAGCAGGTGAGGGCTAGTTATTCTTGTCAAAATGGCCTGGAAATACAATATACAAAATCAAAATTTTTAATCGAAACGAGCGCAGATGTATCTGTCATTCTTTGGACCTCAGTGTGAATAAAATGTAAATGCGTTGCTTACAAATTATTCGGCGCAAGTGGCACACTGATCCATACTTACGGAAAGGTAACTTCATACGTGTCGCTTGACCTTCAATGTTCTTTTCATTGACAATCCCACGTCGCACAGATTGCACACCCTATTCTTGGAGTGGACTTCATAACCATTATGGATTATGGTGGACGTAAAAAAGCGATCCGGCCATTGAAGCTAAAACAGCCATGTATACGATCAGGTTCCACATCGTTACCAAAGGCCCACCTATTACTGAGTGCCCTCCATGGCTTAGTCAAGAGAAATTTAAGGTCGCTATAGCTGAGATCCAATTTTTATAGAACAGGGGACTATCATGGATCAAACAGCCTTTGGGTGAGTCTCCTGCATCTCGTTCGAAAGAAAGATGGTTTCTGGTGAACGTACGAGGACTACCAACGAGTCAATACCGCCACTGTGCGAGACAGTTATCCAATGCGCCACATTCGGGATATAACTTTTGATTTTTCTGGAAAACGCATCTTTTCCAAAATCGACCTACTCGAGGTGTTTTACCATATCCTGGTTAGAGAAGAAGACATTCCAAAAACAGCGATAACGACACCTTTTGGCCTGTATGAGTTCACTCCGATTACGTTGGGTCTACGCAGCACAGCCCAATCGTTCTAGCAGTTTATGGACCAGGTATCCCAAGCTTCGACAGCTGTATTTGCTACGTGGACGATATTCTGGTCGCTTCGGGATCAGAGGACGAACATTGAAAGCATTTACGGTTAGTGCTTGAACCTCTCACTGAGAATGGACTAGTAATCAATGTGGCCAAGTGCTCATGGGGTGCAACAGCATTTAAATATAAAGGTCACACCTACTGTCCCGGATACAGTTAATTCGAGACTACACACAACCTACGACAGGAGCGGTGCTTTGTCGTTTTCTGGAGTTCATTAACTGCTTTCGACGCTTTATTCGAAATGCAGCCAGTTTGAGAGTACCATTAAACAATTACTTCACTTCTTCAAAAAAAAAATGGGAAGACACCAATCATTTGGTCACCAACAACACAAAAAGCATTCCGAAGTAGCAAAAATAGTCTGGCTAACGCTGTTTTCCTCGTGTATTGCCAGGCAAATACACAGCTGAAACTTGCTAATGATACGTCAGACGTAGCAGTATGTGCTGCGTTCAAGTGGTTACCGCTTGTTTTTTATCAAAAAAAGTTATCCAAGCTGGAAACCAACTACAGCGTGTATAGACAGGTACATTATCATAAGTCACTTTCACCACTGTTTGAAAGGGTCGACGTTTCAAATTCTCACGGATCGTAAGCCACTTAACCACGCGTTTGCGCAACAATCTAACAAAGCATCACAATGGCAACTTCGCCATCTGAGCTGTATCTCCCAGTTTTCCACGGACGTAAGATATATTCTTAGTATTACCAACAGCGTCGCGGATGCTCTGTCACATATTGAAGTAACCTCAGTCCCATCTGTTATTGATATGAACGAATAAGCGCTTGAGCAGAAAAAGGATGCAGAGCTGCAGGAACTTCTCTGCAATAATATCACGTCGCTTATCTTACAATACGTTATCGTTGGTGATAGCGTGGAATTGATGGCTAACACGTCACTTTTGGAAGGCTGGCCGTCCGTTCCATTAATATTACGTTAAAAGTTATTCGAAGTTTTTCATCATCCATCACATCTAAGCAGCCGAGCAACTTTTAAGTCCTTATTAAGGAAATTCATATGGACAAACATGATAAGAGACGTTCACAGAATTGCGTACCGTGCCAGAGATCGTAAATTGGCAAGCACCATAAAAACCTAACAAAAAACATTCCGATGCCCAATGAACGGTTTCAGCATGTACACATGGACATCATCGGCCCTTTGATACCATCCCAAGGCTACAAGTATTGTCTTACGGTAATCTACCGATTTTTCAGCTGGCTCAAGGCAATACCGTTGACAAACCAAACAGCCGAAACCATTGCTCAAGCGTTTTTTAGTAACTAGGTAGCGTGCTTTGGCGAGCCACGCAAAATTACAATGGATCAAGGCACTCGGTTTGAGTCGTCACTTTTCAATGCGCTTACTTGCTACATCGGATGGGATCAACCCAGGATGTCACGCTACCACCCCAGTTCGCAGTTCTTACTGGTTAATCTAACGCTGGCAGCACACGCTCAAAGCGGCAATCATGTGCCATGAGCAAATTACATCTTGGCTGGAGATACTGCCCACCACCACCCGTCAAGGAGAACCAGACAGCGTCTTGTGCAGATGCTTAATTCTCCCCAAGAATCTATACAACCCCGGCGTAGAGCCGTCGAACCACATGAACTCCTAGTAGAATTATGAGAAACTCTGAACCAACTGCGTCCTTCTACCACAGCCCAAAGAAATTCGCGGCCAACATTTGTAAACATAAGTCTCAGGACCTACTCGCACGTATTTATGAACCATTGACTTAGCCATATTTGGGGCTGCACAAAGTTCAGACACCCTTTACCCCATTGAAAACAACGGACACACAGCCAATATTTTCACCAAACGAGCGGTTCAAACCTGCCTTTCTCAAAATGGTACACTGTGACACTGCTCAGCAGGCTCAGGGTGTTCCGACCAAGGGGGCACCACGGAGAACAATAGCCATTGGCGTTTCTTTCAGGTCAGCATCGCAACTAACAGCAACCGAAGCAACGGAGACCGTGCCGTGTACACCTCCAATTCAGATGGCAACAACTGATTCACATAAATCGGAGCCAGGTCCAGTAGCAGCCCACCATACTCCCCCAGAAGAATGGAAGACGTATCCGTCCAGCAAAAAAACTACTGCCACTTTTATCAAAAGCTGCAGCTTAGCTAAATCATAGAAATCAATGAAATTCCTCCCAAATATAGCCCCAGTTAAATTTTCGCGAAACGGGATGCACCGTTTTATTATGCACTACGAAATCAGAAAACCGGCAACGAAAAATGACAATTCATTACATTTTGCTTTTGTGATATTTCTTCGGCTGACAATGTCAATCGAGAGGGAGTGATTTAGCGCCACAGTTGCACATTGCCTGTAAAGGCACCTTCAGCATTGAACGCGCAAAAAAGAAGAGATTTGGAAGAAGCTTGAGGACGAAATTCAATCACTCGACATCGATCATTGGGTACAGATGATTTCCTTGAAGATGGAATAAATAACGTGCTCGAACTCTAGCCAATGAAGTTTATCTATTTAGTATTAATGGTTTGTTTATCTTTCTTGTGTAACCCTCATCTGTATCGAATGAATATCATGCAGCTTCAAGTTGGAATTTGCCGTTTATAAAACGTTTGTTGTGGGCGACTTCGGTTAGGTGGATAAACGTTGCGTAGATTCAAGTTCAAAATCGCTGGACATGAAACGTCTACAGTGAGTGAATGGGGTAAATGTTGGACTGCATCGCTTTAGAGTAGTGCATTCGTTAAACTGGGACAAATATTTATTGATAAACATTACGTAGATGTGTTGTGCCAGCTACAGTGTTCAACAACTACGTAATTCTTTGGATTTTACAGTGAAATTATTCAATCGTGACTGTTTCTTATGTGGTTCTTTTACGCCTGCGAATTCAGATTACGCGAAAAGTAATTTGGATATCGGAACTAGTGAGTTACTTAAAAGGGGAGGATTTGTATCTTCTTCCATGCTCTCATTCCGGATCCCATTTAAAAAAATGCATAACTTACTTTGAACTTTCCCATAAAAAAAATCTTTTCGTTAATTACGCCACTCCTCCGAAACAATACAAAAATTACATCTAATAATCAGTGCAATCAAAAGTGAAATGCCTTATGCATCTGTTCAGTTCTCTTTTGGTTGTGACTATTTACAGATTAGCTCACAAAACTGCTATGGGATCAGTGAAGCCTTGCATATGCGCATCTAGGAAGTAGAGTGGTGGTTAAAGGAGGAAAATTAGCCCCTGATAATTGTAACATCGTAAAAAACCCCTCTATAATTGTTGTAATCGGGAAAAATTCAAATGGTTATAACTTTTGTAAACATAATTGAAACTTATTTTTTAAAGGTTCAATACAATTTAATGGCACTACTATAGTTTTATGGGCAAAAAGTCACAATCTGCTGTTATTAGCAAATCTCAACGAAATCTAACCACTGACTTATTTGTTATTGGATCTACCTCCACGATTTTTCCACGTATAAGTTTAAGGAGATCATCTAAAAGCATTCATTAATCAATTCAATCTAGTTAGCATGTACCTCAAATGTTGAAACTGGGGTAAAGTAGGACAAATTTATTCAATATTGTCATTTAAAGTGGCCGGTATTTTTTCGATTAATGGTGTCACTTGTTGAACAAATTTTCAAAGATATTAATGATGCATATAATTCCTGAAACGTTCATGCAAATCCTAGGAAACCCGTAGTGTTTGCGTCGATAAAAATCAATTTTGCTCCATAGCGACGTATTATTGTTGTAATACTGAAAAATTTGAACCTCTGCAATTTCTACAAATACGATTCGATTTTCTGAAATTTGCAGATTAACCTTATAAATAGTCGTTTGTGTATCAGATTTCACCGAATTTAAGCGTATCTTTAAGATTTTATTCGAGAAAATGTAAAATTGATAAATCATACTATTACTAACAAAGCTACCACCTGAATGCCTTTGATGGAAAAAAATGGTAAGAGTCACCCCTTGTATGGAGAAACCCGTCTTAAAACTATCTGACAGTTTTTGTCACCCCAAAACCTTCAAGAAATCATCACTTCTAACCTTTCCACAAAGTTTCATGACTGTACCTTTGAAAGTTTCGAGGAAAACTGCTGTGACATATAGATGAATGGACAGACGCATGGACACAGGTTGTGATTTCAATATTCTTCTTCAACTACTACGGCCTTTTTGCAATGGCGTGGCGATAATTAAAAGAACGACCAATGCCAACGCGTCTAAGCTATACCGATTAACCATGGATACCATGCAGGATGAGTACAACGTTACCGAGACAAAGATGCGTACATTCAGACTGGTTATAAATGGGCTGGATAATCAATTTACAAATGAGGAACTACGAAAAGTAATACAGGCGCTAAGCCCTGATGTTGGGAATAGAAAAAAATGGAGCTCATTCATGCCAGACAGACAAATAACGGAAAATGGTTATATATTACTGAGGTAAATGGAAGCATGTATATAAAATTAGCTAACAAATTCATCAACATTGATTATGGGTCATATTTTGTGAAGAAAAACTTCAACGTTACGAGATGCTTTAAGTGCCAAAAATATAACCATAAGACGTTGAAATGCGGAGAACAAATTTGTGTGAAATGTGGAGGAACGCATGAGCTCAAGGAATCCAAAAGCACACATGAAAACTGTTACAACTGCATGGGTAATAATAAGAATACTGATCACTCATACAGAGCAGACTAGTGGGAGTGCCCAGAGTATTAAGCAAGTTGAATAAGCAGGAGAGTGCTCCTACCAGAGAGTCTTTGTAAACATCTTAGGGTTAGAAACAAGTTTTCAAGTAGCGTGAATCGATAACTTGAGTTATTCATCCAATACTTGGATATGAAATCGTTCAAATTTATGCAAAAGATGCAAAGTTCCTTCTATAAGCACAGTGCAGCCGCCATTTTGATCTAGCTTAAATGATTTTTCTGAATACTTGAACGATTGAACAAAGTCAATTTGAAATATGTATCAACCATAAACACGTGTCATTGTTGTTCTGATTCCATACAATTGTAATGGCTATAACTCACTTGATTATGATTTTTGGTACATTTTGGCTTCCCCTGGACCACCTAATTCATAAAATTTATTTCAGATTCTATAGTTCTAATCAAGACCTTTCATTTGATACCCCAGTCGACTACCTTTGATTAAAAAAAAATTTTAAGGGCTAATACGTTAAGATTTTTTAAATTTTTGGTAAGACCTTAACTTTTGAGAGACCATCACTTCTAACCTTTACACAAAGTTTCAACATTCAAGCTTCTATAGTTTCTGAGGAAACTAGCTTTAACGCACGGACAGACAAACGGACAGACGCACAGACAGGTCACGAAACTAGTAGGTCTTAATTTAAAAAAATTTTTTTACAAAGACCAAAAAAAGAATTATAATTGCTAGGACGAGTACTGACTACAATTTCAATGATGATTGTAAATCAACAAACTCAATCAAGCGACAAATGAA
This sequence comes from Odontomyia ornata, assembly GCA_963969285.1. NCBI lineage: Eukaryota > Metazoa > Arthropoda > Insecta > Diptera > Stratiomyidae > Odontomyia > Odontomyia ornata. Next base: position 52,258,930 of record OZ017741.1, read on the forward strand.
CTATCTTTTATGCCAATATAAGAAGGCTACGACACAAATTGAGTGATATTCAAATTTATCTGCATCAAAATCGTGAAGTGGATCTGATTATAATAAACGAAATATGGATCTATTGTAGTCAAATAGGTAGATATACATGTCCGTGAAGGACTGCAGCAATGGTCTACTGCCACAGCAAAAGAGGATGGTAAGATCCGCCAAGAGTGGCCTTGTCTGAGGACGCATGCATGTGCTGGCAGACTAGCGTTGCGGTGTTGTGGGGCGAGTTCTTTCCTCCCAGTACAAGACCCACTACAATTTAATCAATCATTGGCAACCATGTTTTCGAAAAATTTTAAGAAAATTTAATATGAAAAAAAATTAATTAATAGGCAAATATAAGGGTACTTACCTGCATCCTCGCCAGGCGCCCGCTGGTGATGTTGATGTTGCCTGAAATCTTTGCAATTAACGTAAATGGTGCGGAAAAGTACAAATGACACTCTTGGACTCAACATAAGACAACTTGCTTAATCAGATATGATGTCGACATAAGCTGGTATGGGTCAATTACATCCGCAAGTGGTTTGTTATAACACTTTTGGAATACAATTCATCTTGCTAAATTTTTTCCTTTAACTCCTTTAGCCTTTGGTCCCGTACGGTTTGTATTTCGTTGATGTTTAAATTGTCCAATTTTTCAATCTCTTCGTCCAATTGCTCCTTTTTAGAGTTTTGTACTAAAATACAAAACCCTGTTGCAATCACGACGTCTGTCCGTCCGTCCGTCTGTATGTCACAGCAATTTTTCTCCGAAACTATCGAGGCTACAGCCATGAAACTTTGTAGAAAGGTCAGAAGTGGTGACTTCTTGAAAGTTCAAGGGTTGAAAAATTTTTCGAAGGGGTTTAAGGGGGGTCTCCCCATATAGGGAGGTGACCCTTCAAAAAAATTTGTTCACCATTGGTAGTCGAGTAAGGTATCATTGGAAAGGTCTCAATGAGATCTTTTCAAAATAAGTCTTAAAATTCCCTTATGTGTACAGAGGCGATTGGAGACCTTCCATCCGAAAAATCTGAAAAAAATATGAATGTAGGCCTTAATGAGAACAACAACAACAAATACGTGAGAAGTCGAAATTCACTCAACTTTGTTAGTAATAGTATGATTTATCGAATTTATGTTTTCTTGAATAAAATATAAACGGTACCCTTAAATTCAGTTAAAATTTAGCAAACAGAGGACTATTTATAAGGTTGTATTACTATGGAAACATGTGGCCATATGCGCTTTTTACCGACTTAGGCACTACAGCTTCGCTAGGATTTGCATGAAAATTTCAGGAATGTAAGGTATCATGAAGATGAGTGCATACAATTGAAACAAGTCGAAGAGGCAGGAGAGAGCTCCTAGCAAAAGGGCTTTGTAATAATTTTAGGATTAGGATTACAGTACACAGGCGTGGCCCCTGGAAAAAAAGTTCATGAAAGGTAGCCGATATGCGTATCAACTGAAAGTTCTCTATGAGAGCTTTTCAAAACAGTTCTTAAACTGACTATTTTCGCTTCATTGGGGGCAGAGGGGGGGGGGAAATACATGAAAAATATGTTTCCTCCCTCGCGAATGGACACCCCTTGATCTAAAAAATCTGAAAAAAATTTATGGATATAACTATAACAAATACCTCAGAAGTCAAAATTCGTTCAACTTTGTTAATAATAGTATGATCCTCGAATTTCACATTTTCTCCAATAAGATTGTCTTTGACATGTTTCTTGATTTTATTCGTTGCTGGTTACTGCATTTTGTAAGTTGAGTACAAAACCCTTCTGACATGAGCATAGGTTTGTCTACTCAACTTGCTTTCACTTACAAAGTGACTGTCATCAAACTTTCTTGGAACATCTGCGCCCTTATTATGAACAAAATCACGCCTGGTCGTCGGAAAGTATTCTGTTTGGCAAAGTTAAACTGCTCTTTAAATTTGACAGTACCGTCCGTTCTTCTTGCCTCCTTGTTTGGTCCATCTAACGCGTAATCTACGAGAGTTGACAGCTCAGGTGAAAGAGAAAAGAAAAGAAAACAGTGAAAAATTCGTTGGGCTCGTACTCAATGTACACTCGACGTTAGACTGGAAAAAGAAAAACTATGACATTTCATAACTGGTTATTTGAATGAAATCTTCAATTTCAATTACGAACTAAGTTTCACTATCTGGAAACATTATCCCATTTCTTTTTAGCCACTTATTTGTTGCAAACACACCGTATCCCATATTGGTTCGTGAAATAAACAGTATCCCTCCGTTCATTCAGATATTATATCACTTTCTCAATCCCATCCGGCATTTCCACGTCCTCGACTTTTCCTACTTAAATCAACGTAGACGAAATACTGCGACACCTGCAACTCCTACTAGACTTGAGCCCATCAGATGACCAAGAAGCTTTATTTTTTGAATGTCGTTGCGGTTGTTTCCGTATTTCTTGTTACTCCTTGGAGAACTGATTATTTCTAGGAGCTAAAGACAAACTTTTTAACAGATAGTTTAAGGGAGGGAGAAACCTTTGCACACCCAAGCAAAAACACTTCCACCACACAGGTTGATGAGTACCCGAGTTTTATTCCACTTTATTCCGCTTTCCGCTATTTTACACGGCCCAAAGTGCTCACAATTTGCACAATAACCTTATCCAATAATCTATACACTACGCATTAGTTCGAATTTCCCCCCTTTGATTTTAATTATGTTATTTACAAGTAAGAAGTGCCTTGCTTGAATAAACTACATGGATAAATTCTTTCATCAGCATTGTCGCATGTCACCATTCGGTCCATTTCCACTATTTTATTTTATCGTTATTACAATTATCTCTAGTGTTCAACACTCTGTTTCGTTTCCATCGATGGGGCGTGCATAAAGATCGATAACAATGTTTCTTTCCAAATAGAAATAGAAATTTCAGTTTTTTCTAATTCATTTTCCTGCTTACGACAGGGCCCAAAGAGATAAGGCTAAATTTCGCATCATACACATTTGTTCCATTCGTGGCGTTATCTTTTCTTATGGGAGCTCTGGTGATTATTCTGTTACCGCTTACTCCTCGTGCCGGCAGACTACCGGGCACTTTTGGCCTCAACAAATGCGAACCACACATAGGAATGAACAATGGATTCTCACAAAGTAATTTACACATGCACTGTGCTTTTACCACTAATGATTTTGCACGAAACTATTTGTTTTATCATTCTAATTCGCACAAATTTCACCGAATTGCGATATCGTATCCGGAATATCACTTTAACGAAACGACAATCTAGATAATCTGCAAAATAATACACATATCCAATATTATCTTCACCGACATTCCAAGCAAACTCCACGTTCTGTCTAAATCTTCCATTATTTCTCTGTATCGCAACTGTAAATCGAATCCAGTTGCACGCTCAGCCAAGTTAGATTGCATTTGGCAATGCAATGGACGGATGAGATGCACTAAATCAGTGCTTTAATGTCCAAAATTTTAATTTGCAGATTTGAATTTTAAAAATTAACAGTAGTAAAGAAAAATGAAAATGATTTTAAATAAAAACAAAAAGTTAAATGTCATAAAGAAGATAATTAAAAGGAAATGTTTAAATCAAATACAGAAGAAAATGATATAAAATTTACATTTAATAACAATAATACAAATTTTTTATAATTCATAACCATGAATCGAAGTAATTGATTTTTTCCAAATGTGCAATATAAACTTCAGACACGTGTTATGAACAGTTTGCTTGTTTGACTGCTAGATTACTACAATCAAATCAAAGTATTTCAATATTCCGGGATATAGCTCCGTCTTCTCCTGCAGGCCCGGAAGAGGAGGAGTTACAGCAATTTATATAAAAAATTCAATTAATTTCGTGAAAAAGAGAGTAACATGTGACATACATAATACATTAATAACAGAAATAACCTGTGCAGGTAAAAAACTAAAAAATCGGTACTTTCCATAATCCCAATCGTCTCAATGCGCATTACTTCTGCACACTGATAGATGCAATATACTCTACTGAAAAAAATCTAGTCACAGTTGCTGACACAAACATAGACGTGATTGCAGAATCTCCAGAATCGAGGATATACAAGGACACCCTGGAAACAAACGGAGCGGTCATTGTCAATAAGGACAAAATTACTCGCCCAACTTCAAGTGCATGCCTGGATCACACAGCATCAAATTAGATTAGATGCTGGATACATTAAATTCACACTTAAAGACTGGCTAGAGTTAGATCATCGTGTTCTATGAATTTTCATCCATTGTCAAAGTCTCAGAAAGCAAATCCCTTCCTAAAATATAGGTATTCAGGTATTTAGACAATGATCTTTTCAAATCGAAATTTCAACAGTTGCCAACAAACCGAAAACCTGAAAACCTTATGGAGCTCAAAAACATGATTACAGAGTCCAAGCATGATTCTACCATTCAGCTATTGAGGCTAGTGTTAACAAAAGGAAGGCTTATAAAAAATACAAAAAGAACGCTGAAGCCTTAAAAAATGAAAATGTCTCATCAAAGAAGCTGAATTTTCTTACTATTCCAGAAGATTGGAAACAGCTGCGAACAACTCGCACGAAATATGGAAAATAAATGAAGTAAAAGATAATTCATCACCCTGAATCATGTCATCAAATGCTAAATTTTTCGGCATGGACTCTTATAATGCAGCACCCCCAAGTGGAATAGCAAACTCACTACATTACTTTTTTTCAACAATTGATGAAAAAATTCCCAAAGACCTAGCAATTTTAATATCATAAATAGCCCACCTAAGTCATCAAACAAATAAAAGAGAATTATTAAATACAATCGAAGATAAAAAAAAAATGCAGTACCAGGTATTAACATCATCAACAAACATGAAATTATTCTAGTCAAAGAGGAGGTAGCTAAACTACTGGGAAATTCATAAACGAGCATATTAGAAGAGTAGCGAATAAGATAATTAGGATTAGCAAAAGAAAGTACTATGACGACCAATTGAGAAGTATAGATGTAAGTTTAGCGAGCAACAACACAAGACAAGCATACAAAGTAGTGAAAAGCCTAAAACGTGGTTACTAGCCCAAAACCACACTCTGCCGTGATGACATAGGCAATATCATCGCTGATGAAATCAAGATTAAGAAAAGGTGGGCATCATATTTTAAGAAGCTCCTTAATCCTCCGCACAGCCCCAGAGCATCGGAGCCTATAGATGTCTGCGGAGAGCATCCGTTGGCCCCACTAACTCTGGATAAAGTCTGTTCCGCCATCAAAACCCAAAAGAATAATAAAGCGCCGGGCATCGATGAGATTCCAGTGGAGCTCGTCAAATATGGTGGCAGTAGTGTTCACCAAGCTATTCACAAAGTCATCCAGCACATTTGACAATAAGAACATATGGCGAAAGAGTGGAGCCAATCAATTATATTCCCTATTCACAAAAAAGGTGACAAGCTACAGTGCGAACATTATAGAGGCATATCACTACTTTGTACGGCGTACAAAATATTTTCAAGGATCTTAGAAAATAAAATCGGATCATACACCAACAGTATTATTGGGGAGTATCAAGGTGGTTTTAAAGCAGGCAGATCAACGATAGACCAATTTGTTTTCAGTCAAGCAGGCACTGCACTGCTGAGAGTTCAACATAGACGTACACCGAATTTTCGTTGACTTTAAGCAAGCCTACGACAGCATTGATCGTATCGTCTGTACCAAATAATGCTTTGCTTTGGCATCTCAGCCAAATTAGTTCGTCGTACCGAAATGACAATGATGTCGACGACCTCCCAAGTCCGCATTAATAACCAATTCACCGATGCCTTTGACACAAATATCAGACTAAAGCAGGGAGATAGGCTGGCCCCATTGCTATTCAGTTTGGCTCTAGAGAACGTCATAAGGAAGCTACCTGTCGATCCGCGAGTTATATTACTATTCAAGTCGAGCCAACTAGTAACCTATGCGGATGACATAAACATTTTGCCACAATCATTAACAACTGCCAAAAAACTCTTCCTAAAACTCGACAGCGAAATAAAACTGGTAGGGCTACAAATCAATGAAAATAAAACAAAGCTCATGACGCAGTCGAGGAAAAATACCTCAAATTTACAAAACATCACACTTGGCAAATATAGTATCGAAAATGTTAGCAAATTTGTGTATTTAGGCGCCAAAGTAACGATAATGGGCAATGAAAGAGACGAGATACGATAAAATATTTTATTCAGTATTGCCAGCTAGATACACAGAAAAACAAAGCTCCAAGTATACAAATTTGTGATAAGACCTGTGTTATGCTATAAGTGTGAAACATGGACCCTAACCCAAGCATCTGCAAATATATTGAACGCCTTCGAGCGACTGGTCCTGAGGCTAATAATCGGAGCGAAGCTAGACGGGGACCAATGGTGAGTTCGATACAACCATGAGCTGTATGAAATTTTAGACGACCCGGAGGTCTCAACGATTATAAGACTGGGAAGCTGCAATGGGCTGGACACATGAATCGTATGGATGAGCAGCGGATACCCAAAAAAGTATTCGTTGGGAGAGCTGACGGCCGGAGACCAGTGGGGAAACCAAGGAAACGCTGGTCTCACTCGGTCGACGAAGACAGTTCATCGCTGCTCGAATTTCGAAATTGGAGGACGCGGTCAATAGACCGATACAGTTGTAGGCGCTATTTGCAGGAAGCGAAGGCCCAAGAGGGGCTGAAGAACTAAGAAGAAGATGTTGGAAAAGAAACATTTCCAAACAAAGAGAAACTCATTTGTACCCGAATAATTACCGCCTTGTTGCACTTTTGACAGTATTTAGTAAAATATTCCAAAAACTTGTAAATAATCGTTCAAAATCCTTGGCCAATTCCATCATAAATCCGAAGCAGTTTGGCTTTCAAAAGAACAAGAGTACTTTCGATGCGTTACTTTCTGTTTCAGATTACATCAATGAAGGTCTTGATAAAGGAGATTATGTTATTACAATTTTTGTGGACCTGAAGAAGGCTTTTGATACGGTTGATTATGACCTGTGACTTCAAAAACTTGAATTGTTTGGTATTCAAGGCATACCAAAACCACTTTTTTAAAATTATTCGGAAGGAAGATTCCAAAAAACATCAGTTGATAATGTCTTGAGCAATCTAGCACCAATGAAATCGGGAGTTCCTCAAGGATCCATATTTGGTGCAACCTTGTTTTTGCTATATACCAATAATTTGAATATATGTTAACTGAAAGGTAACCACACATTATATGCTGATAATACTGTACTTCTCATTTATTTATTCAGCCAAGCCAGGCACTGGTAAAAGAAATATGAAAAAAAATTAACTTTATAATAAAAAATTTACAACAATTTCTTAATAGTACAATTTAAAATTAATTTATAAATATAAAAATTGTGACAAATGCAATGTGCTATCACAATAAAATATGTTGCGAGGGTAAGGTGCGTGATGGAATTAAGATGAAAAGACCTTTGATAATAGACCTTTGAAATGGGTTCTGGAAATGTTTGGGGAGTAATGTGCACTAAGTGAGTTAAACTTTTTGCAACACCCGTTAATCGGCTCATTATCTGCATAGATTGTATTATGCCGCTCTTGAACTAATTGACAAGAATGCCTAGTGACTTGCAATGGCTCATGCACTTTTATTCTATCAGTTATTTCAATCGAGCCTCTGAGGACATCAAAAGCGAAACAAAAAGTTATCAGAGTTCTACGGGAAGCAAATGATGGTATATTGAGAATTCGCAGCCTAAGCTCATAGGAGGGTAGAACTTCAAAATTCCTCGGATCATATAGCGATCTCAATGCAAATAAGATAAACTGTTTTTGAACACACTCGAGTTTGTCAATGTGAACGTTGAAAACAGGATCCCACATAAGACATGCGTATTCAAGAATGGGGCGTACTAAGGAGAGATATAATGTCTACGATACCCAAATATTTTGAAATTCTTTGGATCGACGCTTGATGAAGCCAAGGAGCTTATTGGCTCTACCAAGGACTTCATCGTAATGCAGATAGAAACGTAATTTATTGTCCAAAATAACATCGAGGTCTACACCGCTGTCCACTCTTTTGAGTTTATGGTAGTCAAGATAATAATCGACGGCAAGGACAGAGTTTTCACAGGAAAAACTTATTATCTGACATTTTTCGGAATTCAGAGAGAGTAGGTTTTTTTCTGACCCTTCTAAAAGAGAGTTTAACTTGTTTTGAAGGAATTGCGTATCCTTTGGAGACCACCTTGAATAGCTTCAGATCGTCAGCATAAAAAAGATGCGGAACGTCCGACGAGATAACAGAGAGATCCGAAATGAAGATTTTAAAAGTATGGGACCAAGATGGCTGCGTTGAGGTACACCGGAGAACCCATTTATTTCTTTGGACAAAAATCCTTGAAATTTGTCGATTTGCGTCCTATTTTTGAGAAACGAGTTGAGTCATTCTAACAAAGGGCCACAGATACTGAAATTTTAAAAAAATTTTAAGATTTTGTGGTTGACACCATCAAACGCTTTACTGAAGTCGGTGTAAATTGCATCGATTTAATGGCCTGTTTCCATTTCACAAAGGACACTAGAACCCATCACCGAGAGATTTGTAACAGTAGAGCGGTTTTTTCGGAAACCATGCTGTTGGTCGTTCAACCGAGGCTCAATGATGGGCTATATTTTTGAACAGCTTATTTTTTTCCAAAAGTTAAGGAATTGCTGATAGTATTGCGATGCCTCTGTAATTTTCAACTGATGCCTTGTCTTTATTTTTATAAATTGGAATCAAGTGGGATTTCTTTCGAATCGATGGGAAAATTCCAGTAGTAAGGGATTTATTAAAAATGATATGCAGCGGTGGAATCAATTGCACTTTACAGTGAAACAAGTAGCGAGGAGGGAGTAAATTAGGACCAGGCCCTTTATTTAGATCAAGCGTTTCTATTGTTCTTCGATGAGAGATGCTGAACTTATGTCTGAAGAAGATCTGTAGGATGAAGAGTTAGTTGGACATAATACGGATTTGAAATGGGTATCAAAAAATTCACAGATATCCTCGGGATTGCATGAGTTTGATTCTTGATACACCATCGAATCGGAAAATCCTTGAGACTTATGTTTGGTATTATTGAAGTCAAAGAACTTTTTTGGGTTGTGAATAATGTTTTCACCAATAATATTAACATACGAATTATATGCTTCCCGAGATTTGAGTTGAAACTCTTTCCCCAACTCCTCATATTTATTGTTAATTTCTTGGCTAACGTTTGATTTTGTCTGAATTATTTTGTGGAGCTTATTCCTTTGATTTCGCAAGTGGCGCAAATTGCTATCAAGGCAAGGCTCAGGAGGTTATTTTTCTTTTTAATTTTGAGTACATATCTCTCAACGGCGTCCATGAAAATATTGTAGAAACAATCAACTGCGTCATTTGTATCTAACGTTGAAAGTGTACCAGTCCAGTCAATATTGTGGAGGTGTTTGTTAATGCTATCATGTCGGCATTAAGGAAGTCATATACAATACAATTATTGTACGAAAGATGGCATGCGCTATCCGTAGTAGTTAATTCAACTGAAATTGCGGAATGGTGGCGGCTATTGGAAAATAAATGTTCCGGAACACTTGTTGGGTTCAATACAACTTCGTCGTATGCATTAGTAAATATGAGATCTAACCAATTACCATGAAAGTTGGGGTTCGGAGCAACTTGCTGCAAATCATCGTAATACAGGGTGCTAATAATGTTGAAGTATATACTGTTGAGAAGATTGACTGGGAGTAGACCGCTATCAGATTCATCGACCATAAATGTCAGATTTGGTCGGTTAAAATCCCCGGTGATGATAATTATGTCTTCATCATTGGTGGAAGCAGCTAATGAAGCAATTACATCACACACACTACTGTAAAGTTCTTCAGTAGATCTTGGAGGGATATAAAAAGCCACTATATACTAGTTTACATTTGCCATTTTGATGCGGACAATTTTGTGCTGGTAATAATTGTTAGAGACTGTACTTATGGACTCACTGAAACTCATTTGATTCAGGACATGATAAAGTTGCCATGGAGAATATTGTCAACGAGTATCTAGATAAATATAATTCATGGCTTATAGAAAACAAGCTAGCATTGAATATGCAAAGACAAAATACATTTTTTTTAAAACAGAAGAATAAAGAAGACATAGAAGATGACCTAAAAATTAGCAGCGAAAAATTACAAGGAGTGTTTGAAAAATTACAAGGAGTGTTTGATATTAAATAATATAGATCATCGTTTGACATGGTTGCTACACATAAATAACTTGAGGAGACAACTAGCACCAATGATAGGAATGTTGAGAAGATATGGAGATTTTCCAATGCATATAAAGAAACTTGTATTAAATGCATTTGTACTGACAAAGCTACATTATGCGGTGGTGATTTGGAGTCAATAGCCAAAGCAAAACCTTCATATTATATCCAGGATACTAACTAAAGCCTATGAAAATATTCTAAATCCTCCAACCCCTACTCCAACAAGAAAAGAGTATCAACGGACCAATGCACTCACCTTCAGTCAAATCATTACTGTGGAGAAAACTAAGTTTATCTTCAAATGTCTAAATTCCAGTGAATTAGAACAAAATCCCTTTATATAAGTATCACAAATAAATCCATATAGTTCAAGAAATGCGAAAAATTTTGTAATACCTTACGCCAGAACTGATCGACTAAAGAACGATGCAACGAATGATGCTCTGCGTATATACAACAATCTTCTAGAAACAGTGAAAACCGCAAACTTATCATTAGTTTTTAAGAAAAGACTTAAGGAACATCTTATAAATTCAAATTAATGATAAGTCCAGAGGATTGAAAATGTAGTATCTTAGATCATTTTAGACCCTAACGTTGAAATACTTAAAGGCAGCTACCTTTTATAAACTCAGAGTTTTTTTTTAACGCGTTGTATTATAATTTTTTTATTTATCTCTGAGAACTGTTCACGAATTGAACTAGACTAGCAAGAAAAGAATACTTCACAGTATTTTGTGTGCCCCCTTATATCGATGGTTGAGCATTACCCGGAGGTACACGTAGGAATCGACGACGTGTGAAGCGCAGATCGCATGAGTGTTGTGCGACGATGAACGAGTGATGGAAAGAGCGGTAGTGAATGAAGGTATTAAACAAAAAAATATATATGACCCTCCATTTCAGTACAAAATATTAATAAGGGGAGTCAATCCAGAGATTATTAGACTAGCTTTCTTTGCTGTGATATCCACCACATGCTGTTCGTTGGCTTCAACACTAAAACGTTTTAAAGTTCCCAACAAACAACTCTGAAAGCATATTTTAAATCACACCCCATGTGGTACTCACACTCTATTAATGCAAAATCCATCAGCGGCTGTAACATGAGTTGCAGTGAAACATGAACCAAAGTCCTTGTTGAAACTCCGGTTACATTATTAAAAGGTTCCATTGATGCTACTCTTACTGATGATTGTACTACCAGTACTCCTGCGATTCAATATATGACAATCACGTTCATCCATCCAATCTAATCGAAACATTTCAGCTGCCTATCGATTTTCAGAAAATAAACTCCCAAAAGCCTCAATGTTCTCTGCATTAGGACTCCCCACGCCCGCTCTATTTCACATCGAATTATGATCTCGAGGAGTACATTCACTAGGTATCCTTGTTAGTCTTCTTCATTCTACTCTTCTCTGGTTTCAAATGATTACTTCTAACAAGTCCTTTCTACTGTTATATGGATGTACAAAATGTTTCCTCGACAGGCGAATTAATCTGAAAAATATACATTGTCTAATGCTGAGAATTGATAGCAGAGAGTACAGTCAATCTGACACTCATACTCATGCTCGCACATGATGAACGGTACGAGCAAGTTGGTTTATTGTGTCTCTAACTGGTGAAGCTACAGTTGCCGGAAAAGGATTACAGCTCTAATTAAAAGCTCCTGTGCAATCATTGAATTTGCTTGCATTCAGAGTGTATTCAATGTTGCTGTAAGATATTCCCGTTATTAGAATTCATCCGTTTCGGGGAACCATCTGGTCCTGCCGATTGAAATTGGTGTGGCTTCATCACTCCAACTATCTTTGTTGCCATAGTCCTAGGTACTTAACGTAAATATATGTGCATATGAATGTAAATGGGATAGCGCGATGCAACACAAATTGCGTTGTTCAATTGAATATTCGCAAACAGCTGGTGCCTCCGAGTACACATTTGGTATTTGCTGAGCCACTAGTGTGTAAAGATAACTGAATAACCTACTCCAAATTTACTTGTACTCCCCTGGTGTCAGCCCCCGTTCAAAACGTATCTCCCGAATGCAACCGTTCCTAGTGCCTGGAGCTTTTAGAGTCCTTGAGCCTAGATATAGCTGAGTACGATTATATTCAATCTAGTTCCATAAATATGAGCCAATACAAACTAATAACCGAAATTTGTCACACTATGTAATACTATATGTGTACATATTCGCCCCAACCTAACTGTGTCTGTACTATTTTCTTGTTACAAATTGACATTATGAATCCTTTTTGAATAGAAGAGATAAACCATAGGGGCTTCAACTTTGATGGAAATCTTGTGGCTGCTACGTTTGGAAATAGAAATACATTATATGTAAACGAGAATGTTTTAACTGTACTTTAAAAAGTTTCATATTGTCCTCGTATGTTCACTGATAGCGGAGGGTACAAAAAGAGGGCGAGTCTATTTTATTTACGAAATTTTGGAATAGAAATTTACATCGAGTGAGTGGAATCTAGTGTTATTATTTGAGGAGTTATTGAACGTGAAACATTAAAACGATCCTTTGAGGGAGTACAAGGACTCACCACCCACACTTCAACTGTCTACGCAGCACTCAGCCACGTTTGCTTTCAATCATGTCAATAGTTTCATGGCAAATTGAATTGATATTTCGAGGGAATGTACTGATACAAGCTGGATATGGGAGCATATCATGCAAAATTCTGAATGCATGAAATGTGCGTACTGCTAATAGATTTTCAGTAGATAATTTATAGTTGGATAAATTAGGTCGATTGTTCATGAATTAAGTATATTAATTCAAATCTGAACACGGGAGAATAGAATTGATAGAAAGGCATAAACGTAATCAAATGAGTGATGTAGGTGAAAGCATTAAATAGGTGGCTAATTAATTTTAGCGAAGAGTGGAAGTATTATATGAATTTGGAAGCATAGTGCAAAACATTTTCTATTAAAATTCAAGAGGCTTAAATAGCTCAATATTGTTCCGCGTATTAGGTACATGACCTACACTTGAGTGGTTAAAACTTTATTTTAATTGAAAAAAAATGTTTCTTTCTTACAAAGTTCACTTTTTAATCACTGATTTCACGAGACATGATTTTTCCTTTCATTAATTTTGCTCTATTTTAATATCACTGGATGTAGTCCGCATGGTGTAACGGTTGGAGTGCGCACTCCGTAAGCCGGTGGTCCCTGCTTTAATCCCATTGGTGACAGTGAGACTTGTTTAGTGTGATTCTTTGTACGCACTGAACTAAAATCAGAACATATCGCAGCACACGATTAAAACGTAGTACTGACCATATCACCTTTTCAAGTGCCGATAAATGCGGTCGAGTTAATAAGATACTTTAATTATCTCTAAGCGAAGGCTTGAAGGTAGCTATTGTACTAAAACCAAAACCAATATCACGCGAAACAACATTACCACAATTTTCTGAATCTTCTTGTTGATGACCATGATTTCTTGATTGGCTCAAGATGTTTCGTAATGATTGTTGATTGCGAAGATTCATAATGTGTTTTGAAAGATGCATTGCTAGGTGCATTTCTTTGTTACTTTGGATGATGTGATTGATTTGATTCATTGCCAGGCATTTTTTATCTTTTTTCTTGAAAAGCCGTCGGGCCTTGCTTTGTTGTGTGAGCAGACGCGTTTTAACTATTTCCAGTCATTTTCAGTCAAAATTACTCAAAGGAGTTGAAATGCGCCTGTTCACACAATAAAACAAGGCTCTATAGCTTTTCAAGAAAAAAGAGAATTGGCCTGCAGACATCAAATAAATAAAAGGTTTTTTGGCTTATTTAGGTGACGTCATTGATGTCAGTTTGGAGAATGGCAGCAGTAGCTCGTAAATTTGTTTGGCTATGTAAAAATACTAAAAACGTCAAGATTAACATCTGAAAAAACCAATCACAGCTAAAGACAGATGACATCTACTCTAACAGTCTCTAAATAATCTTAAATGCAACCAAAACTCAACTTAAATATTCAAAAGTAGGTACTTATCGCACATACTGCCTGCGAAAAAAACTGAGGAATCGTACAAATTTTTAGTAAATAAAATTGGTTAAAAAAAAATGGCTTAGATATATTGGGTTTTTCTAGGCATTTTTGTTTTTTGTTGTTGGATGGTGCATGCCCTTTACGCACAGAGAGTGGGACTCCCATGCTCGCAAGAAAGCGACCGGAATAGTCACTAAACACCTCCCCTGTCAACCTCAGAACCTAGCCTGGGACCGCTTGACACATTACTTCGGACCAAGACTCGTTTTGTTACTCCGTGAGGCGCCTTCAGGCTGAGAGGATTCCTCCTCTAGCGGGAGGGGAGAGGGGAAGGAGAAGTGCCAGACAAGTGATCCCTCAGCCCCTATGACCCCGGCTGCAGTGAGACCCCTATATCTTTTAGGACTGCCCGAACATAAGTGCTACCTGGTTCCATTTGTCAACCGCATCACCGCGACTGTATTATCCGTGGTGAGCTTTCGCGTCTCCCTGTAGCGATTCCTTTGCAGCTTGTCCCGTTTCATGCACACAAAAAATGTGTGACAGGCATTGTCTTCCATTTCTGGGCAAAACCGACAACCGGGGGACCGTGACTAACCAATCTTGTGCAGGGAAGACTAAAAACAACCATGACCACTCAAAAGCTGGGTCAAATTGAAGTCAATCCCACCATTCCGTCGATTTAACTATGCTCTCACATCAGGGATGAGGTGAGCAGTCCATCTTCCCTTCGTGAAATTCAATCAAGATTTCTGCCAATCGTTGAGTGAGCGCTGTCTCTCCTCGCGGATAACCAACTCCCTCTCATCCTCGTTTCGACGCAGGTAAATAACGCGGTACTCTCTAGCAAGGAGGGTGACAGGTATCGCGCCTGCAATAACTTTCACCACCAAGTCAAAGACTGTTGGCGACTCAAAGCCGGTACTCCCAAAACAGCCTTCTCAGCCGTTGCCCTGGTTTGCTCAGAGGAACTTTTTTTTTTTTTTTTTTTTTACCTCCATTCCCTTCCACTCTCTCCATCACACTTTCTTCGTCGCACTACGCTCGTGCGATCTGCACTTCACATTTCGTCGTTTCCTCAGGTGTGCCACCCAGGCAATGTATAACACATCGGTATAAGGGGGCACACAAAAATATGTGAAGTCCTCCGGTTAATCTTGTCTTGTCCATATCGTGATCAGCTCTCAGAGATAAAAAAAAATTATAAATTCGACGCAGTAAAAAAAACTCTGAGTTAAAAGAATAGCTGTCTCTTCAAGCATCTCGACGATAGGGTCAACAATGCCCTAAGATGCTATGTTGAAATTACTGGACTGATATTATAATAATAGTAGGTGTTTCTCGAGGCATCTCGAAGATAGGATCAATAATTGACCTAAGATGCTATGTTGAAAGTTTCTGCACTGAGATTCAATCGTTATTCATTAAATAGTTCCTAAGTCTTTTCTTGAAAACCATAAGAGAATTCGCTTCTTTAACTGATTCTGGAAGATTGTTGTATATACGAAGGGCGTCATTTGTAGCATCGTTCTTCAGGCGATCTGTCCTTGCAAAAGGAATTACAAATTGGTTTGCGTTCCTAGTACTGTATTGATTCTTTTGTGAGACTTTAATAAATGGTGTTTGTGACGACAAGCTGAGATTTAAACTTTTGAAGATCAACTTGGCTTTCTCCATTTTAATGATTTGGTTAAAAGTTAATGCGTTACATGATTGATACACTATGTTTGTTGGTGTGAGCCTTGGGAGATTATGTATATTTTTATACGCCTTGGTTAATATCCTGGAAATTATATTTAGGTGTTGCTTTGAGGACTGACTCCAAATTACCACTCCGTAATGTACTTTTGACAGTACGAAGGCATTCAGAACAAGATGCTTGATGTTTTTTGGAAATTCCTCATATCTTCGTAGCAATCCAATTATTGGTGCTAATTGCCTCCTTAAGTTGTTTATATGCGGGAGCCAGGTCAGACGGTGATCGATAGTAAGGCCAAGATATTTAAGTTCGAGCACTCTTTGCAGCTTTTCACCATTAATTTTTATATCAACATCTATGTCTTCCCTGTTCTTTTGCTTAAAGATAATATATTTTGTCTTTGAAATATTCAACGCTAGTTTATTTTCTTTCAACCATAAATTATATGAATTTAGATCCTCGTTGATAGCGTCTCCGATGTCATTTTTATCGCGTCCCGAGTAAAGAAGCACTGTATCATCAGCATATAAAAAGTAATTACCACTTAGCCTGCATGTATTTAAATTATTAGTGTATAGCAGGAACAAGGTTGGGCCAAGTATTGAGCCTTGTGGAACACCTGATTTCATTGGTGCCGGGTCACTCAGAACATTATTAAATGCTGTTTTCTGCAGTCTGCCTTTTAGGTAATTTTGAAATAGTTTATTTGCTGTGCCTTGAACACCATATGCTTCTAGTTTTCGAAGTAAGAGGTCATGATCGACCGTATCAAACGCTTTCCTTAGATCCACAAAAATGGCAACAACATAATCCCCTACATCAAGTCTCTCGTTGATGAATCGCGTTACCGAGAGTAGAGCGTCAAACGTTCCCTTGTTTTTCTGAAAGCCATATTGGCGGGAGTTTAGGATAGAGTTATCTAATATGAAGGATGTTAAGCGAGAGTTAATTACTTTTTCAAATATTTTACTAAATCCGGTCAAGAGTGCAATTGGGCGATAATTATTGGGGTCCGATCGATCTCCTCCTTTGAATATAGGTACAATTTTTGCAAGCTTCCCCTCTTCAGGAAACGTTCCGTTTCTGATATGCTCATTTAAATAATTAGCCACGAGTTCTGCTATTTCATTTTTTACAAGCGCAATTTCCTCCATCGTGATCTGATCAATACCTGGAGCCGTATTTTTCTTCATTGCCTCAATAGTCTTAAGAACTTCGTTTTTATTGGTTGGATGAATATGAAACATGGAATCGGGTGAGATGTTAGCGTGATCTAGCCTACTTGTTGGGACATCACCAAGCTCTTTTGTAATTTTTTCGCCCACAGTTGAGAAAAAGTTGTTCAAGAAAGTTGCTGCTCCATCTGGTTGTGATAAGATATTAGGGGTCACTGGAGAAAACTGCGAATCCGGTATTAAAATTCGGGGGGGAGAGTTGTCTTTTACTTCATTTATTATCTTCCATATTTCATGATTGTTATCTGCCGCTGTCTCCAACCTTTTAACGAAGTAAGAGAATTTAGCTTCCTTCACAAGACGTTTTGATTCCTTTTTCGCTTGTATGTACATGTTTTTTAGCACACGATCTTCCATGTTCCTTCTAAAGCTTATGTACGCCTTTCTCTTTTTAATACTGGCTTAGATTACTCGCTTTGTTATCCATGTCTGCTGGCGGCATCTAAGCTTTTTCTCGACGATGGAGTAACGTTTGGACTCTGTGATCATATTCGTAAGTTCCATTAGGTTTAGGGGACTCCGGACTTCTAATGACCTTTGCAGATGTGATTTGAAGAGTTCTTTGTTCAAGTGTTGGAATGTTTTGTATACAGGTTTTTGTTTTTGTGCGCTTATGCCTTGGATGCTTATTTTGAAGACACGATGATCCAGCTCTGGCCAATCCTCAAATATGAAATTGATTTTTCCCGCAGTTGACTTATCGTTTGTAACGATATGATCGAGGCACGTATGCGAAACAGGACGAGTAATTGTTTCGTTGTTGATGATAACAGCACCATTAGTATCCAGTACATCCTCGTAAAGCCTTGCTTCTGAGGAATCGGTAATTACATCAATGTTTGTGTCAGCTACTGTAAATAAATTATTTTCTGAGGAATATAGGTTGTCGAGTACCGAGCAGAGATCTTGCGCATTCAGACGGTTCGGGTTATAGAAGGTACCGATTTTAATTTTTTTGCCTACGAGGTTTAATTCGATTATTATAATATTATATTTATCAGGTGTATCGCGTTTAATGATTAAGTTTATTTTATCTTTTACAAAATCTTCGAGTCCATCAGTAGCCCCAGATACTTCACCGCTGGCTTTGATTCGATTAATATGTCTCTAATACTGATTATCCTTACTCTAGAGATTCTCTTTTTTGTGCAAATGACCACTTCATGTTTCCCCAGTGCTACACTCAACCCGCGAGCAGTCATCCAGTCAATCACTTGGTGAAATAGCATACCGAGCCTAAGTTGCGCTTGTTCAACGGTGCATCCAGTGACCAGAGCCGCAAAATCATCCGCAAAGCTGATCAAACGCGACTCATCTGACATCCCTAGTCTCAGTAACCCGTCGCAAGACACATTTCACCGGTCTGGACCAAGGATAGATCCCTGGGTAACACCTGATGTAACTTCCATCCTTCGTTGGCTCTGTGTCATGTCGTAGAGCAGGCTTCGATCCTTTAGGTAATCCCTCGAAAGCCACATGCGATATTTTGGAACTTGGAAAGGGGTTCCCAGCGTATCCAGTATACCCACCCAACTAGTGGAGTTGAAGGCGTTCCTGACGTTGAGTGTCACCAATCCGTTACTTAGCCTATATGCCTCTGCCTTCTGGACCGCACTCATCACTTCTGCGATTGCATTAATGGTCGAGTATCCTGCTCCAAAGCCATGCCATCATTAAGGTAGGTCCCCGGCAGCATGAATCGCGTCAGTGAGTCTTCTCTTGATGAGTTTCTCGAGCACTTTCCTAGCAGTGTCTAGCATGCAAAACGGGCGGAATGCAGATGGCGATCCGGGATTTTTCTTCCCCTTGCTGATCAGCACCAGCCTCGCCACCTTCCATCTTACCGGGAAAACCTCGTCCCGTAGGCAAGCGTTGAATGTGTTGAGCAGCAAGTCAGGACAATGGTGATGTACGAGCTTCACCACCTCAGCTGGAACACCGTCTGGACCTGGTGCCTTCCTCACTTTCAGTGAAAGGACTGGCTTTTTCAGTTCCAGCTGTGTGAAGAGTGGACACTCGATTGCTGTTTGACCATGGATAGCGTCAACACGGACGGCATAGGCGGGGAAGAGTGCCCGCACTTTCTGGTCCATATATCCCGATCATTTATGCAAGGTTTACGTAGGGTGCCAAGGTTCCGCATAACTAGCTTGTAGCCACGGGCCCATGGATGCTTGCTCACATTGCCCACTAGATCTTGCCAGCAGCGAACCTTGCTGTTTTTGACCAATTTGCGAAGGCATTTCCTGACCAACTTATATGCTGCCACCCGAAAAACCCAAGACGTGTCCAAAATCAAGTCTTGGATCAGCATCCTAGCCAAGAATGCAGTGTGCCTCCTTCATGCACTCTTTCCTTTTATGTCTCAGTTCACCGCATTTGTAACATAAGGAACTTCAATCGGGTCCTTGCATACTTATACGGAGTGACCATAGCCAAGGCATTTGCAACATTGAAGAGGCGCTGGTCTTCATTGTATCCTGGATACAACCCACCCTATTCTTACTTTGCACTTGTTCAGAAATTGTTCGGCATTCTTTTTGGTCAAGTCAATTATGGCCATGCGTGGTCCCCTATAATTTTCTGGCGTCAGCCTTGCTTTGATCCTGCCCACGCTAGGGTGCGATCCTTTTTGATGGCCTCTTTTACCTTGACCAGATCCGTGACGCAGTCAATGTTTCTTATTTCGATCGTCGCCATCGGCTCGAGCAGGGCTATATTTGCACTTTTGCCAAGGACTTTCCTTACTGCATCGCAGAATGCTTCCGTATTGTCGGCCTCTGCTCCGAATTCGATCAGTATGTGGCCCAACCAAGTTGATCGTACTGCTTTAATGGCTGTGTTGGTGTCTTCGGGCCTTACGTTTCCCTGATATCTCACAGCACCTCCGCGTTGGATTGACCATCTCGGGATTTTACGAGCAGTGCCTGCTGCCGGGGTCTTCGTCGGGGCTTCTTTCCTTCCTGTTTTGCATCAGGTATTTTTTCTTGTTGGATGTTCATGCGAATTTTGTTTTCTGGCAGTTTTGAAGACGTTACTTTGCACTTTTCTTCGCTCCTTTTGTAGCCACAATCTGTAACCCCTGATCTAGCGTTCCGCGCCCATCAAGTGCCTCTTCCTTCCTTTTTTCATCCCAATCTCCTTCGATTGGGCTAGTCGCCATTCATTTGTTGATTCTTAATGGTGGGACTATCTGCACATGCCCTTTAAATTTAGCCCTCAGCGCTTTTTTTGCTTTCCGCCGCATTTTCGACGTTAGCAATGAAATCACACAACATCACTTAATTTGTCTGGCCAGTCTTGTTTTTTTTGCCGTAATCTTTTTGTGGACTTCAGGATGGTTCGTTATTATATCGGGATTTACGGACCTTGTTTCAATCGCTTCGGCAGTGATCGCAGCAGTGACCATCGAATTCCCGATGTTCTTTATATTTTCCTCAACCGCTCGAATATCTGACGCGTCCTGCAGAGTTCCTGACTTTCCTTTTAAGGACGCTCTGGCGTTTGCATCACTTTTTTGTTGCGCCCAAACGCCACAAAAACCTCAGTCTGGACAAGATTTTTTATTAATCTCCATTCTTCGTCGGTCTTCCCTTTCATTTTATTAGTCGATGTGTTGTTAACAGCTCGGCTGCAGCCACTGGTTGCGTCGTCATTGTTGTTATCTTTATTTTATTTATTTGGGTTCTTTCGATCTTTTTTTTATGGTTTTTGGTTGCTCCAGTTGCATTGGGTCCGTTATCTTCGTTCATTTGCGTAGCCGCCTTTTTGGTCCCATGGTTATCTTTGCAGAGCAGGGAGGCTATGCGAAGGATGGCACAAGCCCTTATGGGGATAAGCGCTCAGAACCAGACCAGCACTAATTGGGAGTCCGTCTCACCCAAACTTACACCATCAACCCAATGGTGCAAACTTCGAACGTACTCCAAGGCCTGCCAAAGTTTTACTGGGACAGAGACGGTATGATAGTTGAATTGGAACCGTTCATGCATGATTTTCACCTTGGTGCTACCGTGCGAAGCAACAAAGTCCAAACCATCATATCCGCCAGCCCAAAGTATCAATTCCAGTTAGTTGTCAAAATCGTAGTCCAAATTCAGTCAGCGTCGTTACCTATGATCTCAGGAGGGCCCCTCGCAACGCTCTTCATGTCCTCAAGTCCGTGGGGATGGTGCACCCGAAAGAATGCTAGCCTCAAAGAGTACTCTTGTCAACCGGCATTCCCCTTGCGGGGAGCTATTAATATTAAGACTCTCACTGAGGAGCTCCTAGTTGCACAATTCTGTTTGACTTCACTTTAAATGCCATTGATTCTGTTTCCTTGAGAATCTAGCATAGAACATTCTATTGAGCTTAGCCTCTTATTCATCACCGGAATATACTTTCAGTTCAGGGAGGTCCGTTATTCAGAAGAGGTCATGGAGGAGAGAGAAGAATAACCCTACTTAAGCCGAATGTAAGCACTCCTTTGCTGTGCTAACAAGTGATCGAATATGAGTTAATTTGCAACGAAATGCAGGTCTATTTGTCTTTTTAAGCCTACAGCTCAATAACTATCCTACTCTGAGGAAGCTGAGCTATGCTCTCAATGAAGTGCAAGTTATATCTGGCTCATGTTCTGTATAGAAGAAAGTATGTGCTTCAATGCCTGCTGCCCTGTGTAAAGAAATAGGGAAACTGTGACATTTCCGTCATGTGTGAGTAAGACCAAAACACTCATGCCCGTTGAAGAGCTGCTTTATATAATAATAATTTCACCATCCCTTCTACTGAGCCACAGTCCTAGAACATTGACGGTATAAAGAATCCACCTGCTTCTATTTTCTCAATTTGACACAGAGCAAATACTCATTTTCTCCGCTCGTATTTTCCCCCTTACAATAGTAAATATTTCTGCGTTTTTCAGGACAGGTAGCAATGTGTACGATTTTTGTAATAACCATTACCATCGGCATAGAAACAGGGCTATACAAATTCGCAAAATTCCTCACTTTGTACCTACGATAGTCACCTGCAGCAAAACTCTCGTACTCGTATTAAGAGTGTCAACTCAGATCTTGAAACTATACAGGAACAATGACTCCAGGACACTTATGAGTAAGCCCTTCTCACTGGTGATGGTTTCATCAACGTTAGTCATCAAATGACTGAGAGCCAACATTTTTGTTGTTGTCGTGCCCACCAATGTTTTCATTTAATTGAAGAAGTAATAGAGTAAATAGGGAGGGTCTTATTGAAAAGCCGCAGGAGACAGAACCATTGAAGGATGAGGAGATCATGGTTTCCTTTGACTTGAAATTATTCTTCCCAAATGTTGCTGTAAAACAGGCCCTACCCCTGTTTGAAGACTGGATACTGCAAAAAAGCCCTTCCCGAAATGGAAAGGAAAACACGAATTTTTTCAAAGCTGGCTATACTATGCATGAATGAAAGCTTTTTCTTATTCAGAAGACGTTTTTTTAAGACCGCCATGGGGGTTGTAAAGTATTCCACTTTGGGTAGTGGCTAGAGCACTCATCCCGTAAGTTGAAGGTCCCTGGTTTGACTCTCGTTGGCGGTAACAAGATTTATTTCGCGTGATTCTTCGGACGGACTATAAGCCCGTTCAGTTATAATACGTGCTGGTTTCAAAAATTAGAACGTATCGCAGCTGGGTGGACGGACACACGACCAAAGCGTGGTATCGACCATATCACCTTGTGGAGTTTGGGCACATTCAACCATGATAATGAGATACTCTAACTATCTCTAAGCGAAGGCCCGAAAGGGGTTGTCGTGCTGCAACTAAAATAAGGAGGTTGCAATGGGCAACCCGTTGTTTCCACTGTTGTCCTATTCATGGAACATATTGAAAAAGATTTACCTAAAGTTTGACTCCAATACGTTAATAGTATTTTCGCAATAGTTCAGCCATCTCAAGCAGCTATTTTACTAGGGTAGACAGACCTACGCTCATGTCAGAAGGGTTTTGTACTCAACTTCCCAGAAATGCAGTCACCAGCAACGTATGCACATGTTTTTCGTGTATTTCCCCTCGCTTTGCGCCCCTCAAAGCAAAAAGTATTAAATTAAGACCTGTTTTGAAAAGTTTTCATCAAGACCTTTCCTTTGATACCCATATTGGCTACCTTTGATGATTTTTTTTTTCGAGGGCCTATCCACTATATGGGAGACCCCCCTTAAATACCGTTTAAAATTTATTTGTAGATAAACTTTGAAGAGAGCACCACTTTACACTTGCATACAAAATTTGATGTTTCTAGCTTAAGGAGCTTGCGAGAAAAGTGCTGTGACACACGGACGAACGGACAAAAAGGACGGGATTTTAGAAGGGTTTTGTAAAACTATTTTACAAAACCCTAAAAATGAAACAAACAGCAACAAGTAGCAATTATCCATTTCTAAATACGTGTTCTTTGCTTGTTAGATTAAGATACATAGAAACGATCAATTGAATATTTTCTTGCTCTATGGCAAGAAAATTGGCATTAAAAGTACAACCCGGAGATACAATTTACAATTAGAGTGGAAAGCTGAAGCGGTTCAGAATTATTCAAGAAACACTTGCCATAATTGTTCTACTTATGAAAAACATTAGATTAGTGACGATGAACACCAGCTACAAACATTTTATTACTATATAACACTAAGTAAATGTCGCCAACAATCATGAATTTAGTCGTTCATATACGTGATAAGAATCAAGACAATAAAAAATCGTAAATAAGTCGGGTTGAGAGAACTACGCACATGTCAGAAGGGTTTCGTACTCAACATACAATGTGCAAACACCAATAATAAATAAACTAAACTAAAACTTGAACTTGAACTTTATCCACAACAAATACATACTCGCTTTAAAAGAAAAATTAATGCTACTCCATTTCAACCTGCCGCCATTTTAGTGCAAAATTATAAATATCGTTGAGTGAATGCAATCTTAAATATTTGGGGAAGATCTATTCAAAAGTGCTGTGCTTAGTTCAATGGAAATCCCGAAGGGTGGAAAAACTGTGCATTGTATTGTTTCAGTTGGACGAAATTTCAAAAGATCATAACTATCTACCGAAATATCAAACTTAAGTGAATATGAGTGTACCCATCTGAATTTACTGGAAAAAATAATACTTTTACAAATCCTGCTACATTTATTAACAAAGTTGAGTAAATTTCGATTTCTAAGGTATTTGTTCTTGTTGTACTGAAAGAGCCTACTACCAGGACTTTGTCATATATCAAATATACGTTTGCATCAAGAGTTAATAGTCTGTATGTACTTGAAATGTTGTAAATATGGAAAAATTATACAAAGTTACTAAATATTCTCATATAAAACGACCGCCAATTTGTTTTACAATCACTGATGTCACACTTCTTCCTGTAGTTTTCATGCAAATGATAACAAGCCCTTAGCGGTTTGCTTTTGTGTTTGTATGTACGTACACTTATACTATGTAAGGGGAATCTTTTGCCCATCCAATCAAAATGAAAGCCCATCGTCTTCCATTCCATTCAAACGCCTATGCAAGGCAATATTTGCTTATTCAATATATTTCCTATATTTCCCCATGAAAGCACCTAAACCGATCTTTGAAGGTCGAATACTGTTAGGTTGGAAAATTGTTCTGTGTGGACTCACTTTCTACGCTCTCGCCATAGTGTCTGAGTCGACTGAAAGCACATATCCCAGCATTCAGACGCTCACCAGTCTGCACACACTTGCACGATATTTTCATATGGCTTAGTAATTTTTTCTACCCACCGCCATAAAGCTATCAAACATTTCCCATGTAAGTACAGTGGAACTTGGGTAATTCGAACTTCAAGGAACTACTCGAAAAATTTGAATCATCAAAAAATTCGATTTATCGAAAAATTCGAATTAGATAAGTTTTTAGGAAACACAAAATATAACACAACACTGCATAAAACTTTATTACGTAAATTTAAGGCATTTCATTTACAAAATCGTGAAGAAGTCCAGGATCTTCATTTGTTTCCCAGAATTAAGTCTTTTGATCATAATGAACGGTTCTAACAGATTTAATGACTGAAAAATCGACTCACCTACTTCATTTCTACTATCGAAAAATGATCTGAGCTCATCAACTTGATTTGCTGCTTCAGCCGTACTTAGAATTAGCTTTTCTTATTCTACTGTTAAATCGTCATCTTCATCATCGGATATATTGTCGTCATCTAGATTGCTGTCGCCGAGTACCTGAGTGACGATGTCCACTTCAGTAAGCTCGCCACACACCGCAACATCTTCGTCTACGTTAAGGAAGTCCTCATAGGAGATAGCTGGATCTGACTCAATATCCTCCCAGCCGTTAAATGCAGGCACAGCTGCAATAACAGATTGATTCGCACTTTCACTTTCTGCTTCTTTTCTTAAAAAAAACAGCTTTCTTGAAACAGTTCTTAATTGTTTCTTGTGACACAATACACCAAGCTTGTTTACACATACGTGAGGTCTGAAGGACATCCATCATGTTTAATTTTGAGAAAAGTGAAATCTCCCGTGAGAATACTCTCAACCAATCAACGCTGGTAAAAATATTTGAGGTTTTTTATCATGCCCTGATCCATAGGCTGAATGACTGATTTCATATTAGCGTGAAAAAATGTAACTTTCATAGCAGGCTTTTGTGAGCATTGCAACTGTCAATAAAGAGTAAGATCTTCCGTTTTGCTTTTCCAAATTTTTCATTGATTTTCAGGAGCCACTTCTCAAAAAGAGCACTTTCCATCCACGCTTGTGCACTAGATTCATACTCTACTGGTTTTGACTTTACGTTTTTGAAGCAAGGGGGATTGGTAGTTTTTGCTATCATTAATTGAAGCAGTTTTTCAGAGCCATCCATGTTTTCTCCGACCAAAAGCGTTACTCTTTCCTTGCTGTTTTTCTCCAGGACATTTCTCGCCTTTAAAAGCAAGCGCTTTATCAGAGATGCTCTTGAAAAATAAGCCCGTCTCATCACCATTAAAAATGTTTTTGGGCTCCTTGTCCCAGATCATCTCTTCTAATTCTTTCTGCCATTGTCCTGCTTTATGTTTTCACCACAAAAAAATTTATAAGAATGTTTTATTTCGCTTTTTGAAACTATCTAGCCATCCTGTGCTTGCTTTAAAATTGGTTTTCCACATTCCAGTGGCAAATTGTTGAGCTTTACCTCATACAGGAGGGCCACTCAGTGGAATTTGTTTATCACGTGCCTGCTTAGACCACGTCAAAACACAGTCGTCTATATCGGGATAAGCTGGTGCTCTACACCTTTTTGCTTTCTCAAATTCACTGCATAAATTCATTTCTTTATTTTTTAAATAATTCGACAATGTATTAGAGGGGATTCTGAAGTCCCTTTTCCACTTCTCGATCACAGCTACCTTTTTAGTTGATGTTAGTGATTTGTAAGCCGGCAAGTTTGAGGATGACATCTTAGCCCAATGTTCGTTCGACAAAAATCAACTAATCTGATAAAATTAAGTTTCACAAATGACGAGAACACGACGCACACAACAAGAAACAATCAGTACTTTAAAATCCATTCCGAAGCAAACTGAAACACTACCCGCACTATAGATAAATTTTCTGTTTGTAGGCGTTGACAATAACTGAATATGCACAAAAGTGACTTCGTAAAGAAGGGAGGCTTTAACTTGACCATAACGACATGATTGTCTCCCATGTCAATATAAAATAAGCCCATGCAGCTTTTGGGGAATCCCTGAAGATAGAAAAGAGTAAGGCCATCTTCAGGGATTCCCAGAGCTTATAACTGGCTCACGGACACTTTTGGTGAGTATAATCTTCGAATTATCCAAAATAAAATCGAATTAGCAGCGATTTTTTTGTAATATGAAGTTCATATGAAATGCCAATTTCGAGCTATAGAGGTTCAAATTAGCCAAGTTCTACTGTATAAATTCATTCGTCCCATTCTAAAAGCACAGCAAATTATTTATTTATTTTCAACTCTTCATATGCAATACTATGTACGAAGGAACTTCTTTCACTTCATTCGATAAACGATGCTGCGGAAGGCAGCGCGTATACAATCTGGATATGCGCAAAGTTGTTGGAAATGGATCCTGCAACGTTGAGAATTTAAGTATAATGGTGCCAGTCTCCTAAGTGAAAGTACCACTTACTCTTTACCCGGGCCATCATTGGCTATCAACATGATAGCACATTTTCTTGGCCCGATTGAGACCAACGTTTCTAGCATAGGGTTGGTGCCAGAAAAACTGCGGTTTCGTTGTAGATGACGGACACCCCTCAGGAGCTGTAAGCTTCCACATCAGACTGTGGGAGATAGGGGAAACGCACACGCATTTTGACCGACGAAAAGTAAACAGGAGCTTTCACTTGATACCCTCTATCTTCGGTGAAAAAAAGTTAAAAATCACATCCTTATGTGGGGAAACCCTCCCTAAAATCGTTTGCATTTTTTTGGCTATGAAATTTTCATTAACCAGAATTTTCTGAGCTGTTCGCAGGATTTGAACTTCTCTCCTAGAAAATTTGCCGTGATTTACTAACGAACAGATGGACAAACAGGCAGGTACCGATGCTAATAGGGTATTGTAAAAAAAGATTTTCTACAAAACCATTAAAACTAAAATGAACTTACTCTAAAATAGAGCAACGTATTTAACTTCATCAGAACGTTCTCATCCTCAATGCAAGAACGAAGTCGTTTCTGTCATAGAAATATTCTATGTATAGAGTGTAATATTCCCAAGGGTGTTTTCTAACAACTGCAAGATAACTGAGCTGCATCCAAATGCATTCAATGATTATATGGGTCAGTTGATGGAGCGTAATGGGTGCAAGTTTCTTGTATGTAAGAAGAATAGATAACAATTGTGAACAACTTAAAGGTACTATGAGGAGCTCTATAACCGGTTTGTATTCTGTTTAACTATGAAGGTGACGACTTTAAATAAAATAGAAAGGATAATATCCTAGAACATGTTTTTATGTTTTGTAAGGAAAAGCAACATGTAAAATTTGAATGTATATATTGGGATGCATGCAGATATTTACGAGTGATTTCGAAGGCGAAATGATGTTAAAATTGGTTTTACAGGTTAAACTTTAGATATTGTGTTGGTCTTAAGCAGCTCATTGCTTGAAAATCCATGTGCATAGCAACAAAACAACTTTTCTTGCTCGAATTCCAAAGGAAAGAAGGTTATCAGTATGTCTCATACATTTATTTTAGGTTAATTTCTCTAGGAAACTTTACCTACGGCGGAGAGTACTTTATATATATATATATATATATATATATATATATATATTGTCGCGTGTTATGGTTCGCGGCCAATAATTTTAATGTTCCGGGAAAGTGAAAACGCAATGTCTTTTAATTTAAGTTAAAAGAGTTTATTTAATTACAAAAGTGCACAATGATCAATTTAACACTTTCACTAATTTTAATTTTCACTATGAAAAAATCTAACACTTGTCCATAAATTTCTTATCGCAATTGTCTTCTAAATCACTTCACTATTACGAAAATCACTTTTCTACTACTCGAATAATATCGCTTCCCACACACAATCGCAGTTCTTATCGCGGTCGAATGAATGAAGATCCCCCATTCATTCAGCTCGCCTTTATATAGGGTCTCTACGTATTCACCCATTTCTCGTTTATTGGCGAATGTTCTACCGAGAGGTACCTGGTAGATTCGAGCAAATTCATGAATGGAGTGACGTCACTTGCAGATGTTGATCATGCTTGTTGGGTTCTCGTGGTTTCGAGTGAATTCGTGTTCTTCATTATTGTGAAAACAATTGCGACAGTAGCTCGCAGAATTATTTGTACATGTAACACTGCCCCCACCTCAGTTCTTTTCGCCCCGAAAAGATGTGTCGCCAGTTTTAGTCAATTCTCCCTGGATGTAATATGGAGCAAGACGGTCTAGATGCACGATTTTCATTTTGGCTCTCGGTTTACGGTGTTCCTGTATGCGATATACGACGTCGTTGATTCGCTTTGTGACTCGGTATGGTCCCTCCCAGTTATGTTGCAACTTTGGAGACCTACCCTTTTGCCGTTGCGGGTTATATAGCCACACCAAGTCATCTTGCTGGAAGCCAGTAGAACCTTTCCCGCAATTTCGCTAAGGTCTTGTTAACGCCAAGGTGGCCTCCCGAGGATCCTTCATGCATTTCCATAACCACATCGTGGATTCGGCTTTTGGGTAGTATAGTTTGCATCCTATAGGAGCTGCCATCCACCGTTTCCCATTTCCGCTTGAGTATGCCACCCTCTACCTGAAGGGAGTTCCATTGTGCCCAATAGCTTTTCAGGGTTGCGCCATGCGTTGAAACGTCTTTCCACTCAGGTCGCCTAGTCGTCTCCTTCCATACGGGCAATGGTCCGATGTCTTCACCGGCTAGCTGGGCATTTCGAATCTCCTCCGATGACCAACCTTCATCGAATTCGGCCGTTATCAGTCGCAGATCAACGGTCGGCTCCTTTTCCTCAATCCGCTGGCAATGCTTGCAGTTAGCTGAACATGGATGACGAGTTGAGGCGTCAGCATTTCCATGAACTCTGCCCTTGTTAAGTAGTTGGGGCCTCACATGGTCTGGTCGAATAGTCGATTGGGTTGCACCAGTGTTGTTTGTTATGGTGCAATGTTCTTCATCAACTTGACCAGGAAGGCATCTGTCTGCTTCTCCACGATGTTGCTTTGGCACGGTGATGGTGGTGCTGGGGATGTCGATCCTCCTAGCTAACGTTTGCCCCACGAAGTTAGCCCTTGCAGTTTGATGAGCCTCCATTCTAGGCTCCTGACATGGTCTGGATCTCCACCATCCTGGGCAATAGCTCCGTTTTCTTCGCTTCTTGCAGTCTCTTTGCAGGTGTCCCTTCTCACCACAATCCCAGCATCTAGGCGCTCCATTCGCCGGCGGCTCTCGCTCACTTTCCACGCGCTCACACCTGCACTCGTCTGCCACTACCTCACGGACCCGGGCAGTGGTACGAGTCACATTTTGTGTTGCCTCGAAGTTAAGACTGTAAATCAATGCGTCCTTAACCGTCTGCTTTTGAGCTAACCGCACGGCTTGTTGCAATTCCTTGTCCTGTAAGGCCCTGATGAATGCTTCTGTTGCTACGTCAGCTCGATGTTCTGAGTCGTACGCTGGGTAAGCCAAAAGTGCCAGTCGCTCAATGTCTTGTGCTGCTGCTGCAAGGTTTCGCTAGACTTCTGCATCCGATGCCGCAGCTGTGCCCGGTAAATCTGCTGCAGATGATCATCTCCATAGCGCATGTCCAGCGCATTCATTATAGCAGCCGGGTTTGAATGCAACTCAACGGGGATAGTCTGCAAAAGCTCGGCAGCTGGGCCTCTTAGAGCAAGAATCAATGCAATTGCTCGTTCCTGGACATTCCAGTGATTTATCCTTGCGGCGGCTTCAAACTGGATTTTGTAAATACTCCAGACCGTTTGCCCATCGAATATTGGTGCTTGCACATT
Organism: Odontomyia ornata; assembly: GCA_963969285.1. Classification (NCBI taxonomy): domain Eukaryota; kingdom Metazoa; phylum Arthropoda; class Insecta; order Diptera; family Stratiomyidae; genus Odontomyia; species Odontomyia ornata. The sequence goes on from OZ017741.1 coordinate 52,289,712, forward strand.
TCTAGATGAGCTTTGCGCTGCGGTTATAAGTGGGGCTGGTGAGGCGGTTACTACTGCCTTCGCTGCTTCCAATTCCTTTTTCATGTTTTCCATCTCATTGTTGATTCTCTCCTCGACCTGGCTGACCTTTTCCTCGACCTGGTAAACCTTTTCCTCGACCTCTTTCATTTGTTTGTTCAGACTACCGAGCTCCGCTTTTATTTCGGTTTCTCCAGCTTCTGTGTGATGTCTGCTTTGATTTCGATTGCTTGTTGGTCTAGCTTCGCTGATTGTTCATTCAGCTTCGTTGTTTGTTCATTCAACTTCGCTGATTGCTCATCTAGCTTCGTGGTTAAATTGGACGACTGTTCATTGAGCTTTGCAGTTAAATTGGATGACTGTTGTCGCTGCTCTTGCTGCATCAGCATTAACATATGCATCAGCGCATTTTCTGGTTCCTTTGTTTTTTTTTGTTTCTGCTGCACCACCTTCTGCACCTTTTTCTGCATCTGAGGACTCACCCGAATCCAGATTCACGCCTTCCGCCTCGATCGCGTCACGCAAGCGTGCAATCAGTGTGGCCTTTGTACCTTGCGTAGCCAGGTTTCGCTGTTCCAACTCCTCCCTAAGCTCCGACATGGTCAATTCATGAACTTTTAAGTTTAAGCTTCGTGGCATTTTTAATGTTTCTTTAAATTTTACTTTTGTGCACTATAAAAATGTTCAAATTTTCACTTTCAAAATTTTTCTTTCGCACTTCTTGACACCATTGTCGCGTGTTATGGTTCGCGGCCAATAATTTTAATGTTCCGGGAAAGTGAAAACGCAATGTCTTTTAATTTAAGTTAAAAGAGTTTATTTAATTACAAAAGTGCACAATGATCAATTTAACACTTTCACTAATTTTAATTTTCACTATGAAAAAATCTAACACTTGTCCATAAATTTCTTATCGCAATTGTCTTCTAAATCACTTCACTATTACGAAAATCACTTTTCTACTACTCGAATAATATCGCTTCCCACACACAATCGCAGTTCTTATCGCGGTCGAATGAATGAAGATCCCCCATTCATTCAGCTCGCCTTTATATAGGGTCTCTACGTATTCACCCATTTCTCGTTTATTGGCGAATGTTCTACCGAGAGGTACCTGGTAGATTCGAGCAAATTCATGAATGGAGTGACGTCACTTGCAGATGTTGATCATGCTTGTTGGGTTCTCGTGGTTTCGAGTGAATTCGTGTTCTTCATTATTGTGAAAACAATTGCGACAGTAGCTCGCAGAATTATTTGTACATGTAACAATATCTATATATATATATATATATATATATATATATATATATATATATATATATATATATATATATATATATATATATATATATATATATATATATATACTTATATTTACTCATATATATCCTCCTGAGACCCTCGGTATCACCAGTTATAATTTAGTTTAACATTTTTCCAACGCCATCTATTGGAATCCTAAAGTGAATCGACTTCTATCTGACCCAGCTTTTGAGCGGGCATGGGTGTTTTCAGTCTTATCTGCACAAGATTGGTAAGTCACGGTCCACTGATTGTCGATTTTGCCCAGGAGAGGAGGACAATGCCTGCCACATTTTTTTTGCGTGCACAAAATGGGTCAGGCTGCGAAGAGAACTCTACAGGGAGACGAGAGAGCTCACCCCGGATAATATAGTTGCGGTGATGCTCGAATCGGTTGACAAATGGAACCAGGTAGCACATTATGCTCGGGCAGTCCTAAAATATAAAAGGGACTCACAGCAGCCGGGGGCGCTGGGGCTAGGGGATCGCTTTTCTGGCATCCCCTCTTCCCTCCTGCTAGGAAAGGGATCCCCCAGCTTGAAGGCGCCTCACGGCGTAACAAAACGAGATCTGGCCCGAAGTAATGTGTCAAACGGTTCCAGGCTGGGTTCTCAGGTTGACAGGGGAGGTGTTTAGTGGGTAGTCCAGTGCATCAATGGCATTCGCCTCCCTACCACAAAAAAAGTAATTCGTCGTCCAATTGTTAGCGCGAGCTTCCTTTTGTGTTTTCATTCATCGTTCAATAGTAACTTGTCAAAATTTGGATCACTCGCGACCAGTGCAAGTTTGACAATTTTGCCATAACCGACATGGCGAAGTCGCGTCGAGATAAATAGTATTTTTTGTTATTATCTTAGTATTTTATACTATTATCTTATTAAATACCTTGTAATTTTACTTTTTCTATAAATATTTCATAGAAAAGTTTAATAATGATTCCTAAATTTTAGGTTTTTCCACGAATGTCATACATGATACCTCGGGCATTTGGGTCTTATATTTGGTTTCTTTTACAGGTAAGCTATATGAAAGTGAGATCATAAAATTGCTCAATTATGATGAATCAGATATTGAAGAATAAAACAGTGATGGCAAAAGCGACCTGCTTGTATCCCGAGACGAAGAAATTGGCGGGGGAATCCCACTTGCTAATTAAGAAGATTGGATTGAATCGAACGATGAACCTCTCCCATCTTTTTGCGTACGACCCCAATCGTACCAAAACATATTTTCACGGTAGAAACACAGCAAAAATTTTGAATTTAATCCACATGAAGACGATCTGGACATCTCATTCGATCCTAGCGTGATTGTGAAGAGTTCTTTAGAGTATTTTGGTCATTATATTGAAGATCATTTATTTGAAATTATGATCAAATGTACAAGTATTTGCAGCATATTAAGGACGGAAAAATGTCTAAATACGACGCCCGATGTATTTAGACAGTTTTTTGGATATTTAATGGCAATGAGTGTGCTTGGTCTTCCACGAATAAGAATATACTGGGGATTGGAAACAAAAGTATACTACATAGCAAACACATTACTCGTAATCGGTATTTTCAACTAAAATCTAACTTAAAGGTTACTAATGATGAGCTAATTCCTTAAAACGCCAGACAGAATGACCAATTTTGGAAAGTACGTCCTATTATTTCTACGATAGAAGAGAGTTGTCGTGAAAATAAAAAGGGCAAATTATTCCTTTCACTGGAAAAAACAAACAAAAACAAGTTGTTAAAGGCAAACCAAACGCAGAAGGCATAAACGTTTTTCTAATGGCCAATCCTAATGGTATTCCGCTTGATTTATATTTATATCCGGGGAAGGGCACAACAATTAAATCAGCACATCAACTGAAAAACATGGTCTTGGCAGGCGTTTTGTGTTAAAACTAGTGGATACCTTGCTTACAGGTTCTTCCATTTTTATTGAACGATATTTCACATCTATTCCGCATCTTGATAATTTAATAGAAAAGGGAATTAAAGCAACTGTGACATTAATAAAAAATAGATAACCAAAGTACCAGCAGCGGAATTCCAAGAAAACAGATAATAAGCGGGTATTGTTGAAGACAGATGCCGCGTTGCAAAAAGCCGGAAGAGGCAGCTATGATTATGTTGTAAGGAGTGAAAACAAGATTGCTGTGGTAAAATGGTTAGACAAGAAAGCAATTCATGTTTCACCAACTGATGCGGCTGTCCAGCCATTAGGAACATGCCGTCACTGGAGCAAGCAGAATAAGGAATACATCGAAGTGCCACAACCTGTAGCTATAAAAAATTATAACAAGTATATGGGAGGCATTGACCTTCTGGATCGTATTATTGGCAAATATCCCATGAGAGGAAGAACTGGTAAGTGGACTATTAGAACAATATTTCGCTTTTTCAACTTTGCTGCGGCAGCAGGTTGGGTGCAATATCGAGACGATGCTGCAAAATCTAGATGCCAGAGAAAAGATATAGACCAATACTTCGATTTCATGCTGGATTTAGCAAACCAATTGATTTACTCTGTTTCGAGTCAATCATCCCACAATTTGCACGCGTGACACGCGATACCCACAGCAAAGCCCTCGTTCTAGTCCAAGCATTCGTGAAAGTCCTGTTTCTATAATAGCAGACTCATTGAACCAATACTTCACATTGCAAAAAGGTCGAAAGAAGCAAAACATCTGCCAACTTGTGCTAGGGGAGCCCAAAATAATAGATCGAAATGTCGAAATAAAGGTTGTAGAAACTTGACGTTTGTAAAATGTTCCGAGTGTAATCTTTTTGGATTATCATACTTGCAAGTACCACAGTCTAATTTATGGGGCATTTTAAATATAAATTGAAATCAAAATAATTTGAAACTAATGCCGCCTCAGGGTTTCACTTGTGATACCGTCCCTTATGCCAAAAAGGGAGAAAGAGGATTTTTTTCCTCTTGTGTTTTATTAATAATATGTAGTATAAAAAGGAGCAATCTTAATTGTGGGTTATATACTTTAGTCTTGGATCTCAGGAGGATATATATATATATATATATATATATATATATATATATATATATATATATATATATATATATATATATATATATATATATATATATATATATAATACATCGTGGCTAGCGAAAATGGGTACAGCAGAAATTTGATCAAGCAACATATTCGGAAAATGGAGAGACAATATGGTAGGAAAAATGATCTAACTTCACTATTTCTTCAAGACCAGCAAGTTTAAAAATGGATGCCAATCACTCATTACAAGGCTAGAAAAAGATTGGAACGCATTTTGAAAAAGACAGGATACAATACGGCTAGTACTAGCAGAAAATACAGCGTTGAAACAATTCTTGGATCAACTAAGGATGAAAAGAAAAAGGTGGTAAAGAATGGAGTCTATAGGATCAGCTGCCCAAAATGCGATAATGTATACATTGAACGGACAAAAAGCTTGGCAAAAACAAGATTCCAAGAACATGTTAAGGAAGAAAAGGTGGAATAGAAACAGCAAGATCATCATTAGCCAGACATTTTATTGAGGAATCTCATGCTATTCAATGGGCTAGTCGAGGCATAGCGCAGGAAGCCCGGGATTGGAAAAAGTTGGATATTTGCGAACTCTTATGGATCTCAAGAGTCCCCAGTGAACAACTTTAGATAGTTAATTTTTTGTAATAAAATCTCCATAATTATTTTACCTGCCGTAGCTAACCCGTGATTGCATAACAAGTTTTTGTAATTCCCTGTAATAAATTTACCTTCAACCTCTTTGTTAACTTTAATTGCATTATAATTATATAGGCTTATCCATTTTACACTTGAGAAAGTAAAGCTAAAGAAAACACATAAAGTATTCTGATGGAAAGAAAAAGATTGAACCTTGCCATTATACGTGAAATACAACATCATTCAAATGTCCTCCACGGGACCTCTTTCAGGCCTCAATCCTTTTGAGGTAATTTTCAATGACTTTTCGGCACATTTTCGGTAATATCTCGGCCATAACTTTACGAATATTGGTTTTCAATTGCTCAAGATTTTGAGGATTGTTCGCATAAACATGATCTTACGCATAGCCCCATAAAAAGAAATCCAAAGGTGTTAGGTCGCAGGATCTTGCGGGCCAATTGAAATCACTCAATCTCCACGCGTCCTGGAAATTTCTCTTGCAAAAGTGCTTGATAAGCCTGTGTTGTGTGGCTTGTGGCTCCATCCTGTTGAAACCACATGTTCTCCAGATCATAATCTTCAATGTCTCTCCAAAAATAATCGGTTAACATCCGTCCTGTAATGGCTCTTCCTTGATCGTTTTCAAAAAAATACGCGCCAATAGCACCACCAGACCATAATGCATACCCATATGCGGCAATTCTGTTTTTACGTAACCACTGAGCGAAAAATGAGCATCATCACTAGAGAAAATTTTGTTTGAAAAATCGTTATCAATGGCTTGTTGTTCAATCACCCAATTCGCATATATTCTGCGTTGTGCATGGTCTTGAGGCTTAAGTTCTTGAGTGAGTTGGATTTTGTACGCATGGAGATGCAAATCCAAATGCGAAATCCTCCACAATGAGCCGTAAGACAAGCCCAAATGTTGAACACGTCGACGAATCGACAAATTTGGGTCTTCCTCCACACTTTGAGCAACGACAGCGATATTTTCAGCAGAACGTATGTTGCGATGATGCACAAGCCTTGCAATATCAATAACTGATTCAGTCTCTTCAAATTTCCTCACTGTGGTCGAAATTGTTTGCTGTGTAGGTCAATGATGTCGACCGTAATCGGCTCGTAAAGCCCTCAATGTTGATACAGAAGAATCACCATTTTTATAATAAAATTTGATAATTTGATGACATTTAATTCTGACGGATGTCAAATGGCAGGGTTATACTTTCCTACCACGAAATGGATAACCCTGTTTGTTACTTTCCGCGATATTATTTAAGGATATTTATGTTTATTACCTGCTGTATCTTTTCTGCCATTAAATGTGAAAAGTTTAAATATTCGGATGATTGTGAGAAGAGCTTCAGAATACCCCTACTGATGAAGAGGATAACTTGTCTTCGAAATACCAGTATCTGGATAGTAAATTTAATAATAAATAGAGCTGGAAAAAGGAAATTTTATGTTTTCATTTTTTCAGTATAAAAATATAGGTTTGACCCTTCTCACATTTGCTGTTTACACATAACTCAGTGGTTACCACACAAAGGTGATAACTTGTCTGCTTAAATAGGTCAAATAATTAATTTTAAAAGATTTCCATAAAAGTTTAATAACACTTGCGTTGCCATTGAGTATATACAATTTAATTCCTTTCTGTACCATCAGGACTCACCATTTTTAACTTGAGCGTTGGCTTTTGATTATTTCGCAGGTGTCAGTCGTTTGGTCTGAACAGCTGTATTGAATCTTATTCGAATTGGAGTTTCACTCTAAACAGCACATAAATTTTAAATTTTTATTGAAAATGGCTGCAAATATTTTCTACTTTTTTATTTATCATCCGAGTTGCATTATGGGTTAAATTAACAACAATTTGAAGTTTCATCGGAATCTGTAGAGAAACGTAGCTGCTAGAGGGCTCAAATGTAAACAAATTATTTTGAACACAAAAATCGAAAAAATCACATATTTAAACTGCCGCCATTTTGAAACCTGCCAATGTATGATCACCAAAATTACAAAACCTCTAGACCTGATTAATTTCGATCCTAAAATCAAGTTTCATAAACATCGGATCAAAATTGAGACTTTTAGAAGCCTTTGAAGTTTTGAGTTTCAACTAGCTGCCATTTTGTTTTTGAGACCTCCAGTTTTTTACATGGTTCTTTCGATACTTATGCTTTTCATCAAACTGCCGAATTTTATAAATATTAGTTAATAACGTTGGTCATAACTACAACAGCAAAATTTTGCACGTTTTTCGACCTTGTAGCGGCCGACATTTTGTTTCAGACGAACCGACTTTGCTGTTCAGAGTAAAACTACGATTCGAATAAGATTCAGCACAGCTGTTGAGACTAAACGACTGATATCCGTAAAAATAATCAAAAAACAAACGCTCAAGTTCAAAATGGCGGCCCCTGATGGTACAATAAAAGAATTAAAATGTATATATTAATGGCAACGCAAGTGTTGACTAAACTTTTGTGGAAATCTTTTAAAATTAACTATTTGAGCTATTTAAGCTATCAAGTTATCACCTTTGTGTGGTAACCACTGAGTACTGTGTAAACAGTAAATGTGAGAAGGGCGAAACCTGTATTTATATGTTTATAACAATTTATTATCTGCAGATTTTCAGCTGGTAATGCATAAGCGTGCAACTCAATTTTATTAGCAAAATATTTGCGCCTGTACAAAGGGTCTCTAAATAGAACGTCAGCAGATTCTTTTTATATTAATAAGTTCCGATGTAGTGCTAGGAAAATTGCATAAGAAATCTTATGCTACATACGAGAAATTTACCTTTCCAGTTGGTACTGCCAACTGGGATTTTTTTATAACTCAACTGATCTACTTGTGGCATAACTTTGAAACTTTGTGGCATAACTTTGAAACTGTAGCAGTTTTATTGTTTTATATTCCGCTGATCTACTTGCGGCACAATTTAGTGCATCCAATATGTAACCTACACGTAACACATATTGTACAGTAATCTCTTAACATTCGCGGTCTTAACATAAGCGGTTTTCGTTATTCACGGATTAGAAAATGAGGAAAAATTTAGCATTCGCGCTACCGAATTTCATTTTTCGCGGGAAAGAAACAAAAAACTTGGGTAAACAGTTCGATTTGGGCATCGCATAGATTGGACCCAAAGTGCAAATTTGGTTTTCCTTCTTTTCAGTTTGTTTAACTCTCTCTCGTGGAAATTGTGTCGCAAAATGCCTCCTCTACCAAAACATAAAAAAACTGTCCTAACCTTTTGTGAAAAAATTAAATTTTTAGAGAAGTCACGGGCATAAGAATGTTTTGCCCCCATTGACCACTTGTTTAAAATAAATGAATCCACAGTTCGTTCGATTAAGGCAACAAAGAATTCAATCAGGCACAGTGTGGGTGCTTCTTCAGTAGTGTCATCAAAAAGTGTGTCCCAAATCAGAAATAAAGTGCTTGAAAAGACCGAACAAACTTTAGGAATGTGGATGGAAGACCTGTTTCAAAAGAAAATGCCATTAAGTTCAGGTTTGATCAGATAAAAGGCCAAAAAACTGTATGGTAGCATTAATGAAAATTCTCGCTCTGGATTTATCTTCCAAGCAAGCAAAGGGTGGTTCGAGAATTTCAAGAAGTGACTTAACTTGCACAACATCAAATCAGTTAGGGAATCTGCTTCTGCTGATCACGAAGCAGCAGGAAAATTTCCTGAAAATTGTTGCAACCGCGGAAGTCACCGCAGTTGCTCTGTTACAACCGCGGAAGTCACCGCAGTTGCTCTGTTACAACTGCGGAAGTCACCGCAGTTGTAACAAAGTCTTCAGGAAATTATTAATATACGAGGATATTTTCCACAAGTCTTTAACGCTGATTAAACTAGCATCTTTTGGAAAAAGGTACCGAATCGAACATATCTTTCTAAAGCTTGAAGAACTGCCCCAGGATTCAAGACTGTCAAAGACCGTGTTACTTTACTGCTGTGTGCAAATGCTTCAGGTGAATGTAGGATAAAACCTATGATGATTTACCGATCCGAAAATCCAAGCGCACGAAAAGGAAAAAACAAAGATCAGATACCTGTTTTTTATAGGGTTAATGTCAAAGCATGGGTCACTTGTGCCTTATTCAAGGAATGCTTTCATTCTTGTTTTATTGTTGAGGTAAAAAAAATATATCTTACTTCGCAAAACCCATCGACAACGCTCCGAGTCATCCTTCTAGTTTAGTTGGAACTAATCCGAATGTAGAGGTGATTTTTTTGCCCTCGAATACGACATCATTATTACAACCACTTGATCAAGGGGTGATCGCAGCTTTCAACACTTATTATACCAAACACAGTTTTAAGCGAATTTTAAATTCGGTTAAATGCTGTTAAGATGAAACAGTAACGAGTTGCTGGAAGAAATTTAACATTGCCAATTGCATTGGTGACATCAACCCATCTAGGCAGTAAATAAAATCTAGCTCAATCAACGCAGGCTGGAGACAGATATGGCGACATGTGGTTGAAAAGGAAAGCACTGTCCCACCAGTCCAAGATGAGGAAGATGAAATAGTCTGGCTAGCACATCAGATTGGTGGTGAAAGATTAGACGATATGAGACAAGACGAAATTAACGAATTGCTGAATTCTCATGAAGAGGAGTTATCGGATGTAGACCTATTGCAACAAAAACGAGAGGAAACTAAAGAATCTGAAGATATTGAGTGCAAATAAGAGAGCCGGGAAATGCGGGTAGGTATTTCGTCTGGTTTTTATGAATTTGTTATTTCATTCAATATTTTGTAGTGTAATATGACAACAAAACAATCAGATGATTGTTAAACGTCATTCAATATGGCGGACTCATGTGCTAAATTAAGCATTACCATAATTTAAAACTATTAAGCATTGCCATAAATTTGGCATTACCGTAATTTGAAGTTATTAAGCATTGCCATAAATTAGTAATTGCCGTAGTTTAATTCAGCAATATGAAAGTTATGCAAAAATGTCAGCAAATTAGATAACTAAGTGAAAATAAAGCACTGTTAGGTTAAGTTTGTATATAAGGCGGAAAGAACTTCAAAAAAGTCCTCATTTCTCTTGTATATGCTGGCGAATTATTGTAAGTATAAACAAAATATCCTTTGCTAAGAGCGTGAAAATGCTCGCATGTGATTCCTCCTTCTAGATACAGATTGGAAGGCGTTACACGCTTGTGTCTGCATTCTACAATTTCGCAAATAATTAAAATATCGAGAAAGCAAAATATAAAGCACAAGATAATAATTATCTTAGTCGGAAGCGAATTGGAAGGCGTTTTACGCTTGTATTTGTTTCTGCGTAACGTGAACGTTTTCACCCGCAAAAATTAATTTAAAAGAAGAAAACTCTAAATAAAACAAATCAAATAAATACAAAAATAAACAAAATGTCGCCACAGGACAATGGCTGGAGTCTCTCAAGTGCCAGTATCACCACATGGCGATCCTGCTAACCAAACACTGGATACAAATAAAAAATGTTGGACTGCAATGTTCCAATTCAAAGTCCGTTGCCCATAACGGTGGAGTATCTAAAAAACAACAACAACGAGTAGGCAAGTTGATCACGAGCATCCCCAAAATCGACATTACGAAAAAGAAAAAACGAGGAGGACGTCAGGGCAAGTTGAGAAGGAGGATGCAGTTATTAAAATCAATTCTTCTAGGCGACGATCCACCAACTTGGGAAAATAGCAATCGTATCCAGTCACTAATTGAAGATTTGCAAAGGGAACGCCGACAAATTAGGAGTCATTCGAAGTAAGCGGAACTAAAATGAAGTTTTACATAATCTATTTTGAATTGTTAAATTAATTTTAATGAACTATTTAATATTAATGAATTTTAGCTGAATTGAAAAACTTTTAATAAATACGATTAATTATAACACACAAACGACAAGTTTTTCGAATTATCGTGATATGTCTGCATGAAATAAAATATTAAAAATCTATTTAAACTTAAAAAAAGCACCTCCTAGAAAATATGAACAAAAAAGCTTAAGAGAGAAATTAAAATACATTGAAAATTTAATAAAAGAATTTGAAAATAACTCAGATCTCGAAATAGTTTTCTCGGAAAATTGGAGGGACGTTTATATTAATTTTTTTATTGCCACGATCTGGCAAAGGAGCTTCTTTTAAGTAAAATAGAACAAAGACAAAAAATGTCAGATTTCAGTATCCCTACCATTAATGGCAATCATAAAGACATCACCCCATTCTTTGCCATTGTCAAAATTTTGACAGTTTAATCGAAATGAGCCAAAGGTTACTACTAAATTTCGTCATTAATGTTAAAATAACTGCAAATCTAAGAACAAATAGTATTAACAATAATTTCAAAAGCACAAGAACTGCACAACAAATTTACTTTGAATTGTCTGAATTCCGTCAGAAAGGCTCTGTGCTAAATTATAAAAATTAACTAATTGAAATAATTTCAGAACTGAATGATTTACAAATAAAGATCTTAGTTAAGCCCACGGAAGCCGAAAAAGAAGCAATAAATAAGGTGAATGAATCATACACCCTAAATATTTTAATAGGAGGTTTAGATAACAAATATAAACAGACAGTATATGCAGCACAGACAAAAACACTTTCGGAAGCGGTTAACCTAGCCCTTGAATTAGAAAAAACCTCTGAAACGAATAATATATACTACATAAAAAAGAACCCTTTGAATTTCAAAAACCGAAATAGTAAGGACTACAATACCACAAACAATTATGCCCCAAGACAAAGTTATAACCAAAACCTACAAAGTAATCAATATCAACATTGTAGAAAACGAAATAATTTCAGTTATGACAATACAACACGAAACTTCAACCAAGCATACATTAATGACCGCAACCAAAATCAAAGATCAAGCTATACACGACATAACAATGATGGTACTGGCCAAAATTACAACCAGACAAGACGGATGAACACAAACAAACAACATAACCAAATGTCAGGGTGCAGTCGGAATATCCAAAATAATAGACACTACAAGCGCAATACCTACCGGGGAAACCATTATACCCCGGAGGTAAAACGGTTGAACAAAAGTCAAATAAATTTGTCTGCGGGGATCATAAAAGAATATATAAAATCAATGATGCCCTTAAAAATCACGTCCAAGTGAACTGTAAAACCATAGGAAAATGTCTTACCCTATTCATTGATACAGGCGCAGATACTCGTATATCGAACTGCGTAGAAAATGTACTCGATAAAAACCTCAATATTAGTAAAAATGAAATATCTACATTCACAGGGATCACTGACGAAGAAATTTCTTCGATAGGGACAACAACATTAACTCTAAGGATTGCAGGACAAGATGTCAAGCATGACTTTCATGTTGTTTCATCTGACTTCCCTATTAATACAGATGGAATTTTAGGTCATGATTTCCTGACAAGTAATCTCTGTAAAATTGACTACGAATCGTTCACTATCACTTTCTGTATAAATAAAGAAGACTATACGTTACCCATAAAATCGAGTCAAAACCAATTAGAACAACGCATAGTAATACCACCAAGTGAATACATTTGCCCTATTAACATCAGTTTATAGGAAAATAGTTTAATTTTGAATGAAGAAATTGTACCCGGTGTTTTTATTAGCAATACATTAGTACCGGCCGACGGCATTAAACATTTAAAAATCATGAACGTAAATGAAACAGAAATAGAACTACCGACATTAAACTTAAAAGTAGAGCCATCTAGAAACTTTAAAACAATGAACATTGATAAAAATAAAACAAGTATAAACACAACTGAACAAATATTTAAGGAACTATTTAAAAATCTAAATTTGAATAACATAGAAGAAAAAGACAAACATTCGTTATTGAGTATTATTCGTAGATATCAAAATATTTTCCATCTTGAATATGAACCATTGACAAGTATTATTCGTAGATATCAAAATATTTTCCATCTTGAATATGAACCATTGACAAGTAATAATTTTTATTTTCAAAATATCCAAACCATAAACAACACCCCAACATATATAAAAAATACCGACTTCCCCACTCACAACAAGAAAGGGTCAACCAACAAGTACAAAAGTTGTTGGAAGACGACATTATTGCGAACTCTATTAGTCCTTATAACTCACCCCTTTTATTAGCCCCAAAGAAAAGTGAAGGTGGAAATACAAAATGGAGACTTGTCGTTAATTTTCGGCAACTTTACAGAAAAAAGTTGATGATAAATTCCCTCTAACCAGACTAGAGGATGTCCTGAATAAATAAGGCCGAGCAAAGTATTTTTCAACATTAGACATGACAAGTTCCTTCCACCAGATAAAATTAAACGAAGAATCGAAACCACTAACAGCCTTTTCAACGAACAATGGTCATTATCAGCTCAAAAGATTACCTTTTGGCCTAAAGATATCATCAAACAGTTTCCAAAGGATGCTAACCATTGCCCTTAGTGGACTGGATTCTGCCGGATTCTTGTATGTGGATGACATTATCGTATTTGGATGTGGCCTAGCTCACCATAATCAAAATCTCATAAAAATTTTCAGTCGCTTAGAAAAGTATAACTTTAAACTGAACCCTAGTAAATGTGATGTCTTCAGAAGTGAAGTAGTATACCTCGGTCACTTAATCATTAAACAAGGTATCCGCACAGACCCTGCAAAATATAAAACGATACAAAAATTTCCAGTACCTAAAGATGCAGACGAAGTAAGACGCTTTGTAACATTTTGTATCTATTATAGACGCTTCACCCCTGATTTTACAAAAATCACGAAACATCTCAATGTCCTCTTAAAGAAAAATGTGAAATTTAATTGGAATAAAGAATGCCAAGACGCCTTCGAATCATTAAAACAGAAACTCATAACCGCCCTCATATTAAAATATCCAAATTTCGACAAGCCGTTTATTGTCATGACAGATGCATCAGACTATGCTCTGGGTGCCATCTTATCACAAGGCGAAATTGGGAAAGACTTACCAATATCATATGCAAGTAGGACTTGCATATGATATTGGTAAATATGAGATAAACAAACCGAAAATTGAAAAAGAGCTTTTGGCTATAACTCTAACTGATACGCCAAAGACAACATTTGAAGTTATCTCTTTAGATACAGTAGGCCCCCTAAGAATATCCAACAACTTCAGGTATATACTCACAGTACAATGCGATCTCTCTAAATATGCAATAGCTCATCATATGGAGAGCAAAGATGCTGAAACTATTGCTAAAACACTAGTTGAACAAATTATTTTAAAATACGGTTTCTTTGAAATTCTAAAATCAGACAATGGAACAGAGTTTGCAAATGAACTAACGGAAAAAATTTGCAAGCTGTTAAATATAAAACAAATATTTTCAGCACTTTACCACCATGAAACTTTAGGATCAGTAGAAAGAAACCATCGAGTTTTAAATGAGTTTTTACTAAATTTTGTCAAATGACCACGAATGGGATAGACGTATACCCTACTACACCTTTGCGTACAATACGTAACCACCTGTTGACACTCAATATTCGCCGTTCGAACTTGTACTCGGTAAAATTGCTTCCCTTCCAAATGACACATTGCAAACTAATGAAAACGTATACAACATTGACGACTACGCAAATGAGTTGAAACTGAGACTTAATAGAAGCATCCATATCACCAGAAATATGATTGGTAAAGCAAAACAGATCAGACAAGAAAAGCAAACAGTCACCAACCTTTCAAATGTTCAACCAGGAGATCTAGTACTAGTTAGAAATTTGAATAGAAAAAAGTTACAATGTTCATACCTCGGACCATACAAGGTTATAAAAACCAATAACGTAAACTCAACAGTATTGATCAAAGATGAAGAAAAAACATATTACAATAATTCATTAAAAAACTACAATCATTGAAAAATTCAGTTATTTCATAAATACATATTTGTATACAGTATGCATTAAACCACAAAAAACATTACAAATTGTAAAAAGTATATATACAGGGAATGTATAATAAGTAACCGGACTGACCTCAGGAAATTTTTTATTGGCAAAATATGTACAATTTGTCTTTAGAAATCTTCAAAGTAGTCCCCACGATCATTGTTCAACACACCACGCAGTTTTTCCACATTTGTGTCCGTATGACTCGTTGATGGAGGACCGACGCGCTGTTTGTCATATACGTCATCGCGGCCCTCCCGGAAATTTCTGTGCCACTGAAACACTTGAGTCCTGGACTCTCACCGTAAGCCTCTTAAATCATTTGAAGAGTTTCCGTGGCCATTTTCTTGAGTTTGACACAAAATTTGATGCTAACACGTTGCTCGATCGCACGCTCCATTTTCACTCCGACGACGTAACTGAACACGCACTCCGCTCTCGCTCGATGCTTTCTCTCCAAGCGCTTGGAGGCAACTGCTGGAGTCCGGTTCCCTTTACCTAGACCCCACCACCACTACAGCACCAGATACCGGTTAGCAGACGCTTTGACGGCGCGGGGCAGGCTCAGTCCAGTTACTTATTATTCAGACCTTGTATATATTTACACATGTAATAACAATAAATCAAACAAATGTTAACTCAAAGAAATTTCCGAAATAAGAATAATATGTAGATTAAGCTCTGTACACAACAAATAATCAAACAAATCAATGTAAATTAACACAATTCGAAATTCAAAAAAACGGAATTAGTATCCTAAGAAATATATAAAGTCAATTACAACAAAAAGAAATATTATTCTTTGTGCATCAGAGAAACCGTACGAATGAAAAATAGAATCGTACTTAATATTTTGAAAAAAAACATTGAATTGACTAGATACATATCATTAACTTAATTTTTCGTTCTTGAAATAAATAACATAGCTATAATCTCAATTTATATGTATATAAAATATATATAATATATATATATATATATATATATATATATATATATATATATATATATATATATGCATATATATATATATATATATATATATATATATATATATATATATATATATTATAAGAAGAAAACAATCAACACTCAAACATTTTAAAATTAAATCAAATTTTAAAATTTTTAACTTTGCAGTGAGGGTGTAATATGACAACAAAACAATCAGATGATTGTCAAACGTCATTCAATATGGTGGACTCAGCATTACCATAATTTAAAATTATTAAGCATTGCTTAAGCAGCACTGTTAAGTTAAGTTAGTATATAAGGCGGAAAGAACTTCAATAAAGCCCTCATTTCTCTTGTATTCGCTGGTGTATTATTGTAAGTTTAAACAAAATATCCTTTGCTAAGGGCGTGAAAACGCTCGCATGGGACTCCTCCTTCGTTAAAGTAAATGCAGACTGGAAGGCGTTACACGCTTGTGTCTGCATAAAATATCGAGAAAGCAAAATATAAAATATAAGATAATAATTATCTACGTCGGAAGCGAATTGGAACGCGTTTTACGCTTGTATTTGTTTCCGCGTAACGCGAAAGTTTTCACCCGCAACAATTAATTCAAAAGAAGGAAACTCTAAACAAAACAAATAAAATAAATATAAATATAAACAAAATGTCGCCACAGGACAATAGCTGGAGTCTCTCAAGTGCCAGTATCACCACAGTATGCAGGCCAAAGTTTTTCTTCAAAATACAGAAATTCTAACCTTGAGGGACCAACTTGTTCAAAAAGCAATGGATTTGGACCCATCTCTTAATCGAAGTTTGCAATTTAAAAGGGATTCCAGGCCGCTTTAATTTTTTATGTGAAAATCCTTAAAGGAGTTGATTTATCAGCACAGCAACGTTCAATTACGAGTTATTTTTTCCAATCTAAGTCGAAAACTAACAATGGAAAAAACTGACATGTACCTACACATTTTTTTTATTTTTTATTTACACACTTTAATTTAGAATAAATGTTTTGTTAGCCTTGAGTTTTATCTAAATTGTTGCCGTTGTGGAACGTAACTCCCTTTATTACATAGGAAGGAAGACTCAATATTCACGGATTTAACATTCACGGTAGGTTTCAGGAGCCTAGCCCCCACGAATGTCAAGGGATTACTGTATTTCTGACGCCCAGATCTCTAGAAAATAGTTATCACCAAACGAATAATATCCTGTATCTAATTTATAGTCTATGTTGTAGTGAATAAGAGGAGTTTCAATAAGTCCGTAAAGGACTGCAGCGATGTTCTGCTGCCTCGGCAGAAGAAGATGACAATATCTGCCGAGAATGCCCTCGTCTGGAGATGCGTGAATGCGCTGGCTGGCTAGCATTGCGGTGTCGTGGGGCGGGTTCATTTCCCCAGCACGAGGACCCACTACAAAAAGATTTCGCACTCACGAATTGGATGTTGCTCACGAGGCGACCGAAGTCGCAAAAAGTGTAGCTAACTACACCGAGGGAGATGGTACTTGTTACGAAAACAAGAGGAACCTGAGAAGAAAGGTGGACTTGGGGTAACCTCGTCATTACCCGACGAAGCTCATGGCCCACAAATGAAAGAGGGGCAACCGGGTGGTGATGGAGCCCCTTCGCACCCACCCAACCGGAATAAATCCATATATATTTTGTTGCAGTGGCCAGGTATTCCTCTTCTGAGTGGAAAACTCATACAACTTGAAGTGCATGAACTTTCCCATCAGAAGGGGAGTACCCCGGTGACCAATTTATGCCATAGAATTATACAATTTGATTGCATAACGCTATGCCATAAAGAGGCACTCTGCTTGGGCCACTCAACCCGCAGCGTCACCTGAAACCAAAAAGATTACATTGTACCCGGCGGCTGGCTCATGTTTAATGAGGAGAGCCTGCCACCGTACCGGATCCTATACCCGGTCAAACAGGACAAAAATGAAAAGACCGGCGTTACACTCTAGCAATCCATTATATTAACGCATTCTATTCCCATAACTACAAACATCAAATCACTTAAATATCGCGACACGATTTTAGTGGCTTCCAGGGCCAAATTTGAGATGGAAATAAGAAAAATTAAAGCAAAATTTGAAATATACGTAAAAAGAATCAAAGCAAAATTTGAAATATAAATAAGAAGAACGAAAGGCAAAAAAGAATTTAAAATGTATCTGAGAAAAAACCCAAAGGCAAAATTTGAAATATAAATACAAAAAAAATTAACGCAATAAAATTTAAAATGTATGTGTAAGCAAAATTTGAAATATAAATACAAAAAAATTAACGCATTAAAATTTAAAATATATGTGTAAGCAAAATTTGAAATATAAATACAAAAAAATTAACGCAATAAAAGGGTACTTACCCCACATGGTCCGTCGAGCGCTCGATGAAGAATGCGGGTGTCTTCTGAAACTTTCATTAAGTTTAATTCTCAGATCACAAACGTTATAAGTTTTTCTAACAATTAGTGCAAAAGTTTCTTCATGATCACTTGTAGCTTTACATAAAATGGAGATAGTTCATTTTCTTAAAATTTCAATCACGTTCACACGTTAATCCCGTTTGAAATATTTCTCTGTGATAGTATCCAATTCTTTGGCGCCTCCTTCATGTGTCTTATTTTGCACACAGTTATCGTGCGAGAAGAAAAATCCCAGCGCATAATTCGTCACGTCCTTGACTTGAGCGTACGCACCAAATCCCAGCTGGCGTTCATCGTTTAGCACAGGCCGTTGTCACGTGATGAAGTCCAAACCAACAAATTGCCAAGCAGACAATCAAATACACCAAAGTCCTTGGGTTTTTCTATTTAAGTGCGCGAGAAGAGTGTGTTCGGGGAAAGTGGATCTGATAGATTCTTCACTACCTAATGAAGGAATTCCATCGACTCCCAATTTAACCGCGTATAAAGAAATTGCCTTTCGTTACTGAGTTGCGGAAGCATTTCGCACGCACGCAAATTTCTTTTTCGGCAGATTCGTGAACACACCGACGACAATGACTACCAAGGCTCAGTCCCCCGCAAGTACACTTCCCTCTTTCTGTTCGATGTCTTCACAAGTTGAACGGCGAGGCGTTCGAAACGATTGACAATGGTCCGAAATCACAAAGTTCTAGGCAACTGATCAGATTTCTGAGCGATTTTTGGATTCACTGACCGGTTTTGTAAGGAAACGAGTTTCCGCCACCGATTTGTTCAATTCGCCTACGCGAAGATTACGTAAAATCTGAGCTAAACCGCACAATCTGCTGGCGCAAATCTCATGTAGCTTATCGATAAATCGCGTTCGTACAAATAATACACGGGAAACTCGCACGTATCACCTTTTCACCAGATTTGTTTATTGTCGTTGTCTAGACGAGCCAAAATGACCATCCTCCCCCGGATCCGACCACATGCGCCCCCCGTACGTGAAACCGTTCAAAAACGTGTTCGCCACATCCTACCCACAGTACGGAACATTCCCACGATTCCGCTACGTTATGTGCCGTAATCTTTTACTGCACTTCAATCACTACCGATTTCCCCGGTCTTGCTTTATTTGTTTAGAAGCTCAATTCCGCGATTATTTTCGCGTTTCTTATTATCCCCGTCCCGTTTTTTCCTTCGTCGTCTCGGTCGCCGTCGATTTCTCGCGCCCTCCTTCTACTTCAATTCCAATCACCCAAAACTTTTCCTCGCGCGCGGGAACTCAGCTACCGGCGTCCGCGCTGTGTGGTGGTTTTGAGCAGACTCCCTTTGGCCGGCTCAGACATTCACGCAGGCAGATTCGAACATTTCGAGTCAATCTCCCTTTGCATGTTTTGCTGAGCTATTGGAAGGGTTACTCGTGCCGTCGGCCACATCTTCATCCGTTTCTATAGCGGTTGGAATTTCGTATCCCGCTCCTAAACATTGACTGACAACTTCAATGCTCGACGATGGATGATTTCTCGTTCAATGAAATGCTGTCGCACAACCGGCTGTTGGGCGGATTGCACTGCATCTTTGTGATGAGGTCTGCATAATAAAGTGGAAGAGATAGAAAGCAAGATCACCTTCAATTGCACGCTGCGGGCGGTCACTGTCTAGTATTGTCTGCAGTGTATTTCTATTTCATCGTTTTTGATCTGTATTTCTTTATTCCTCACTTTGCCAACGCTTTCTTATATTTTCGCTGAATTTATGTTTGCGCGCCTCTTCACTTTTCTGTTTTCGCGGAATTCTGGTTTATAGGGAATAGATCCCTCTTCTCTCGGTTGGTTTGAATTTAGAACAAATTTTAAATTAAATTGCTTGGACTAACCATCGTATTGGTCTCACAAATTTCC
Source organism: Odontomyia ornata (assembly GCA_963969285.1). NCBI lineage: Eukaryota > Metazoa > Arthropoda > Insecta > Diptera > Stratiomyidae > Odontomyia > Odontomyia ornata. The sequence goes on from OZ017741.1 coordinate 52,309,942, forward strand.
AACTTAGAATGTAATTCATATCTTTTTGCATTAGCGTCTGTGAATTGACGTGGGTCCGAAAAGCAAAGATTTTTCTCGTTAATTTTAAAGTTGCTGCCTATCTGCTGTGAAGTATTTTGGTAATAATGCCGTGGTAGAAGAGCCTTGGCTTCCAACATATTCCTTACGGTTGGCTTTTTGTTCGATGGTTTACTTATGGAGGTAGACATGTAGGAATGTTGATTTGCTTGCAAATTATCTTTGCTGGTGTTGCAAGGTTGGACGGAGAATCGTGACGTGCGCATTGTGTCGCTCGCCTCTGATTGCTTGTGGGCAAGTGGCGACGATTTTCTAGCAGCATTGGGATGAGAAGTCGATTGGGATTGAGCTTTCTCCATCAACTGTACAAGCTTTGTTGTGGTCATGCTTTTTAACTCCTCTGGCGATAATTGAGCCAACAAATCTTTCAATTTCATATTGCTTTCTGATTTGATCAGTGATCTTGGTTTCCGAGAAAGACCTTTTTCTTTACGTAAATCTTTTTGCATTAGCGTCTGTGAATTGACGTGGGTCCGAAAAGCAAAGATTTTTCTCGTTAATTAAAGCATACATATTATCTTCTATATAACGAACACAATTAAATATCGGGTCTTTAGATGGTTTTGGTAATGAATATAGAAGTTGTTTCGGTTTAACCGCCGAAATATTTAAATCCCATGTGTTGATTTTTTTTTTTTTTTTTTGCATATCAGATGTTACTATATTGCCAGAATTGTCAGCCTTCGTCGAACTTATAAACGGTAATAAGCCGTTGTAGAGATGAAAACGATATTTAAGAGTACTATCTTCAAAAGTGTATAAAGATATGAAATTTCGTCTTCTCACTGAAACATTCATCCCATTGAAACATTGAATTTCTAAAATTTCGGGATTTACATTTCCCTTTGTTAAAATTTTTGAACGTTTTCGGAACACATTAGACAATCTAATGTGATCAATGTCTGACTCCACCTTTGATACGTACAAGTTCTGCAATTCCTTTCCGGTTGCATGTTGCGTATTGGACGGAGTTCACAACCGTGCCTGCTCGATTACAACAATGTGCGTCCTGGCTTGATGCAAAAAAAGATCATAAACTGAAAATAAACATATGTCATATATTTGTGACGCCAGGCTTAGAAAAGAAAATCTAGTCAGCACATATATATATATGTGACTCTGGTAGTGGATGGGTTTAAGTTTGCAGCAAATATTGTCTTCATTTTCAACTTATACTGCAAAAATCTAAGTTAATGGTTCAACTTCTCTCAATATCTTCGTTGTGGTGGGAAATGTCTACATACTTAGTGCAAAATCTAAGTGTAATGAAACCTCTACAAAGTAATCCCATCGCTGATATTAAATTTCAATGATTAAACCATATAAACCAGTAACTTACAATCTTTTATAGCAAATCTTGATTACTAAACCACTGTCAGTGTGAGAAATGAGTCCTTTTAGAGTGGCATCAGCATCGAACTTGCATCCTCTCTCTCAACGCAAATGCTACACCACATCGACGAAAAATCATTTAATCTCATTCGAATTAAATCTCTACAGGATTCACTTCCTCCCATTAAGCTTCTACGTGAGTACTGGAAATGATTCTGTAAATTTTCGTGTTAACTTTGATGACAGTGCTCTTCCATTCAATAACACAGTGTTCGAAGGTTGCATCAAAATAAAATTGGTTGAAATAAAGTGGAGCAGAGTTTCCTCTTCACCATCATCACGTAAGAATTTAATAGACTTTGCAAGCATTCCTGACCACGAATCCGTTGTCTTATGTCGGAAATGCTTTTGTAACAATCGAGGTATTGCAGTCAAGGTTTTCCTCAAATATACGAACCTTCATATGTGCATTCCAGCTGCACGTTCATGCATCCTTACCTTGAGGGGTACAGCAACAGCAAAGCTATGCATCCTTTGAATATGTAAGAAGAAGAACATGAAGAAATAGTGGAAGAGACAAATAAGGTCATGATGTCCTTCTTGCAGGGCTCATTCCTCGTGTGCAATTTATTACAAGCTATTATTCACATGTCGAGAATTTCAAGCATGTGAACGCATTCACACATGTGTTGGTGTGGGTGTTTTGTGTCATCTTTCAGCTTAGTCTCCCCGATGTTCAGGTCTCTCGTATGCATTCCAACTGCTCCTAACAAGGATTTCATTCATGAAGGTTATGCTACATTCCATACGTGCACATACTCATACACAAATGGTTGGCATGCTTCTTAGACTTTGGAGATAGATGGCGAAACTGGAAAAGATTTATGACTGCACTTCATAAGACGGTCATTAATAAACTTAAACGTACGTATGTAACGTAGATGAAACAATTGGGAATTGTACTTAAGAAAATATTTGAAAGGGGATGAATAGAATGTTGAAAGTTAATGGTTGGATATTATTGTTTGAGTTGGTGGTAATTTATTTTACCGACTCTTGTTTGAAAGCTTGATTTAAGGTTTAAGTAATATTTTGTGAGTTAATAAGATTCGATTGTAAGGTTGATATTGGTTTGGTGGGTAGTTAAGTGCAACACCATTGCTTTACTGAATGTGTAGTTACACTATGTTAGCAAAAGAAAACCGTTATGAGCAGTGATGTAGATAAATTATTCGAATACATGGTCGAATACGTTGAAGTTTAAAATATTTTAGTATCTCGTGTGGCACTTATGTAATCAGGTTGATGTGCATTTGAGTAGCGTTGGGGTCCGCAGTACATATGAATACGAGCGATGCTTTGAACTAAACAAGTTGGGTAAACAGACCTACGCTCATGTCAGAAGGGTTTTGTATTCAATTTTCAAAATGCAGTCACCAGATTGAATGAAGTCAAGAAGCATGTCAATGACGATTTTATTGGAGAAACTATGAAATTCGAAGATCATACTATTATTAACAAAGTTGAAAGAATTTAGACTTCTGAGGTTTTTGTTATTGTTATACTCATAATTATCTCCCTTGATAATTATTTCAGATGTCCATTCGCGAGGGAGGAAACACATTTTTCATGTATTTCCCCCCTGTGCCCCCACTGAAGCAAAAACTGACAGTTTAAGAACTGTTTTGAAATGCCCCCATGAAAACGTTCATTTCATACTCATATCGGCTACGTTTGATGAATTTTTTTTTCAGGGGCCACTCTCCTGTACTGTTATCATCGAATAATAGCCAATTTTTTCGAATCCTAGAGTTGTTACAAAGCCTTTTTGTTAGAAGCTCCCTCCCGCCTCCTTGACTTGTTTCACTTATGAGTATTAATTGTAGGTACTCAGCTTCAGTCATTCATTAAATTGAATCAAGTGTTCAAAGCATGCACTTTAAACGTTGAAGTTGGGAAAAAATAACTCAAAATTATTCAATCTTCGCATTTAAAACAGCCACTATTTTGTTTTACGATTACTGATACCACTAGCTGAACCGATTCTCAAAGATATTCATGACACCTATCATTCCTGAAATTTTCATGCAAATCCTAGCAAAACTGTAGTGTCTGAGTCGGTAAAAAGCGCATGTTGTTCCATAGCCATATGTTGCCATAGTAATACATGCAGCGCATATTGTTCCATAGTAATACAGGAAAATTCAAACCACTATAACTTCGCTAAATATGATGCAATCTTTATGAAACTTTCAGGATAGATCAATCTTATAAATAGACATCTGTGTATTGAATTTCATTGAAGGGTACCGTTAAGATTTTATTCAAGAAAACATAAAATCGATAAATCATACTATTACTAACAAAGTTGAGTGAATTGCGACTTCTCACGTATTTGTTGTTGTTGTACTCATCAAGGCCTACATTCCTGACTTTTTTCAGATTTGCCGGATCACAGGTGTCCAATCGCGAGGGGGGGGGGGACACAAATTTTTCGTGTATTTCCCCTCCCTGTGCGCCCCTCGAAGCAAACTTTGCCAAAATAAGACCTGTTTTGAAAAGTTCTCATCAAGACCTTTCATTTGATACCCATATCGGCTACCTTCAATGAATTTTTTTTCGGGGGGTCACACCCCTACATGGGGAGACCCCCCTTAAATACCTTATAAAATTTTTTAGTAGTTGAACTTTGAAGAGATCACCACTTTACACCTACATACAAAATTTGATGGTTCTAGCTTAGGTAGTTTCCGAGAAAAACTGCTGTGACACACGGACGGACGGACGGACGGACGGGCAGACAGACAGACGGACAGACGGACAGACAGGACGCGATTTTAGAAGGGTTTTGTAAAATTATTTTACAAAACCCTAAAAATTGGCACAAAAGATAGGACAAAATGAAAATTCCTAACGCGAGGTTAAGGGGTTTGTACTATCATATGAAATCCTACTAAAATCGTAACTCGCCTATCCGCCCATCTGAGTGCCACAGTAGTTTTTCTCCGTAACTACAGCAGCTTCGAACACCAAAATCTTGTAGGTTGCTACGTTACTCCAAACAATTCCGATTCGGGTCCCGGCTAACCCGTGGAGATGGGGTACCAAGGCACCACTCGCCAACCCTTGAACTGCCCCCTGGAGCCAATTAGCGAGCTTGAGGCTCCCCGGAATGATTAAGACACTATTAAGATACTGAGTTGTGTCACACTCACCAGGTCTTCACCTTGTTCTGACTGGCTAATATTCCCTAGACACTAATGTTCTTTCTCAGCTCGTTGAGTCGCCTATCAACACAAAAACCAACTCAAAACCCCCCGTCGAGAAGGATTCTTACCACTCCGGGCGTAATTTACGCCTACCACGAACACTCCACGCGTGATCACACCACTGGCTTAAAACACTAACCACATACAAAAATTCCAAAACTTTAGTCCAAAAATTATTGAATTTCAAAGGGTAAAGATTTACAAAACTTACGATTTCTGTTAAGTTTCTTACCTCGGGGGCTCTTTTATTAACATGTCGCAACGGCTCTTTTTCTTGAGGTGAAGAACGCAAGTTCAAGGCCGCAACAACCACCAAGGCTGCTCAACCTTACAGCGTTTTTCTTAGATTCGATTCCAGTTTTTCTTGGTGGCCATTTTCCTTTCGCGCAAAATTATCTACATTATTGATAACAGCAATATCGACTTTTTTTTGGTTGTAATGTCATTCGTTATTTTGATACTTAGTGGAGTGTTTACTTGCCGTGCGCAATCAAATTCACATTGTAGTTACCTGAGCCGTGTCCGATCGGTTTGGATACATTTCTGGCTCGAACATTGATTTCTTGTTGCATCGCCGATAAATAAACACGCGAAACTTATACACGAAAAAGATGAACACAAACAGGACACAGCATAGTACGATAACTCATACACAAACATTTCCTATTGCGTTGCCCGACTTTTCCTAATTCAGGATTGGGTAGATGTATAGATTTTCAAACGGATCTACTCCACCAGTAGCATAGTAGGTAACAGAAACAAGTTGGGTAGACAGACTTATGCTCATGTCAGAAGGGTTTTGTACTGAACTTACAAAATGCAGTAACCAGCAATGAATAAAATCAAGAAACATGTCAAAGACGATTTTATTGGAGAAAATGTTAAATTCGAGGATCATACTAGTATTAACAAAGTTGAAAGAATTGTGACTTCTGAGGCATTTGTTTTACTTATACCCATAGATATCTCCCTTGATAATTTTTCCAGATTTTTTAGAAACACATTTTTCATGTATTTCCCCCCCTGTGCCACCACTGAAGCAAAAACTGTCAGTTTAAGAACTGTTTTGAAAAGCTCTCATATAGAACTTTCAGTTGATATTCATATCGGCTACCTTTCATGAAATTTTTTTCAGGGCCCACTCCCCTGTACTGTAATCATCGATTCATGGCCTATTTTTTCGAATCCTAGAATGGTTACAAAGCCCTTATGCTAGGAGCTCTCTCCTGCCTCTTCGACTTGTTTCAATTGTATGTACTCATTTTCATGATCCCTATCATTCCTGAAATTTTCATGCAAATCCTAGCAAAGCTGTAGTGTCTAAATCGATAAAAAGCGCATATGGCTCCATAGCCATATGTTTCCATAGTAATATAGGGCATATTAATCCATAGTAATACAGGAAAATTCAAATCGCTATAACTTTATTAAATACTATTCGATCTTTATGAAACTTACAGAAAAGATCAATCTTATAAATAGTCATCTGTTTGCTAAATTTTATTGAATTTAAGGGTACCGTTTGGATTTTATTCAAGAAAATATAAAATCGATAAATCATACTATTACTAACAAAGTTGAGTGAATTTCGACTTCTCATGTATTTGTTGTTGTTGTACTCATTAAGGCCTACATTCATGATTTTTTTCAGATTTTTCGGATGGAAGGTTTCCAATCCCCTTCCCCTGCCCCCCTCGGTACTCAGAAGGCAATTTTAAGACTTGTTTTGAAAAGATCTCATTGAGACCTTTCCAATGACATCCTACTCGACTACCAATGGTGAACAATTTTTTTTGAGGGGTCACCTCCCTATACGGGGAGACCCCCTTAAACCCATTTGAAAAATTTTTTCACCCTTGAACTTTCAAGAGGTCACCACTTCTGACCTTTCCACAAAGTTTCATGGCTGTAGCCTTTATAGTTTCGGAGAAAAAGTGCTGTGACATACAGACGGACAGACGGACACAGGTCGTGATTGCAATAGGGTTTTGTATTTTAGTACAAAACCCTAAAAAATAGCAGAAACTGAAGAAGTCGAACAGGGGCTACAATCCAGAGATCGATGAACATAATGACTGAATTGAAGGCATGTGGTAAAATATCCACAGCAGCCACTTCAACATTCTGGTTATATATAACATATAAGACATATATAAATATATATATATATATATATATATATATATATATATATATATATATATATATATATATATATATATATATATATATAGATATAGATATATAGATATATAGATATATAGATATATATACATATATATATATATATATATATATATATATATATATACATATATATATATATATATATATATATATATATATATATATATATATATATATATATATATTTATTTATTTATTTACGAATATATATGGATAGGATTGATAGGATCATCGTAATTTCATGCATTACCCAATATATTTTGAATGGAATAGGCATTTAGTTAGAGTCCTACATTCGACCTGCAAACTCAGGATGTAAGAACCATGTGACAGCTAGAATAAATCCAATTATTGATGTGATCATACAAAGCATGATCCCCCAATTTGTTAGATATATAAAATAGAGGCCACCAAGCGTACCCAATATAATAGAGTAAATAACGGCTCCTAAATAGCATGCTGCGATGATTATTCGGCAAAGCAAAAACACAAAGCTTTTCGTTCTCGTTTGCCATTGTGATTTGACAAAATCATCGGCGGGTGAATGCTCAAATCCACAGTTTGTGATTTTGAATTCTTTGATCACTGGTCGCACCATTGATTTAATTTTTGTCATTTTATATGATTTGGTCGAGCTCTTGTTAGTATCTTAGTTTAATATTTAGTGTGCTCCGAATACTTTGTGATTAATGGATTTGAGAATGCCAACTAACTTTTCAGCGCTTTCAAAGGATCACATCATGTTGAAAGTTACGCCAGCATATTTTCCAGCAACCGTATTTCTAAAGTTGCACTCGATTTTGAATTAATTCAGAGGAATTCCTTTGTATTTTATTTCCTATATGCTACAAGTATATCTACCAACTTATCAGCCAATCATCCATTAACTATCTTGTTATGATTTTTAAAGATCGTCCGATGAGATTCCCTAAGGAAATCTAAACCGACCTCTCATCGGTTATTTAGACGTGAAGTCTGAGTTATGCTAACGAATCGTACCCAGTCGGTCAACCAGTCCGTGCACTTGTAATCTATTTCGCGGTGGCTGCTTGTCAGCCAGATAGTTCGGAAAGGATATCGGTTGCAGGTCTTTTAAATGGATTACGCTTGATTACATTAATTCAGCGACCATTACGTGCCCGTTTTAAACGCGTCTAAGATACAACCATACGGAAAAGAAACCTATCTCTACTTTATTCCGTATTCAGCTTCAATTCAGTCAAACAACAACAAATAAAAACATGAACGAATTCCGCGCTCCCGAATTTTTTTTTAAACTGACGCGGTACCGAAAAAATATACTACTCTCATGCAAATTTCAAAATATCCTACTCGAACAAAAAAACATCAAAACTATGGTATCGCGTACCGGAACAGAACCGGGGAAAGATGATGTTCAGAAGACCATGAGTGAACCTTACAGCCTGCTCGACGGCATACCTACCGTTGTTGTCACCTACCTGTGCAAAGGAAGGAAGAACTACTGGAAGGAAAGATAGTGGTTTCTTAGCAATTCATTATAATTTGGTTCATTACCTGAAAAAATAGTTTTTACTTCTTGAACATTCTTCTGGTAGAAATAAGACTTTTGATTAAAACTTATTTTGAGAACAATTTTCGCACGTGAAATAAAGATATGCCATTAAATTAATACTCAGACATGTAATATGAGTGTTTTTTTAAAAAAAAACCGTTTTCGGGTTCAATCTTTTTAATTTTACATTTTCATCTGGCATAAACTTCCTTTAAAAATGCAACTATGAACTCCAACCTTTTTTTGTTGTTTAAAATACTTCAAAAGAAGCCAGAAAATAAAGTTCGCACGGATGGAATCAGAAAAAGGACCTGATGCAAAACAGGAGAGGCAGAAGCCCCAATGAAGACAACGGCAGCAGGCCCTGCTTGTAAAGCCCCAAGATGGCCGATCCTACGCGGAGGTACTGTGGGACATCAAGAGAAACGTAAGGCCCAAAGACACCAATACTACCATTAAAGTAGTACGACCAACGCAGTCGGGCCACCTACTGATCGAATTCGGAGCAGAGGCCGGCAATAAAGACTATAGCCCCGCTTGAGCCGATGGCAACGATCGAGATACGAGACATTGACTGCGTCACGGATCTGGCTGAGGTAGAAGAGGCCATCAAAAAGGAGTTCCCTAACGTAGGAAGGATCAAAGCAAGACTGACACCAGAAAACAACAGGGGACAACACATAGCCATAGTTGACTTGACCGAAAAGGACGCCGAACAATTCCTGACAAGGGCAAAGTACGAATAGGATGGGTTGTAGGTAGGATACGGCGAAGAGCAACGGCTCTTCAATGTTTCAAATGCCTTGGTTACGGTCACACCACACAAGTATGCAAAGGACTCGATAGGAGTTCTCTTTGTTACAAATGCGGTGAAATGGGACATAAAAGAAAAGAGTGTTCGAAGGAGGCACACTGTATTATTTGCAAGGATGCTGATCCAAAACCTGATTTTGGACATGTCTTGGGATCAGAAAAATGCCGGGTGTTCCAGGAAGCCCTAGCCAAGGCCAAATCAGAACTCCGATGACCCGCATCCTGCAACTAAATCTACACCGCAGTTCAGCCGCCCAAAATCTGCTTGAGCAGTTTGCGAGGGACATGAAAACCGACTTCTTGCTGCTGAGTGAGCAACACCATAATAAAAGTCCTGCATTATGGTATTCTAATGAAACTGGTACTGTCCCCATCTGGCTTCGGAACAGTGACATTCAAGCGGAGAGTTGTGGACGGGGGGATGGTTTCGTGTGGATTCGGTGCTCAGGGGCCATCTTCTTTAGTGTGTACCTAACGCCTAACGAATCGATATCATCTTTCCAAGCCAAGATTGATGCTCTGGAGGGCGCTGTCTCGAACGCAGAGGGCAAAGCGCTCGTTGAGGGAGACTTCAACGCTAAAGCAATCGAATGGGGCATGCCTCAGACGGATCCGCGGGGAAAACGAATCCTGGAAATGGCGGCCAGGACGGCCCTCGTCGTACTAAACTCCGGAAATACGCTGACTTTCCGCGGTATTGGCTGTGGAGGAACCATACCGGACGTGGCATTCTCCTCGGAGTCCTTAGTACGGAAGATACACAACTGGAAAGTATTAGAGGACTACTCAGCCAGTGATCATCAGTACATTCTGCTTGAGATAAGTGATGCTGTCTCCCGACGTTCGTGCTCTCGGCTTTCTACAGCTGGATGGAACATCAGAAAGGATGGAAGACGAGAGGTTCGTCGAGGTGCTCACAGCAGGTGAGCCGCTGCTGGGAGTTTCGGAGGGGATGGAAGAACTGGCAGCTCAAGACGTGGTGAACTCTACTATGAGCATCATTATGACTGCTTGCTGCGCTTCTATTGGTGGTCAACTGAAATCGCTGAAAAGCGGAGGGAGTGTCACAAGCTTCGACGTGAGGCTCAACGGGCGCGGAACGGTGACGAGGCATGCAACTGGGTGGCAGCCAGAAAATGCCTTCGCAAACTGATCAATAGTAGCAAGGCTCGCTGCTGGCAAGACCTAGTCAACAATGTGAACAAGGCCTTGGCTACAAGCTGGTCATGCGGAAGCTTGGTGCCCAACGGAAGCCTTGTATACATGACGCGGAAAAGGTGGACGCAATAGTACGGGGACTCTTCCCCGCCCATCACGTCCATGTTGACGCTGTCCATGGTGAAACATCAGTAGAGTGTCCACTCTTCACACAGCTGGAACTGGAGGAGGCAGTCCTCTCATTGAAAGCGAGGAAGGCTCCAGGTCAAGATGGTGTTCCAGCTGAGGTGTTGCGGCTCTTCTATCACCATTGTCCTGACTTGCTGCTCAGCACATTCAACGCTTGCCTACGGGACTGGTTTTCCCGGTACGATAGAAGGTGGCGAGGCTCGTGCTGATCAGCAAGGGGAAGGGAAATCCCGAATTGCCGTCTGCATACCGCCCGTTATGCATGCTAGACACGGCTGGGAAAATGCTAGAGAAACTCATCAAGGGAAGACTCACTGACGCGATTCGTGCTGCTGGGGACCTATCTCCTAGGCAGTACGGCAGAGGTGGTGAACGCGGTCCAAGAGGCACAGGAATATAGTCAAATCAAGCGACGGATCGTCCTGTTGGTGACACTCGACGTCAGGAACGTCTTCAACTACGCTAGATGGGTGGATATTCTGGATACGCTGGAAAACTCTCTTCAAGTTCCAGAATATCTTATGCAGCTTTTGAGGAACTACCTGAAGGGCCAAAGCCTGCTCTACGACACGACACAGGGCCAACGAAGGATGGAAATTACATCGGGTGTTGCCCAGGGATCTATCCTTGGTCCGGACCTGTGGAACGCTACTGAGACTTGAGATACCAGATGAGTCGTGCTTGGTCGGCTTTGCAGATTATGTTGGGGCTCTGGTCGATGGATGCACCGTAGAACAAGCGCAAATTAGGCGGAGGGGCTGGATAACTGCTCGCGGGCTCAGTTTAGCACTGGAGAAAACTGAAGTGGTCATCTTGACAAAAAAAAAAGAATTCCTAGAGTAAGGATGATCAGTATTGGAGACATACAAATCGAATCGAAGCCAGCGGTGAAATACCTGAGGCTATATGTTGACTCGAAGATGAGTTTCTCTGAGCAAATCAGGGCAACGGCTGAGAACTTCTGGCCAACGTGGGGGGACCTAGCCCATCAAGAAGACGCCTCTCGATGAGTGCTGTAGGGTCAGTGCTACTGTACGGAGCAGAGGTATGGGGCGACGCTCTCAGCAAGGAGGTATACCGAAAACGATTGGCACAGGTACAGAGAAGAGGAGCACTGAGAATTGCATCTTCGTATCCAAATGTCTCTGACTCGGCGGTGAGAGTTATTTCAGGCGTGATTCCAGTCGCCCCCGTTGCTAGAGAGCACCACGCTATTTACCTGCGTTGAAATGAGGATGTGAGGGAGACGGTTGTCCGCGAGGAGAGACAGCGCTCACTCAACGATTGGCAGCAGTCTTGGGTCAATTGCGCGAATGGAAGATGGACTGCGCGCCTCATCCCGGATGTAAGACCATTGCTTAATTGAAGGCATGGTGAGACTGACTTCTATCTAACCCAGCTTTTGAGCGTGCATGTGTGTTTTCAGTCTTACCTGCATAAGATCGGTAAGTCACGGTCTCCCGATTGTCGGTTTTGCCCAAGAGAAGAAGACAATGCCGGTCACTCATTTTTTGCACATACAAAATGGGTCAGGCTGTGAAGGGAACTCTACAGGGAGACGGGAGAGCTCACTCCGGATAATATAGTCACGGTGATGCTCGAATCGGTTGACAAATGGAACCAGGTGGCACATTATGATTGGGCAGTTCTAAAATATAAAAGGGACTCACAGCAGCCGGAGGCGCTGGGGCTGGGGGATCGCTCTTCTGGCATTTCCTCTTCCCCTCTCCCCTCCCGCTAGGAAAGGGACTCCCAAGCTTGAAGGCGCCCCACGCCGTAACAAAACGAGACGTGGCCCGAAGTAATGTGTCAAACCGTTCCAGACTGGGTTCTCAGGTTGACAGGGGAGGTGTTTAGAGGGTAGCCCAGTCACGCATGGGAGTCTCACACTCTGTGCATAAATAGCATTCACCTCCCTACCGCAAAAAAAGCACAACAAGTAGTCAGGGCTCTTTGACGACTCTGACATTCCAGATACATTGATCAAAAGGTCAAAGTTATCTGTTACAACACTTGTTAGACCAGTTTCGACATATGGATGTCAGATCTGGTACAACCAGAGTGCGAGTAATATGGAAAGATTAAGAGTTTTCGAAAGGGAGCGTCTTTGTGCATGTACTTATATCGAGTAGAAGGATTTATCAAACTGTCAAATTGACGTGAGTTTTGTGGGGAATTTGAGAACAGCTTAAGTTAGTCTACTTTAACATTACTTAAACACCACGATCGGGTAACGTGGTACAAAGAATGCATCCTCAAGCCAAACTGAGATAGGCAATTTTACCATGTATTGAACATATTCCTAGTAAAGTTAGAAATAAGAATAAATTCTAATGTTAATGGCTACAGTAACATAGAGTAGACTTTTATATCCTCAATTTAAATTAATGCAGCTCAACTTAGATTAGTTAGGCTCGACAAAGTTTACGATTCCACTCCCTTATGTGCATGTTTACTCGACAACGACATCATCGATAATCAACAATCACGGATAAAAAGAGTCAAAAGGATGCGTGAGGAAGAAATCTTCGTATGAACCTACAAGGTGAAGAAACTCGTCGCAGGCAACAGTAAAACACTTTCATCATCCAAGTAGACATAATAACCCCACTGACAAAATTAATCTAACTTTGGAGGTGGCGGCGGTGGTGATAACGTGGGCCCTGAAAATATGGAACAGGGATTCATGCCGTTTGCTATTGGTTTAAATGATAAAACACAATTCGTTAATGCAAATCAAGGCAGAGGCGTACCAAACCAACGTGTAAGTGGTGGAAGAACCTTTGATAGACATGATTTCTAAAACAATAAACACATTTGCAAACACCTTGAATATATCACATAGTACTTCATAATTGTAATCATACCAATTTCTCCACATTTAATTAGTTACCCGTTCATCCTTCGATAATTTCTTATAGCAGAGAATAGCCAGCCAAGGACCAACTCTTGCCTCAAAGAGCGACTTAAGATAAATAGAAAAGAAGAAAAAAGGCACACAAAGTGTCTTGTACAGGGATAAAATATAAAAGCACTACTTATCTAATCCCGTCGCTCAGTGAAGTCCAGCAACTGAAAATCCTCCAGCACTTTCTCAAATTGTATCGAACATAAACAATAACATCACGACTATAACACGTCAAAGGTCCATCACAGCGACTATTCCGAAAAATATCTAAGACTCCAAATTTCGGAAACACCAGTTGAAGTGTGGGGAAAATTGCGATGGAATCGCCCGATTGCACGAACCGGATTATAATTTTTGCAAGAACAAAAGAGCTATAAGGTTTACTCCGGGATTAGCGGTGCTCCGTTGGGAACGAGGTGATAAAGGGGTGTGGGGCAAAGAAAAAGCTCTCGTTTTGGCATCCGAACGTGAAGAAGTGACTCAGGCAAAAAAAGTGTTTGTTTATAAAAATTGAAAAAAAAGGAAAAAAAATGGAAAAACAGTATTAAAAATTATTTTCTACTTCAATCACCACCGAGGAAAACAAAGAATAAATAACATCTATTGGCCAATGCACGAGTAAGACCCGAGAAGAGTGCGCGGAATTAGCGCAGGGTCTTTTTTGCCGTGCCGTTGACGACGGGCGTTCTACAAGGAGACCTCCTTATCAGTTACGTTAGGTGACAGAGGTTAGTCAAAATAGTTAGAATTTTTGCTGACAAACTTTTTTTGTTAATTGTATGAAAAATTGCTTCTTTGATTTGTGGTTTCACGATTTCAAAGTAAATCCCTTTCGTATCCAGGAAATTTTCAGTGTTTTTAATCAATTTATTTGGAACATACAATTTTGTTTTCCAGGAAGTGTAACGGGGTGGCTCGGAAAAATATCGCACGTGGGTGTGAGATTGAATCTGCGGTGGTGTTTGAGTGGCAAAGCGTTGGTTGGAGGAGATATGGTCCACCCTGAGTAGTGAGTGTTTTGTGGTTTTTAGTTTGAGGTGTGTTCGTAGAACGAGCTTTGGCAAACCGCCTTACTCGCTGGGGGTCGTGTGGGGCCTAGGCCAAAGCAGGAAGTTGGCGTCCACACCGATCTGTTGCGAGCAAAGTTGGGACCACAGGGCTCCGCTGCCGAAGGACCTCAGGGGCCTTAATATCTTCACAGTGAGAATTCTTCGGAATCATATCGCAAGATCTATAACTTTGAGCGAAAAGCCCTGGATTTCACAGCCGTTCCATCCTACAAACGGGTATATTAAGACATATCTCGCTACTTGCCTCGTTCCTTCAGAGACATTCAGCTATTTGGACGAGTCGATATGTTTTTGATTTCGTTAGTGACCCGATTATGTATCAAATATTGAATAGTCTAAAAAGTATTGAACTTTTTTTGTCACTAGATGGCGTTCATTGTCATATATCGGACAATACTAATCAGATTGAGCCAAACTGACATGCGTTTGAAAGGTGACGTTCCAGTTTACAATTTTCATGTGGACAGTTTTGTATTTCGTCATTCGTTTCAAAAGTTGTATTCATTTAAAAATGAGTGAAATTTCTGAAAAAATTCGTTCTATTTGACAATATTACTAAGATCAAGGTGAAAATGCATTTCAGGCTCGTGAAAAAATTTGTGGTATCTACAGTCAAGATACTTTATCAAAAGCCGCAGTCAAGAGATGGTTCAATCTGGGAATTTTGATGTTAAAGTACACCTGGCTCAGGTCGACCAATCACTGAAAAAGTCGATGAAATCTTACAAAAAATTGAAGAGGACTGACACATAAGTAGCCATGACATTGCTAAGGAACTGAATATCCATCACCAAACAGTTTTGAACCACTCACGTAAGGCTGGTTACGCAAAGAAGCTCGACGTTAGGGTGCCGCATGAGTTAACACACAAAAAATTTGATCGAGCGAATTTGCATTTGCAAAATGCTCATAAAACAAAACGAAATTGAGCCATTTTTGAAGCAAATCATTACGGGCGATGAAAAATGGGTAAGATACGACAATGTCGTTCGAATAAGGTCATAGTCAAAAAAAGGTGAATCATTTCAAACGACTTCAAAGCCAGGATTGACACCAAATAAGGTTATGCTGTGTGTCAGGTGGGATTGGAAGGGAATTGTTTATCATGAGGTGCTAGAACCTGGCCAAACACCCAATTTGGCTCTGTATTATCAGCAATTAACAAGCACTCCAAAAAAAATCGACCAGAGCTAATCAATAGAAAGGGCGTTGTCTTGCATCAGGATAATACCAGACCACACTCGTCTTTGATTACGTGGCAAAAATTGACGGAGCTTTGCTGAGAAGTTTTGATGCATCCACCGTATAGCCTAGACTTTGCATCATCAGATTACCATTTGTCTCGGTCTCTGCAAAACTTCCTCACTGAAAAGAAATTCACTTGAAAAGGGGACTGTGAAAATCACTTGGCCAAGTTTTTCGCCGATAAACCACTGAAGTTCGACACAAATGGAATGATGGCTTTACCCAAAAAATGGAATAATGGCTTTACCCAAAAAATGGCAAAAGATCGTAGATAATAATGGAAAAGATATACTTTATAAAATCCATTTCATATAAAAGGAATATGTAATCGTAAAATGATTAAAAAAGGCTCAATACTTTTTAGACTTACCAATATATAGACGGGCCACCGATAAGAAATTAAAATATGTATCTTCAAATTTGAGTTCACGAGACCAGCAATTTCAATGGAGATACATATTTATTTGCCGGATTTGTTGAGACTGGTCGAGTGGGACGGAGCAATCTAGGTATTTTAGTATTTTCATTCTGTTGTTTGTTTACATTAAAAAATTGTTTTTTACGTTAAAAACAGGAATAGCTTTGAATATTTAGGATAGGCATTTGTTATGTTTATGTTATCATGTATAGGGTTTTGCAATAAGAGGTGTTATTTTGAATAGATCTTGTGAATTAACACCTTGTGACTTCTTCCTTTGGAGCCACGTGAAAGGGAAGGTCTAAGCCAACAGCCCAGTGTCGATTCAAGACCTCAAAGATGGAATTGGTGAGGCTATCGAGGACATAGGGTAGCCACTTTGCGATTTGGTTATGAAAATTTCATGAAAACGATATGGTCCTGTAAGCGTGCTCGTGGTGGTCATTTGCCTAAAGTTATTTTCCACTGTTAACAACATGCCTTCTTCTTTATAATGAAGTAAACATGCGATCATTTATATAAAAAATGGCATTTTTCTTTTAATATCAAAATAACACGTCTTATTGGAGAACCGTATATAGAGATAAGGTTGAACGTTTATGTTAGGAGTATTGTGATAGCATTATATTAGGATAAGATACAGTTTTTGATGGATTTTAATTAGAATTAGATTATAACATATTAGATATAGAATAAAAGTTCACTGTCCTATTGTGTTAAGATTATGATTAATATTTAATAGTGTTCGTTAGTTTTTTTCTCACCTTTTAAAATTAAATCATAAAATATATAATAATTAAATTGATTTTGATGGTTTTTGATTAATAATGCATAAATTTAGAGAGCCATGTGGGCTATAAAGTTTGCTTTATATTTTTTTGGAAAATTTATAACGGTTAATATTAAATAAAACTCCTTTGACTTTGATCAGCAATTGTCAATCTTTCAATTCGTCATGGATAAATAGAAAACTTTTTTCTCAAATTCCCTACAGTTTGCGCATAAATGTAGGTATGCATGTGAACATCAGATCCTCTTTAATTCGACGCGAAATTAGTTCAATTATTGCCTCAAATCCATCTCGCCCATATAGGCTCGTTTAATCTTACTTTTCGCACCGCGTCTAAAAAAGCCCAAGGACCATACGACCATACACATAGCTTATTCCAGTGAACTTCTTTTCTATCGTGAAGTATCGTTCCAATTTCTCTCTGAACCAAATCAATTTCACTTACAGCGTCCGAGTCCATTTCATACACCTTATTCCATAATCAACCCCATTCTACCAGATCCAACCCAATGCTCCAAACTCCTAGTTCCATTCTCAAAAATATCCAAAACAATTTATTCCTACCTACAATATTCCGTTGGAAATGTACAAATTACTTACTTCATAATCTAAAAAAATTCTTTATTCCAGACTGGAATTTCCAATTTCCGATCCCAAACGTTTTCCTCCACTCGAATGTTGCCCGCTACAAAAATGATGCGAGTCATCATGTTGCAAATATATTTTCTTAGCTGGAAGATGTCGCTCGAGCGCTTCGCACAAATCCAAATGTTTTGGGTCGTGATCCTCCAGGCACTCAGAACTTGCAGCAAGCAAATTCTTTTGAAAGCTTACGTCCGAGAGTGACGAGAAGTTAGCTACGATTGCTGTCGGGATTATGACTGCGCCTGAAAGTACGCAATTGTAAGTTTATCGGAAAATTTTATACTTAAATATTTCAGTTGCACCCGAAGAAAACAAAGATTGCGTACCTTCACCAGTAATTGCATATTCGATAGATTTCACTTCAAAGCAGCAGGAGTATGCTCCTGCCAGAAGGGTATTATAAAACAATTAGTAAATGAAACGATATAATCTGCATATCAAAACTTAACTTATACTTTATACAGATTCCATAAATTGAGTTCGAATAATTATTATGGTTATTATGATTTTAAACTTGCCACCATTTTGTTTCAAGTGTTTTGACCTCGTCGCTTAATTAGTCATGATAACACATCAATATTATAAGCCATTTCTAAAATTTTTATCAAAATTCCTACATACCTGTATTGGTAGTGTTTAGGTCCGTTGCAAGCGTGTATCTCCCAAGTATCACGTTTTAATGTTGTTGTAATTGTTAAATATTCAATCGGCTGTAACTTAGCTGTTTATTGTCCAATTATTGGGAAGTTTTCGAACCATATACAATTACTTTTAGAAAACTTAAATTATAGATTTTCGAAAATTAAAGGGTCCCATCTTGATTTTATTGGCAAAAAAGCGAAATTTATAAAATGTACTTTTATTAACAAAGTTGATTGAATTTCGACTTCTAAGGTATTTGTTGCCCTAAGGAAGGAAAATTTGTCCAAGTACTGTTTTGAAAAGCCCTTATAAAGAACTTTCATTTGATATTCATATCGACTACCTTTGATGAAATTTTTTTTCAGCGGCCTCTCCCCTGTACTGTAATCATCGATTCATGGCCATTTTTTTCGAATCCTAGAATGGTTACAAAGCCGCCCTTTTGCTAGGAGCTCTCTCCTGCCTCCTCGACTTGTTTCATCTATGAGTATTAATTGTAGGTACTCATCTTCAGGCATTCATTAAAATGAATCAAGTGTTAAAAGCATGCGCCTTAAACATTGAAGTTGGAGCAAAATAACTCAAAATTATTCAATCTTCGCATTTAAAACAGCCACTATTTTGCTTGACAATAGCTAATACCACTAGCTGAGCCAATTCTCAAAGATATTCATGATACCTATCATTCCTGAAATTTTCATGCAAATCCTGGCAAAGCTGTACTGCCTACGTCGGTAAAAAGCGCATATTGTTCCCTTGCCATACTCGTATGTTTCCATACGAGTGGTAATACAGCTTATATTGTTCCATAGTAATACAGGAAAATTAAAATCGCTCTAACTTCGTTAAATATCTTATTAATAGTCATCTGTGTACTGAATTTTATTAAATTTAAGGGCACCGTTAAGATTTTATTTAAGAAAACATAAAATCGATAAATCATACTATAACTAACAAAGTTGAGTGAATTTCGACTTCTCATGTATTTGTTGTTGTTGTACTCATAAAGGCCTACATTCATGATTTTTTCAGATTTTTCGGGTCAAAGGTGTCCAATCGCGAGGGGGGGACACAAAATTTCCGTACATTTCCTCTTCCCCTGCACCCCTCAAAGCAAAATTTGTTATTTTAAGACCTGTTTTGTAAAGTTCTCATTAAGACCTTTCATTTGATACCCATATTGCTTACATGCGATGAAAAATTTTTTTCCAGGGGCAACTCCCCTATATGGAGAGACCCTCCCCCTTAAAGACCTTATAATTTTTTTTTCGTGGTGAAACTTTGAAGAGGGCGTCACTTCGCACCTGCTTACAAAATCTTATGTTTCTAGCTTATGTAGTTTGCGAGAAAAAGTGGTGTGACACACGGACGGACGGACGGACAGATGGAAAGACAGGACGCGATTTTAGTAGGGTATTGTCAAATGATTTTACAATACCCTTAAAAAGATTACCGCGCCCACAATTGTTTTTATTTTCTAAGAAGGAGAGGACACAAACAAAATTGAGGTGAGCCTCTGCCCCGACAAAGTAATGCATATGCAGGGAGCAAAAGATACAAATTTTAAAAGGGAAGTTAAATTTAAAATGCAAGATCGTAGCCAGGAAGTAGAAAAAGTTAGGAAAAACTATGATTATCGAGGATGGTACTTATTTTTAGGAATACAATCATTGTAAGCGAATATGGAGCGGATTAAAAATAATTCATTTATTGTCGTCCTGAATTTGTTTAGCTTCTGCGATCGAAAAATAACTGCAGGGCAAAGAGGCGAACTTAATTTTATTGTAATGAAAAACCCATAAAAGCAAAACTTTTATTCATTTTAGTATAAATAAATACAATACATATTTTTGATACAATGTTGCAGTGTCCAAAGTATATATACATATATATATATATATATATATATATATATATATATATATATATATATATATATATATATATATATATATATATATATATAAATTTAATCATGATTTTGTATCGTTTTTTTTAACAGTTAATTGCGGTGGTGGCGATTGAATGCGAGGAATGGTCTACTAATGGGCCAGCCAAACACCACCCTTCAGTTCTCTCAACGAACAAACTTGTTGTTTCCTCATACAATTCACGTGGCCAACCCATTGCAGCTTCCACAGTCGTACAATCGTTGAGACCTCCGACTCGTCAAAAATTTCATACAGCTCATGGTTGCACTGAATTTGCCATTAGTCCCCGTCAAATTGCTAGTGATACAATTATGACATTTAACCTGTAAAGATTATTTATCAATAGCATCAATATGTTTTTATTGCTGCACATTATAAATGATATACCTAAATAAACAGGGCCACACAGGGCCAACAAAGGATGGAAGTGTTGCCCAGGGATCTATCCTTGGCCTGGACCTGTGGAACGTGTCTTACGACGGGCTACTGAGACTGGAGATGTCAGATGAGTTGCACTTGATCGGCCATGCGGATGATGTTGTGGCTCTGGTCGCTGGACACACTGTTGAATAAGCGCAACTTAGGCTAGGTATGCTAAGCCGCCGAGTGACAGAGTCGATGACTGCTCGCGGGCTCAGTTTAGCACAGGAGGAAACCAAAGTGGTCATCTTGACAGAAAAGACAATCACTAGAGTAAGGTTGGAAACATACAAGTCGAATTGAAGCCAGCGCAACGGTGAAGTACCTGGGGCTTCTTAGCGACTTGAAGATGAGTGTCTTTGAGAAAATCAGGACAATTGCTGAAAAGGCTGCTTCGGGAGTATCGACCCATCAAGAAGACGCCTTTTGATGAGTGCTGTAGGCTCAGTGCTACTGTACGAAGCAGAAATATGGGCCGACGCTCTCAGTAAGGAGGTAAGCTGAAAACGCTTGGCACAGGTGGAGAGCAGAGGAGCACTGAGGACTGCATCTTCGTATCTGATTTGGCTGTGAGGGTTATTGCAGGCGTGATACCTGTTGCCCTCCTTGCTAGAGAGTACCTACATCGAAACGAGGACGTGAGGGAGATGGTTGACGATTGGCAGTAGTCTTGGTTGAATTGCACGAAGGGAAGATGGACTGCATGCCTCATCCCGGATGTTAGACCGTGGCTTGATCGAGGGCATGGTGAAACTGACTTCTATCTGACCCAGCTTTTGAGCGGGGATAGGTGTTGTCAGTCTTATCTGCACAAGATTGGTAAGTCATGGTCCTCCGATTGTTGGTTTTACCCAGAAGGGGAAGATGATGCCAGCCACAAATATTTTGCGAGCACAAAATGGGACAGGCTGCGAGGGGACCTCAACAGGGAGACGAGAGAGCTCACCCCGGATAATATAGTCGCGGTAATCTCGAATCGGTTAACAAATGGAACCTGTTGGCACATTATGTTCAGGTAGTCCTAAAGGATAAATTGGACTCACAGCAGCCGGGGGCGTTGGGGCTGGGGGATTGCTTGTCTGGGACTTCCTCTTCCCTTCCCTTCTCCCCTCATGTTAGAAACTTGGCCCGAAGTAATGTGTCAAACGGTTCCAAACTGGGTTTTCGAGAGGACAGTGAAGGTGTTAAGTGGGTAGTTCAGTCGCCTTCTTGCGAGCATGGGAGTCCCACACTCTGTGCGTATATGAAATTCACCTTCCAACTACAAAAAAACACCTTTACATCCGGGGAATGCTTTATGGGCTGGTGAATTATTGGTCCATATGTCCCTTAAAATGCTACTGGGAATAGGATTACAGTCAACGGTGACTGCTAGGAACCTATAATAATGACGCTTGTTCGGGAATTGGCTAGCTTTAATGGAATGGGCCTCTAGCTTCAACAGGACGGCACAACATGCCATGCAGCTCGTGCAACCATCGACTTATTGAAGGAAGCGTTTGATGAGTGCATAATTTCTCGTTTTGGACCTGTGAAATGGCCTGCAAGATCTTGTGATTTAACATCGCTGGACTATTTCTTTTGGGGATACGTCAAATCAGTCATCTACGCTGACAAACTCAAGACGCTTGACCATTTGGAAGACAACAATCACCGCGATATTGGTGAAATACGGCCCCAATTATCGGTTAGAGTAGTTGAAAATTGGACCTTTCATTTGGTCATCCTCCACGCTAGTTATGGGGCTCACATGGCCTAAATCACATTTAAATAAAAATAGCTGCAATCAAATTAAATTTCGTGGAAATCAAAACAATTTATCCCGATTTTGTTTCATATTAAGGTTCTATACCTCTTTAAAAAAAATCCTTTGGATGTAAATATTTTTCCCGGCTGAAACGGCACAAATTGAAATTTTTATCATTTTAGGCTACATTTTCTTTATGATGTGCCATGGCAGTAATTGATTACTGTATTCAATAATTGGATGAATGACGATTTCTTTTCACAATTTTAAGGGCTTCGCCATACAGAACGTGGACTGCCAAAGGGGCAACGGTCCACTGTACAATAGACCGTAGCGAGCAGTGTTTTCATATTAAAAAAAAAAATTACGCCAAAATGGCGACCATTTGACAGAAAATAAAGTAAAGTGTCGGATCTCTCTGGCGTTGATTCTGCCCGCTGTAGTCAACAGCGTTCTGTGTAGTGAAGCCTTTAGCTGATTTCTTATGAGCACTATCGAATAAAAATTGAGTTTAAAACATCGGTAAGGAATGCCAATATTATGCTGAAATTTTTCAAGTCGATTGGATATCTAATGTAACTAGTATTGTTTCCAAATAAGCTTTAAAATTTTATTTTTCTAATTTGTTATCCTTGACATTTGTTACGGGGTAACGTCAACGTGTGTGGATTTCACCCTATTTCACCACAGAGCTCGTGAAGTGAACAAGTTGAAGTGTAGTTGGAGTGAGGAAGCAATTGTTCGGGAAGTTGTGAGCGCTCATCGTTTAGGAGCTCATCCATTTCCGTTCGAAATCAGCTTTGATTAAATGTGAAGAACTAGAAGTGTAAGAGAAATGATAGAAGATATATTCGCCCAGGCTCGGCAAAATAGCTGTCGTCTGTGTTTGGCTCCGGATAATGAATGTGTTCCAATTTTGACGAGCTTGGCTGCTGATAACGAACCTCTTTCGTCAAAAATTCAAGCGTGCGTCAACGTGAAGGTTAATCAATCAGATCGTTTATCATTACAAATATGTCACTCATGTATCAGCTTTATAAACTCATGGCAAAGCTTCGAAAATTGATGCTTAGCCGCAAAAATGAAGCAGATGAATTAATTGGAAATAGCTGAAAAATCAATGCGTCAATAGGTTGCTTATATGCCATCACAACAGGAGCAAATTTAATCGTTTTAACCCTGGAATAAAACAACGCAAGACAAACCAATTCTAAATCGTCCACAAAATAAACCAGTAACTGGACGGCCTATGGCCATGCCGATCATTAACAAAGAAGAACCAATTGATGAAGAAGCTGATGCTGACTAAGAAGCTGCAATGAAATTGAATTTGGAACCAAAATAATCCTTAGTTGAAAATATTGTGCCCAACTTTGCATGGGAAGCGCCAATGAGAAAATGATGAAACAACAGATGTTCCAGCAACATGGTGTCGATTTTGTCATATGAACTTCTTATCTGCAACGAATGCTCGGCAACATGAACATAATATACATCGCGCATCAGACATGAGCACCATAGAACCACCCAAGTTTTGTACCAAGCCAACGATACCACGTCCATTGCTAAAATCTTTTCATTTGCTACGATCTAACACAAAGTCAACGCTTAAAGTGGTACCGACACCAGTCATACCGAAAATGATGGGAATTTATGAATACAACCGACCGGAAAAATATCGTCATCTTTTGACCGACTCGAAATTGCTTTTCATACGTAAGAACGAGGATTTCCTTAAACAATACCAAACATTAGCGTGCACATGTTGTCCGCAAATTTACCCATCTTATGAGACATTCATGGCTCCTATGCGATGAAAATTACTGAATTTGGTCAGGAATTCATGTTTTAAATGCTTGAAGCAAATTCAGTCAAAATTAACTTTCGTTGCTCATTTGAAGAAAAGGAGTTATATAAATATATATCAGCTTTCTGAGGCAGATGAACTGATAAACAAAATAAACTAAAAGCTTTCAGTGAATTGTCTCACTGACATTTCCCCAAACTAGTTTAGTAAGAGTGAAATTCTTGTGAGCAACCAAAAGCACCAATTCTCGTGGTGGGAAACTGCACAGCCCACCACACGTAGTGGAATTTATAAGGTCCTTGACCTACAAAAATGAGCCGTTGGTTGGAAAATTAATAAAAGGAGGACAGAAAGATGTCCCGCTCTTCTTTTGATCAGTGAAAATCATCCGATGAAGAGTGCCGGTTGGAAAACAAAGTCAGTGGATGTACGTGTCGAACGGAGGATCGAGATTGGAAGAAGTGTTGGTAGCTAAATTGGCCGCAGAGTCAGCAGAGCGGAGAACGGCATCTATAAATTGGCAGTAAATCAAGCAAAATCAAATTATTTGGGGATCCCCACATCAGCGGCAGCAGAATCGTCGGTGTACTCGTAAGTGTTAGCCAACCGTTTTCGTTTTTTTTATTATCATTTGATTGTATATTTTATTGAGAGTTTCACGTTAATATTTGAAGGTAAAATCAAATTGAATTGGATTTTCCGGATGTTTCCATTCCTTCTTTTGTCTCAGTTCTAGATGCTGTGAAAGTTCTGCTCGAGGGCAAGAAGATATTGTTTCCCCAAAAAGAAACTTTGCTGGTGTTGGTTTGAAGTCACGGGATTGCCAAGTGGCCGTTGTGGTCAAGTTACGCTTATGATTTTCAGGGTTCTTCGAGTGTTTCTTTCAGGTGTTGTAGTGAATTTCAATTTGGTAGAGTAGAATCTCAGTTCGGTAGAGTTCCACTCATTGTTCTCCGGGGAACCGTATCCTCGTTCAGCGGTTCTAATCGGGCTTCAAGGGTGAACGAGTGGCGCCTGCGCCGTCTCCGATGGAGCTATCCGGGGCCAAAAAGAACCTGACCCGGACAACCCTTTTAAAACGGTAATACATTGTACTGACTAGCATCTAACTGTCAAAAAACTCTTAATAAATACAAATGCTGGAATAGTCGTTACACTATTTTTAGTCGCTAGAATATTATTGTAACCCTCCTGAAATCTGGCATGAGCGAAACAGAAAAGATTGATATTGTGAAGCAAAGTGGTATAAAATAAACTTATTAATGTAAGAAAATGCAGTTGAATAATTCAATAACAGCTACAATATGGAAAAATCGTGAAACCATCACAATTAGTTTCGAGAACAGAAATTTGGATACGAAGAAATTAAAGAAGTCCAAGCATGATCAACTGGGTCAAGGTCTTCCCTGGCGTGTGGATCTCGATTATTTGGGCTTATATTCGACAAAAAACTAACCTTCCGAAGTCATATTGAGCATATAAGCTCCAAAGCGTTTAAGGCCGTGCTCTTGCTCTACCCCTTTTTCAGTCGTAATTCGCGTCACAGCACCAGGAACAAAGTTTTCATCGTCAAAATGGCAATCCAACCGATCATCCTATATGGCTCACCTACCTGGATCCAATATGCTAAATATCTAGTAACAAAGCTGTAGATCACGCAAAATAAATACCTGAATATGGTACTTAAAAAGCCTTTTTATTTTCCTTTTGACAAACTACACAACCTTGCAGACGTTGGTCTAATTTATAAACCTGGTGCATTGCGCCGTGATAAATTAATCACGAAAGCAATAGCCTCTCCCAATCCACTAACTCATGCCCTGGCGAATTGAAAACCAGCAGTTACTACCACCTATCTCTTTGGCCGTAATCTAGCCTCATAGATTTCAACTAGTTATAAGTAGATAGTCCTGAGTTATTTAAGCTAATAATAAGTTCAGTAGAGGTTTTTGCCGAAATTTTCCTCTAGCTAATAACAATATATAGAACAATTACCTATGTACCGCATACATTGTTATAAAGAAAAATTGTATATATAAAAAATGAAATCGAGTTTCGTGAACCATTTAAAACGGCCGCATTTTTGTAAAGCGCTTACTGATGTCACTCGTTCAATGAATTCTTAAGGGTTATCATGACCTATACCATCGGTAGGAAGCAAATATGATATTGTTCCATAGTCATCATTTGTTGCTGTTGTAATACAGGAAGACTCAAAAAATATAACTTCTGAAATTTTCGCAGCTGATTGGTATTATAAGTAGCCATTTAGACATAAAATTTAATTGAATTCAAGGGTATTCTCACGATAATATTCAAGAAAATATAAAACTGGTAAATCATACTGATACTAACAACGTTGAGAGGATTTTGGCTTCTGACGTATTTAGCGTTATTTACTCATAAATAAATGTTCCCATGATCTTTTTCATTTTTTTATATTTACAGATCTCCAGTCAAAAGGGGGAGGGGGGGATAATTTTCTTGAGTTCCTCCGCTTCCCCTGCCAACTTCATTATCGACATTGTAGTTTTAAGGACTAGTATCGGAAGATCTCATCAAAACCTTTTATTTAATATACCATTTGATTATCTTTGGTGACGCTCTTATATGGGGAGACCCCCTACAAAATCCTTTGAAATTTTTTACAACTAAACTTTCATTAATCAAAAGCATTTGAGCTGTTCACAAGATCTGATGCTTCTAGGCTCTCAAGTTCTTGAGAAAACTTACTCTGACGGACTGAAGGATAGACGGACGGACAGAAGGTATCGATTTTAATAGGGTGTTGCAAAAAATTTTTTTTGCAAGGCCTTGAATATATTTACGTACTTTTGCAAATTCATAATATTTTCAAGGAAACTTAATTTTTTTTTATTTCTTTTGCTCGTTAAAATCGATACAACAACATGAAAGGTTGCCATAGTAAATCCGGAGAAACAACTCACTCACGGCGATGCCAAAAATCAAAGGAAACGGGCGAAATTGAGGCGAAAAAAAAAAATTAATTGTCTATAAACATTCTAACAGCATACGAAAGTAAACATAACGATTAAAATCTAAATGCTATGCATTATATCTTATTACATAAAAAAACAATAAAAAAGGACGTCACCAGACCATACGCGCTGTTGCGACTCTTGAATGACTTATATACTGAGTTGTAGTCCATAAAGCATTTCCAAAGCTATCCTCCCTTTTATCAGATTCCATCAAATGGGCAAAAGGACATCTAACATTACACTCTTCCGGTTGGCTGGTGTTGTTACTACCATCCTTATCGTTGGTCATATCTTAAAAAACAGGACAGCAGTTACTAAAACATCTTCCGGCCATAAATATCAGCGCAAAATCAATCCCATAAAGATATCTATTATATTGCTTACTACCGGTCACCTCTCTCTGCCAGCATGCCATGTTCCTTTATTCTCTGAGTTATACAAGTATAAGAAATAATGCTGAGGAATTTCCTTTTGATTCGTGCCTCCATGCGAAGAGTACAAGCCAAGATGAACGCTATCATAAAAATAGACATAGAACTCTCCTTAACTCATCCTATATTGCCCTCGATGCATACGTTCAATTTCTGCACGACATTATATCCCCACATTATACAACTCTTTTATGGATTCCCATAACTTTTCATACGCACGTCATCCAACCATCAAAAAGGCGAAGGATCTAATCGCCTTTAAAGGAATAGATTGCCGGAGTCTGGAGCTTGTATGTGCCTCTGCATGAATGTCGATGAATGCCTTGGCATCCATGCACGGCATAAAAAGATGTTGAAGTATTCAACAAGAACTTATGGAGCAAGCACAAGGATCAACAAGGAATGCTTGCGAGAATGGGTTTCTACTTGCCAGTCTTTATACGCTTCTCTTGATTTGACTTGTAGGCAAACTGAGGTGAATAGAAAAAAAAAGTATGAAACTCAAAGAGACTAGAAAACATGAAAAGTGTTGCTCCCATGACGTTCAGTTCCACCACCATAAAAAATAATGACAGGACGTAATCAAAGCCTATGTACATCCTATAATGCAATGAGAGTGGAAGCTGGTACTCTAGTATTCCACTGGAATATTGCTGGCAATGCTTGTAACGGAAACAAATAACAATAAACTAAATGACTTTGCTTGTACCTTAAGGACATTCCTCTATTCGAATGGTTGCGACGATCGTTGAGATTCCCTGAATCAAAAAGGAAGAGATGAAAAGTTTCAACACTAAAGCGTCTAACGATAAATACCACGTAGTTATATAAGGAAAAGAAAGGAAGGAGAATATTGTAAGACAAAAACGGATACCAACAGCATAAGGACATGATTCAAGTGACATGAAGACATTTGATCCCTACCGTTGGGTATACGTGAACGGAAATAGTTGTCGGGGTGAGCAACACTTTTTCCCATTTTGTCAATGGTTCACTGGATATTTATTGGTAGATCTACAAAGTGGATTTTTTACACCCGAGAACTTATCACAGTCAGCAGTATTGGAGGAGTTAATGTATTCAAACGTTGATTGGACGTTTAAAGAAATGGTTATGGATCAACGAGAAGACTGATAGGGTACTATAAAAAAGATTTTCATTATTTTTTAGTAAGATTTACTGGAATGCTGGCTGGAAGCAGGGTATTGTATTCATTTTTAGAACTTTCATTTATGACTTTGACATGAGACGCGTCAGATACGAGTAAGTAATCCGAAGAACGTAAGCAATCTAAAAACTCATCTTTTTAGATGAAATATAAATATTTAAAGCTTTTCTCAGAAGAAATTGTAGAATTTGAAGGAGATATAAAATTTTGCATGTAAATTTTGATCCCATAATTGTTATTCATAACGAAAATTTGAAACAGATTTCTCCATTACTTCAAAACTGCCTCAAAGCTGTCAAGGGACTTGTTTCTATTTATATCCCCATCAATAATTTTCCCTTAAATTAAACGTGTCTGAGAGTTCCATGTACCCTCATCAGATTTCCTTAAATATTTTATTTTCACCAAATCTCATCACAATGCTTTCAGAACTATCACCTGGCAACACTATAGCGTGACATGGTGAGTTGATCGTAATCGTTCAATGCGGACGCCTCCTACTTACTAAATGAGATTCAATTAGCAATTTTAGTGCCGACTTTAATTTTATGATTTTCAGTATCATCTCCGACAATATTCAAAGGTGGGATATCACCCTGAAGTGCGCGACATTTAAATTAAAACATTAAAATCATAAAATGCAGGTAATGAAGCTTAAAGACCTGTCTAACAAACAGCTACATGCTAAGCTAAAGTCCTTAAATTGTTCGATGTCGGGCGCTAAAGCGAATTTAGTCGCGCGCCTGAGACATTTCCCCTGAGAGTAATACTAGACACAAGCGAAGTAGACGACAAATGTAAGGAAATGGAGGAAGAGGATTCTCCGCCGGAAGGGATATGTTTCAAGCATCCTTCGCCGTACAAACTCACAGTATCAATTCGACCAGCGCAACGGCTGCCCACATTGCCAACGAAAACAGCGTTTAATCGTTTTGGCAAACGCCGACCAACACATACGAACAGACGTCCCCACCAACGCCAACTAAAAGGATGACAGCAATACAAGCCGATATAAAGCCGATCATACCACCGCCAGCAACATGTCCCGCGATGCTGCCGTCAGCAACATTAAACATCTCAATGTTGTCGCCGAAAACGTTCAGCGTCTCATACGTACCGCAACCCCTCGTTGTCTTTCCGTCGGGTGCTGTTCCGACAACGCATCACAATACGGAAGAACAAACACTGATATTGCCCACAACGGGAATTAGTAGCCACTCACTCACCGTTCGTGAAGTTAGTGAGATGCTACCCGATTTCGACCCATACTCCGAGCTGTCGCTTACCTCGGCTCAATTTGTAAGTCAAATCAACATGCTGCGAGACACATTCGACTGGAACGACCAGATGTTGCTACTCACCGCACCGTCAAAGTTTAAGGGAGCAGCAAAATTATGGTTTGACAGCCATCCGCGGCCACAGGTTTCATGAGAAACACCAGCACTTGATTTGGAACAAAATTTCCCAAACGATCTAAACGAGAGTGCCATCCATGAGAAGCTGATAACAACGACCAGAAAATCGGGGGAATCGATCAGTCAGACAACGACTCGATATATTTGAACCAACATCGGTCATACCGCTAGCGTGTTTGGAGCCTACAACGACTGTAGACTTATTCAAAGCCATCCGCCATTTTTTTGCAAACCGCCCAAAGCAACTCTATGAACAACGTGAAGTTGTAAGTTTAGCAAACGGTGCCAGAGGCAACCCCATCCCGATCCCAAAAACAAGTGCCGACTCAAATAGTGTAAAGACAAATGACCAAAGACAGCCACGTACATGTTTCAATTGTTTTCTTCCAGGACACTTGTCAATAAATTGCTTGAAACCTCAACGTCACGAGAGGTGCAATTTATGTACGTGCGTAAGGCACCAATCGACACCATGTTTTAATAATAAACCCGGTCAAAGCATTTTTGAGATTTGTGAAGCCAAACGTTTAGAAGTGGCCAATCGAAAAAAAATAAAAGTAAACAATAAAGAAATGTAGCTTTGAACGATACCGACAGTAATTATACACTTGTTCGGAAAGTCTTCGCGGAAAGTTTTACGAATGTTTCGCTGCAGAAATGTAAAACATATTTGAAGGTGTTTGCGGGCAGTGAATATATGTGTATGAAAATTGTTCACGTGACAGTGACATTTAACAATGAATCAGTTAAGGCAACCATCTCGATTGTGGACAATGATCTTATTTGCGAGAATGTTCTCTTGGGCAGTGACATTTTATGCGGAAACAGTAAACGTTTGATAATAAAAGGTGGAGACTGCCGTATGGAAAAAATTGTGGACATAGACAAAGTGGAAGTCAGTGACTCTGTATCGGACATGGACAAAAATACATTAAAGTCAGTGTTAGCCGCCAAAAGCAAATATTTTGCGAAAGACTTATCGGAGTTGGAAAAGTGTTCATTAACGGAATCCCGGATAAATTTGACAGCAGATAAACCAGTCGACCTAAAACCTTATCGCGTTCCATTCGCGAAAAGATCGATTTTTAATAGTATTGTTGAAGATCTGCTCGAACATAAAATAATCCAATCGTCTTATTCTCCATACGCGTCACCAATAGTTTTGGTCAAAAAAAAAAAAATGGCGAGCATCGAATTTGTATTGACTACCACCAATTAAACGAAATTACCGTGAAACCATTTTTTCCAATGCCAGTAATCGAAGAGATATTTGCGTCCATTGCGGGAAATAAATACTTTTCGTGTTTGGATTTCCGTACCGGGTATCATGAGATAGAAGTAGATAAGTGGTCAAAACCATTTACCGCCTTTGTAACTAATGACTCCAAGATGGAGTTTAACCATATGCGTTTCGGTCTGGCAAATGTTCTAGGGGAATTTCAAAAAGTCATGAACGAAATCATAAAATTGGAGCGTTCTTTGAAGGTTATCGCATAACATATCTGAATGATGTGATCATCCCCGCAAAAACTATACCCGAAGCCATCGAAAAACTTCAAAAATTTCTTGATCTACACAGACAAGTTGAACTTACGCTACGGTTAGACAAATGCCGATTTTTGTAAAGCGAAGTGAATTTCTTAAGTCACCGAGTGAATGTAAATGGAGTCAAAGACCGAAGCATTAAGAATGTTCATGCGTCCATCGAATATCACAGAAACCTAAAGATTTTTGGGGTTAACCGGATTCTTTCCGAAGTTTGTGTAAAACTACGCGATCATTGCTCGTCCACTTACAAAGCTACTGAAAAAAGATACTCCATTCTATTGAAATCTGGAACATGAAGAAGCCTTTACGAAGCTCAAAAACATATTATGTGAAGAACCTGTCCTTGCACTTTATAACGTAGGTGCGAAACATCAAGTGCACACCAATGTCAGCAGCCATGGTTTTGCTGCGTGTTACTCCAATCCGAAAATGGTAGAAACTGAAAGCCCGTAATGTACTACAGTCGACATTGTACCGAAACCGAGAGCCTGTATCATAGTTAGGAGCAGGAAGTGCTTGCAGTCGTCGATGGGTTGGAGCTTTTCAAGATTTACCTCCTAGGAAAACACTTTGAACTGGTGACGGACTGCAGCGCTATCGCCAATCTTAAAAATTACCGCGAGATGAAACCTTTCCTGATGGTAGATGTGACTTCTCGAGTTCGATTTCAATATCGTTCATCGTTCCAGAGCTAAGATGGCGCACGTTCGACGCTCAGTCGAACTTCGGTAGGACCAGAGAAGATATGGAAACAGCCGATTTCATACTTACTGTCTCGATCGGTCAACAAGGTTGGCTTCTAATGATGCAACTTCAGGACAAAACTCTGAAAAACGTAATTGCCGTCCTAAAGGTAAGAGTATCGAATCAAGGGTCACCGTCTTTATTGTGTCGTCAACAAGGAAATATGTTTTGTCGTTCCAAAAGGAGTATGCCGGAAGCTTGTGCAGTCATGTCATGATGACGTGGGATATTTCGCATTGGAAAAACGATAAGCCGAATAAAAAAAAATTTCTGGTTTCCACGTATGCAAAAATATGTGAAGGAACACACAACATACCACAGCGTGCCTGGAATGCAATTACAATAAAGCCTGGGGCGGAAGGACCGAAGGATGCCTATATTTTGCCAAAATGGAGCTCATTCCATTCAAACGACTTCACTTGAATCATTTAGGAGTATTTCTGCGAAGCTGTTCTGGTAATTAGTACCTTTTGGTAATCTCCGACGCTTTAACCAAATACATCGTCATAAAAGCTGTTAAAAATACGAAAACCGTTCCAGTATTACGACACCAGGGCTCTGCGTTTACAGCAAAGTCATTTACTCGACATTGTACTGAAAACAAAGTTCACCATATCAAAAACCCCTTGAGCCAACGAGCAAGTAGTGCGAGCGCATCAATCGATACTCAATTATTTGCGCACTTGGATTGGAAACAATAACCGTTGGGACTTCAGTGAGTTATTGACACCCAGAAAAATGATACGACTGGGTATAGCCCAAAAGACATTATGCTCGATTTCCGGCTTAATGACATTTTCCCAAATTGTCTGTTATCTGGACTACAACAAAACGTTTGAGATTCGATCGATACAAATATGAGGAAAAGAAGAGACGCTGCTATGCCTTACATCTCAAGGGAACGCTTAAATTGAAAAGATGGTTTGATTATCAACACGCTGCCTCTACCGTTTACACTTTTGATGACTTTTTTCTATAGGAACAGGAGCCACCTGCAACGGGACATTCACGAAAATTAGAGCCGCAGTACAAAGGCTCATTTATTGTTCAAAAATGTGTTAACAACGGCCGATATTTAGTGGAGACATTGGTTGGATTGAAGAGCACCACTCGATGACATTTTAGTTCAGTGTTTACGTCATAGAAAGTGAAACCCTGGTGTAAATAGGCACCAAAGTTAAATGACATCAGCAACGCCTCAACCAGCGACTCAAGTGACAACAAAGATGAATACGGCGAAATCGAGGACGAGTGCAAAACAGGAGTGGCCGAGCTGTCACCTGGCAAAACTATAGCGTGAGATGCGAGCAACAAAATGCGAGAGATAGGGAGTTGATTGTAATCGTTCAGTGGAAACGCCTCGTACGTAATAAATAAGATTGAATAAGCAATTTCCGTGTTGACTTTAATTTTATTGTTTTTGGTACCGTCTCTGACAGAATATATTTACGATATGCAAATATAATATTATATGGATACGCTGAAAAGGGGAAAATATACCATCAGCTATCATACTAAGAGCGCAGATTTAGAGCAAGGAGGGATGAAAAAGATTGCAGGAGAAGACGCTCAGACTGAACTGCGATTTCTGTCAAAACTGAGCAACCGACCTATTAAAAACCAGGAAAGATTAATTTCAAAGCGAAGGAATCTGCCGAGTTACCTGCAAATACAAGAGTCCAAATTTGAGCCATTCCATGCCCCTAACGGGATTCGAGGCGATATGGTCAATATCACGCTCAACTATGTGATTATCAACTTATTTTTTCAATTAGTACTCGGAGGTTTTAATTGGGAGCTACTATGCAAGTAGAGTGTGTCCTAACCCACTACTTCGCACGGGCTACTAGCTGAAACTTTTTGTTAAATTCCAATGAAAATCCAGATAACAAGACAAATCAATTGTTTTTCATAAACTCCCAAATATCATAAATTTTACATTTCATGAAAAAATCGGAAAAATTCTCATGGCAAATTGAGACTTCGTATTAGAGGCATTACAAATCATTTTGAAATCTATTATATTATTTTTGAACAAAAGTGGTTCTTTCGCTTTATTTCAAACATCTCCTCCCCTGGACTCTGAACAGCCCAGCTGCAACTAGCTGTTAAGGATAACAATTGTTGTTTATTATTGTTCTGCTTCTGATGCTCTTTCGAGCGGTAGTAGCGCAATTTTTACGATTTGGTGCTGAAAGGTCTTTCCTTTGCATAAAATAGACACAACTCTAAGTCGTCTCTTTTAGGATGAACTGCTGTGATGCGAGCTAACGGCCAATTATATGGAGGTAAGTTGTCTTCACCATGCACAAATTTCTGATTTGCGGACAATGTTTTCGATGAGTTCATTTGGGTTGCTGCGGCAGCCATGCTAAATATTCGCCCTTCCACCGATTCCAAAACTTTACTGTTGTGCCAAAAGCTGAGAAAGTTGTCATCTATCTAGTCGGGAAATGTTGCTTTCCATGACGCCGTCTTTCGGAGGAGCAAGTAAGGTATCTCCAATTAGAAAATGGGGTGGAGTGAGAGCTGTTGTGTCAGTGAGTTCATCATTCAAAGTACACAATGGACGTAAATTTAAGCCTGCCTAAATTTATGCCAGTACTCAACCCTTCATATGTTGAAATTGCACTGTCGAGTATCTTTCTCAGGTGCTGCTTCATTGACCTCACACCCGCTTCCCACAGCCAACCAAAATGTGGACTGGCTGGCGGGTTAAAATGTCATGTAACTCCATTATTAGCATTTAACTTAGCGCTTTTGTGGACGATCCGGGATAGTTTGATACGGGCACCAACAAAGTTTGTTCCTTGATCGCTGTAAATATGCAAGCTGCTTGTAAAATGCTGCAAAGCAGCCAGGAAAGCTTGAGTTGTGAGTCTATTGACCAACTCCAGGTGTACTGCTTTCACAGCTAAACAAATAAAAATTGCAATATACTCGTATGCCCTGTATGCTTTTGATCTCTTCCCGTAGCCATCCTTAATAATGATAGGTCCAGCATAATAGACCCCTGTGTTTGTAAATGGGCGTGATTGAGTTACCCGGGGTGAGGGAAGATCAGCCATGAGTTGTGAAGTGGCCGTTGCTTTGGATTGAAAGTGCTCTAAGCATCTGTGAACAAATTGGCGTATTGCACGACTTCCATTTATAAGCCAAAAACGTCTTCTTAACGTAGCAAGCATGATCTGTATCTCCCCGTGAAGAGTAGCCTTGTGAAATTGATCGAGGATCAACTGAGTCAACTTGCCATCCTTTTGAAGTATGATCGGGTGTTTTTCATCGTTGAATAGGCTTGCGTGTGACAATCTGCCTCCAAGACGCAACAAACCGTCGTCGTTGATAAACGGATTCAGACTCTTCAAAGAACTGGTTTTTGGAAATCACCTTTCATTTCGAAGAGCGCAAATGTCTTCTTTGAACTCCGAGCGTTGAGATGTCCCTTGAAAGACGTTTGCTTTGCACAAAGCTATGACAAACGATAGCAGTAGACATTGATGCGCAGTAGACGGGTAAGTGTAGAGACATTATATAAAAGTTCGAATCCAGTTTCATTTGATTGGACATGATAGAGTATGGTCTTTCGGGCTTCGAGCTCAGTTGGTAGAATTTTTCGCATTGTCGGCCAACAAGACTTGTCTTTCTTTAGCCACGCTGGTCTTGGCTACCACAACGATAATTCTGCAAGTTATGTGGCTCCAACATATAAGATGCTGCATCTGCAGGATTTTTTTGTGACCGGACGTGATTCCACGTGGCGTTACCAACTGTTTTCAGAATCTGGGCTTCTGATTGGCAACAAAAACTGCCCATTTGATCAGATGCTCTTTGAGCCAAGCTAAGACGATTTGAGATCCATACACAAAAACAATCCTGAGAGTTTGACATTCAAAGCACTTAGAATTCTTTTTATGAGTTTGGCCAGTAGCATTGCTCCACATAACTCCAAACGAGAGATGCTAATGGCACGTATGAGCACCAATTTAGTTTTTGCAGCTGACAAGTTTGCATGAGTATTATCGTTGCACGAGTTTTGTACACGCAATAAGTTTGTTTCCGAGAAAAAACACACAGTCTATAATTAAGAACTTTATTCTCAAAATGAGACAGCTACAACCGTAATAATTAAAACAAGAAACTGGAGGTCCGCTCACGTACTTTGTCTCGGTGAAAACTTCAAATCCACTAGTCCCTTGTTGTGAGACGCGAAGGTTCTAGTTCAGCGTCGTCTCTCATCACACACACTGAGTCAAATTGGCTTCGTGTCACCCAGTGAATTTGGCTCCGTATTACAGATGGATGTCACCCGGGGCGTTGATACGATTTGTCGCTATGGGATAGGGTTACACAACATCCGCGGATCGTTCATCGTTCGAATCTTGAACATCCTGCCCGGCTGAGCCGCAACAGTTCAGGATGAAGTCCTTGTTTGTCTCAAATGGCCTGGAAAGTTTTTGCACAGGCCTTTGACTTTGGTGTTTGATGAGATGACCCCCGGCTGTTCACTGGCCACTATTGTATTCGGTGGTTGCAACTAGCACCAGGCTATCACTGCCTGGGTGGACACCGATGACGCGTCCAATACACCAGTGAGTAGGAGGTAGCAACTCGTTCTTGATGACTGGAGGCTCGGTTCTGGACATGCCCATTTACTTGTTGTTTGTAGAGCCGTTAGGTGGCCGTCTTTCCATCGTTACCAAAAATTGTTGAAAGGTTCTTCGAAGGAGTTGCAGGTGTTTGAGTCGATTCACGGGAGCTTCGGGAAGTGGACATTCTGGTCAGGCCGTCAGTGGGTGCCCAACCAGGAAATCACCTGGTGTTAGCGGCAAGTGGTTGTCTTCTGGATCATCACGTAGGGCGATGAGTGGCCGCGAATTCAGGCAGGCCTTAATATATACAAGCAGGGCATTGAGGGTGTGAAATTGCATAATCTTTTTGCCAATTATGCGCAGGAGATGCTTCTTCATAGACTGGACCGCTGCTTCCCACGGTCCACCATGGTGAGGTGCAGACGGTGGGTTGAATGTCAAAGGACACCAGCATTGGGGATGAGCTGCCTCACACAATCGCTGTTCCATTGACGTAGATCTTCTCGCATAATTCGGTCGGCACCAATAAACTAGATGCCGGTGTCGCTTTATAAATTGACGCAGTAGTCTCGCCTACTGACAAATCGGGTGAATACATCCAGGAAGGCCTACCGATAACTCTATGTGCACTGCCCGGGTACACATCCATAAAAAAATAGCAGCATACGTTTTGATACTTGTCTTCGCTCATTTACCTTCTAAGAAAATGGGCCGCAGTAATCGACCCTCGTGTTAGTAAACGGAGGCGCAACCATTAACCGTGATCGTGATATCACATGACGAGAGCTGTGGTGTGCAAAAGTCATTGAAGCGTACTGAGTCCCTCTACATGAGGGATGATCGAGGCTTGACGCGAAGGGCGTTCTTCTCCACTGTTGCCAACGCCAGTGATATCCAAATAGAGTTTTTCAAATTGCAAATGCTTGGGGGTCTTTTCCATCGAAGTAGATGAGCCTGCAGTCCAGCCGGTGTAAATCCACGACTGACACAATCGGCTGTGTTTGACCTCGGAAGGGATATAGCGCCAGCGACTAATATCCGCATGCTGTTTGATGTACGCAACTCGGTTAGAAACAAACTGTCTCATGGTTTCAGGCGGCTTCTTAAGCCAGCACAATATGATGCTTGAATCACTGTGTAAATTGTAATCAATGTCGGACAGTTATAGGGCTTCACGGAGGTTGATCAAAGTAGTAACTAAGAGATACATGGCTGACAACTCCAGTCTAGGGATAGTGACCGTCTCGTCCTTTTTCTCCTCATCGTCCTTTCGGATGGGAGTGACCTTTGTGCGTGCAGTGACAAAGGGGTGTCTGAGTGTGGGCCTCGTTGTCGACACTGCGTTTGTAAATGACAGCAGCGTATATTCTCTTACTAGCATCGCCGAGGCCGTTTAGGTTAGTCGTTGTGGATTTCTGCATACTGAACCACCGTGGTATGTGAATGTCACCAGGTTGCTTGATTTCATTGCGAAACGTCTGCCATTCATTTCGCTAAACAGGAGGCAATGGTATGTCCTAATCCTATCCCGCTTTCCAAAGGGATTGAGTGAGAAGTTTTGCTCGCACGATTACCGGTGCTAAGAGATCTGTCGGATAGTAGAGTTTGGATACGTCGCTCAGTATGATTCAATTAGTCGGTAGTTTGTCCGTATTCTTGATATCGACCTTGCAAAACAGCTCGTCCAATGTTCCAATATAAGCAGAGCACCGTTGTGGTATTGAAATTGCTAAGATTGATGTCATCTGAAGACGTCGTAGTCCTAGTAATCGCCTCAAGAGTCTCCAGGTCATTACAATTCCATTTGGGCCGTCTGAAATCGCCGTTGCTGAGTATCCTGTCAATATTGTTTTATAACGTTCTTGCATCATCTGGCATGTTAGCACTGTCCAAAAAAATCGTCTGCATCGAAGTTATTTAATATACTATCCTGATCAGCGGCTACCTGGCATCAGTTAAAGACAACCTCCGAATTGTCCATAGCACATTGTCAAAGTGCCCGTATAGCATTGTATGGACTGCTAGTCATACCATAAGTCACCGTCGTTAATTGATAGGTCAACAACGTATCCATTGGGGATTCTCGCCAAAGTATCCGCTGCCAACATCGGTGGTGTGGATCGATCTGGACGTGTCAAAACATCTTCTCGACATCTGTGATGAGAGCGATGTTGTTTCGTCGGAAACGGAGTAGTATTTGCAGGAGCGTATCTTGCGACCTCGGTCTAATCAGCTCCATTGTCGGTTTCGGCGGAGGCATTAAAAACCACACGGAATTTAATCGTAATGGCATAATACTCCCGCATGAACGCACAATATTTGTCCCGCGATTCGGAGTTTTTTGTCAGTTTGGGCTCAAGCTGATGAAACTGTCGTTAGGAGAGTTTCCCAGTCGTGGCGCATCGGGGTGGAATGGGCTCTGCGCCCTGTATCGACCTTCACTGTCTCTAGTAAAGGTGTCCAAAAATGTCTGTTTGCAAATGATACGATGTCAGTCTTTGAGGGTAGTTCCTCGACTTACCAAAATTTGCGAAATAAACAGTCGTTCTCCTCATTGTTGACACATTTGCAAGCATGAAATGTGTACTGCTTCATTGGACTTGTTCTGTTGGCTGACATTGGACTAAAGGCGACCCCTATTACGCAAGGTTCGCTCTT
Source organism: Odontomyia ornata (assembly GCA_963969285.1). Lineage (NCBI taxonomy): Eukaryota > Metazoa > Arthropoda > Insecta > Diptera > Stratiomyidae > Odontomyia > Odontomyia ornata. Next base: position 52,349,680 of record OZ017741.1, read on the forward strand.
ACCAGCTATGATGATCCTTTCCTCAAGTATCGTACCGCAAATGTCTGCAACAATGAGTAAATCAATACCACGAGGGATGTCAATGCCGGGTCAGCCAACTCTAAATTGAGTAAATGGCTCCAGTTGGTGGCATCTACCGTGGTTACCGGAGTGGTCGACATGAAAGTGCGCAAAATAAATACTTCAAATTGCAATTCAAATGTGTTGTCAAACGTCGATTGCATGATGAAGTCAGTTTGACCACAAGTACTAACGACTGTGGTTGAGTCAATGCCTTCGATGGTGATTTTACGGTGCAATTCACGGAGGTTTAAATATGTAGCAGACTGTTCTGTCAAAACGGTTACCTGAGACCTAGGGTCACATAATGCGCGGCTAAGTTGAGGCGTTCCTTAAGAAAATGACACGAAAGCACTCGCGAGCAGGACAATGGCGCTGTTTTGCACCATGAACGACAGCAGTGGATCAGTTAGTCATTGCCAATCGAAGTTTTGTGGGGCTCTTGACGTCGTAGCTGCGATTGTCGATCTGGCCACTTTTTACAGAACCTTATGACACCGCGTTGTCATTACGTACCACTAGATTTTGGTTGCCACCACTACGCAGAAACGAATTATGTCTTGTCCACAGACCATACACTCGTACGAATGACAATTCTGTACACTATGTCTGGCACCAAGACGATTATAGTAAAGCGCGAGTGATTTCGCAGGCACCGAGTCCTTTGATGTCACGACTGGCACAACTGGCACATCCCATCCTTCCATTAGTCACCGAGAATGCACGATCGCGTTAAGAAAGCCACAGAGGTCATGGGTGACGGGGCTGTCGTCGTCAAGTGCACGGCAGCGGCCCTCTTTGCACTCCGACTTGTTACATACGGCCTTGTCTGGCTGTCACTCATAGCACTCAGCATGTTGACGGCACGGCGTTCCAAGAAAAGCAGCAAATCTTCCAGCGATAGTATGTTGTTGGAATTGAGACTGATTCCCCTGTCGCCAGGCATGATACTGGGAAGCTTCAGCAGAAGAACTTGCTCTGGCAGAGCATCCCACTTGTCGACGGGATACTCCATCACGAAGAGTGCCCGCGGAAACTTACGGACATAGTCAACGATGTCCCGCAATATCCTCTGGGTGTCCGGTGGATTTTCCGGCAAATTGAGAATTTGTCGGATTTGAGTCTCCACGAGCAGACAAGGGTTGTCAAAGCGGCATTTGAGTTCGGCCCAGAACTCTTCGTACCTCCCCGTATACAGTCCGCCAATTGAAGGAACACTTTCCGCCTTTATGTCAACAGTTTGTCCAGTTTGTAAGTCAGAGATAAATCCGACCTCGAGTGGACCATCATTTCGAACATATCACGAAACATGAGCCAGTTTTGCTCCAACCGCATATCCACGACTTACGCTTTCACATATATCGTATCACATTCCAATTTCGCACTGGTGGATATCCGTCGTAATATTGTCCATATCTTTGAATATGGAGCCTCCAATTCTACCTGCAGCTGTCCATGTACCGGCAGTTCCTCTGTTTTGGCAGCAGTAACCAGTTCAAAATGATTCTCGCAGAATCGCAAATAGTGCTGCCCCAGTAGCTGTTGTTGATGCTCAATCTCCACAGAATCAGCATCGTACTGTTTGGAGGTCACAAGCGAGTTCATCTGTACCAGGAATGATTTCGCAGCTGTTCTCAGATTTAAAGCGGCCATTTTTGTCCAAGGCGCACTTTTACACACAATGAGTCACAACACTTCCCTCACAGGAGGCACCAAAATGTACGAGTTTTGTACACGTGATAAGTTTTTTTTCGAGAGAAAACACATAGTCAATAGTTCACAGCTTTATTTACAAAATGAAACGGCTACAACCATAATAATTCAAAAGAGATACTGGTGGTCCGCTCACACACGTTGTCTCGGTGAAAACTTCAAATCCACCAGTCCCTTGTTGTGAGACGCGAATGTTTCAGTTCGGTGTCGTCTCTCATCACACACACTGAGTCAAGTTGACTGCCGCATAACGATATGTCGTCATGGGATGCCGTTACACAACATCCATGGATCGTTTGAATCTCGAACAATCGTTGTCCTGGGATACGATATATATAACAGCAGCGTAAGCTTCTTGAGAAGTGTCACAAAATCCATGCAAGGTATAGCTGGCATTTAATTTCCATTGTGGTAGTTTTATTGTTTCAATTGCAGGAAGATGCGATAGAATTTCAGCCACAGCACCTAAATTTCCGTTGGTAGTGGTTGATCCTAGTCTGTTCCGTGCAACCATAGTTCTTGCATTAAAATTTCCGCTTCAGTAATTATAGGAGACGGTCAACTCAAAGGTTCATATAAGCGCGCTATCTCCGATAGCACACTCCGCTTCATATACTGTGTCAACCTTTCTCGTGGTTTCAAACAAAATACAAGCCCTAGAGTCTTGTGCCCTTGTTCTAGAGGTATCTTGCGTTATGCGTTCTACAAGATTGTCGAACATCTTTGATGTTCCATTTGCAAGTAGTTTGGTGTATTTTCACTCACCCATTCTCAGATTGCCTCGTAACCATGATGGCCTTCAGCTTGGGCCCTTCTCCCTTTCGTATTTAGTTTATAAAAGATTTGTTAACTGCCTTCTTCTCAGCACTCAGTAATTTTTCTTATTTATTTTCTCCTAGTTTTTGCAATTTTTATTACTTTTATCTGTGCTGTGCTCTTATTTAATTCATTTTGCTGTACTTTTATTTTATCTTTTTTGTTATTGGAAATTTTTTTTCTGTTAAATAGAAATAAATAAATTAGGTTTTACTTCAAGATCTTCTAGTGGAATGTTATGTGGCAAGCGAGGGTCATTTGCCACCCATTTGCGCAGATGGAAGCATTTTCAAACGTTCCACCAAAAATAAATTCAACACTATTTTTTTTTTTTGTCGTTGAGAGGTGAATGCCATTAACGCACGGAGTGTGGGACTCCCATGCTCGCAAGCTGCTGAACTACCCACTAAATGCCTCCCCTGTCAAATAGAAAACCCAGACTGGAACTGTTTGACACATAACTTTGCGTCAGCGCTTGTTTAGTTACGCAATGAGGCGCCTTCAAGCTGAGAGATCCGTCCTCAAGCGACAGGCGAGGAGGAATTGCCAAACAAGCGATCCTCCAGCTCCAATGCCCCTGGCTGTTGTGAGTCGCTTTTATCTTGTAGGACTGTCCGAACATAATGTGCCATATGTTTCCATTTGTCCTCTGATAACTTTTTGCTAGTTTCAACTCAATAAACTTCCCCTTCACGTTTGGCCTTTTGTTGTAGACTGGTTTACCCATTTTTACTCTGCAAATGAGAAGTGTGCTATCAAAATAAAAATCTAAGTAATGGCTGCAAACATAGGTGTCTGATTTTCCCCAAATGTATTGAAATCAGAATAACAAGTGTGTTTGATGTATTATTATGATATACTTTATATGTATTTTGAAAGCAAGGCAAACTTTTCAAACTCTGGTAAAATAGCACATAAAGAATTTAATTTTCAGAAAAATGTACCAAAGCATACACGCAACACAATTTTTCATACTTTAGAGTAGAAAACACATCAGGTATAGTTAGCTTAAACGTGTTATATTGTAAACGAAGTTAGATTTCAATGATGTCCTGACTGAAATAACACTTAGGTTTAAAGTCGATAAAAAATAGAAAACAAAATATGAAGCAATTCTACAAATACAACTAACTTAATTTTAAATTTAAATTTTTCAACTGTATAGTCAGTTATTAATTGCATATTTAGTTGTATATATTCTGCTTCGTAGTACTACAGCTCCTCTCAAGTCTTCGTTTCCAACAAAAAGGGTCTCCAACTCTCTTGGTTCATTTACCACCTCTACCAATTTTAAAGTCCGAGCAGCGATAAACTGTCTTCGTCGACCGAGTCAGACTAGCATTTCCTTGGTTTTCCCACTGGTCTCCACCATTCAATTCTCCCAAAGAATAGCTTTTAGGGTACCCATTGCTCACTCATACGATTCACGTGGCCAGCTTATTGCAGCTTCTACAGTTTTAACGGTCATTGAGACGTTCGGTTCGTTAAATTTCATGCAGATTATGGTTTTATCGAGTTCATCATTAGTCTACGTCTAGCCTAGCTCCAGTTATTTGCATCAGGACATGTCTATCAAAGGCATTCAATATGTTTTCAGATGCTTGTATACTTAGAGCTTTGTTTTCCTGTGTATGCAGCTGGTCTCCAAGATTGTCAAAACTGAATAAAATATTTTATTTGCAAGCTGTATTCTTTGGCGTATTTTATCTCTTCTGTTACTGGTTCTCGTTATTTTGGAATCTAAATATACAAACAAGCAAATCGTTAATCTTAACAAATCTTTCTTTTTCAGTAAACCCGTTCTTTTTAAGGGGGAAACGACGTCGAAGGTGAGTATGCTGCCGAGGGTGTAGCACTTAAAGAATCCACGAACGGTCGATTTCATGTTGCGGCTCGGTCTACGGTGTCGTAGTTTGGCTTTGCGTTTTAAATTAGAGCAGATTGATTCGGTTTTGGATTCGAATAGTTTATTTCGGGCACCACGTCGGTGAATATTCGGGGATGGGTGATTTTCATTTAGTTTGTCTTTACTGAATGTCTCTCTTTTAGACTGGGGCATTTGAATCGGTGGCTGAACATTTGTATTTTGGACTTAGTCTGCTCGTGAAAGACTTGCGGCCGAAATTCATCTCCAAACTAGCTAGCCTGCCAACAGCCACCTTGGAGTAGACTAAGGGTGTCCAAACTTGTTGAACTGATGGGTACAGTCCGTTGACATATGTCCAGACTTCATGTCTATAAACGATGAGAGGTTTGGTTTAGATTTCCTTCGGGAAATCTTGAACGAACGAGAACATTATAACATATGCCTTCGAAAATGCTGCTAAGAATAACGTTACATTTAATAGTAACCACTATAGAGCTATGACGAATGACCTTCTCAACTCGAAATCGACTCGCCATAATACAAGGCACCTCTGGTTTCCACAAGATGGCACAAGATGCCATACAGCTCGTGCAACAATATACTTATTGAAAGAAGCGTTTAATGAGCGCATAGTTTTTTGTTTTGGATTTGTGAACTGGCCTGCAAAGACTTTTGATTCAGCACCACTGGACTATTTCTTGTGGGGATATGCCAAATGATATGTGTACGCCGACAAACCCAAGACGCTAGGTCAATTGAAAGGCAGCATCTGCCAATTTATCGGCGAGATATGGCCCCAATTATTGGCTGGAGTGGTCGAAAATCGGACCTATGTTTGGACTTCCTTCGTGCTAACCGTGGCGCTCAGATGCCCGCAATTATATTCAAATTAAAATGCCAAAGAATTATCTAACCAATAAAATCAAGCTCAAGGCAATCAAAACAATTTGTTCGTATTTTATTTCATTTTAATGTTCTATATCTCAAAAAACCACCCTTTACGTTCATAGCATGGGCTGCAAATTGGTAAGTGGGCAGAGAAGGTAAGCTAGATGAAAATTATTTTAATTACTAGACTGTAGCGATATGTGAAGGTTGTAAATAATCAGTAGCATTACTTTCATTAGATACTGATCGATCCTGTTCAAATTTAAAATATATTGCACAGTATATTTGAAGTTCTTGCAGTTTCTGTATATTTTGTAGTTCCAAGCAAAGGGGCGTTCAAGTATTATGTAACGCAGTTTGGGGGGAGGGGGGTCTTGTAAAACGTTACTATGCGTTACAGAGGCGGGAGGGGGTCTTTCTTACAACACGTTACGTAACTTGGTTTTATTTTTAAATAAAAAATTAGGGAATAAAAACTCCCAAATTGGCATTCAGGTTTTACGGGGGATCCCTTGATTGTGTAGTCTGGTCGTCATCACGGGGAATCCCTAGATTGTGTTTTACGGCATTTAATGTTGTTTTCGTTGTCAGTATTCGTCAGTGTTTATGCAGAAGCACATTGCTGTAGTCGGTGTTATTAGATTGTGTTGTACGGCATTTAATGTTGTTTGCGTTGTCAGTATTCGTCAGTGTTTATGCAGAAGCAGATTGCTGTAGTTGGTGTTATTAAAGTTCATAGTGTTCATACTGCAATGAGTCAGTTCATAGTGTTCATACTGTAATGACTTCAAAAGAGGGAGATTTGTATCATCAGCTGTTCTTGGCCTATAAAGGCTCTCATGCTGACTTGCCAGCGCAACTGTGTCAAAAAAATGCCGACGCAATTTGTAAAACGTCTAAGGAAAAACTAAAAAATAAAGAAAAGTTTAAAGAACATATAAATGATGTTATACGAGATTTGAAGGTGAAGGCCACGAAGAAGAAAGCAACAATGCTTAGTTATTTTACACAGGTAAGTTTACTTCTTAAATGTAATAATGACATAAGCATTATAATATGTAATCCCAACCTTGATTTTTCATTAAAGAACTGGTCATAAGTATTATATATTTCTAGCTACCTATGAAAACATCAAGCACGCCAGCAACACTAAGGCCCAATGCTCCCTCGACTTCACGTGCTCTTCAACAAAAACAGGTGCATCTGCTTGTATATGTTGTATATTATGTTCTTTTTTATCGCATGTGTCAATAACACCTATTCTTAATTTATTTTCCTTTGGTCTATACGACTCGGATGTTGTAGCTTCATCCACGTGTTCATCTTTTAGGGAATCGATTGTCGCAGTCGCTGGACAAGTAAGCACTGCTGTCAAACGAAAGATGAGCGATACCCACGATGAGCAAAGTCAGAATTCTGATGAGGAAACTGTGGAGACACTGTCTACGGAACCACACACGACTTTGATTGATTTAGGCATCACTAAAAATGTTCCAAGCAAACCGGCTCAAGAAACTCTTATGAAGAAAATTGGTCTACTGCAACAGAGAATAAATGTTCTTACTGAAGCAAGGGACACTGGTATAGCCAAAGATGATGTTCACGACGAAATAAAAAAGGTACGCAAAGAGTTGAAATAAGAAGAGAAATGATTAAAGGAAAAAAGGGACTCTGCTAAGCGTGCAAAAAAATTCCGAGCCAAAGAAAAACTGGAGAAAACTGAACGTCAGAGAAACACTCCTGCTGCAACACAACTTCGAACTGGCCCTGGACAGCCCCCTTTAGTTGACTTGCAACCTGCTCTCCTAGAGACCATAGTTAATATTGCCATTCATGGCAGCACTGCTGATGAACGCCACCAATCTGAGATGATTGGTAGTTGTCTCACTCTGTCTGACCTGCATGAGAGGCTGTTGTTAATGGGATTCCAAATTTCTCGAAGCGGCACATATCTTTATTTACTCCCACGCGTTCCTAACACTCAAGAGGGAAGAAGGCACGTACGTACCGTACCCGTAAAGTTAGCAAGACCACAGACCGAGATGCATAAAAAGCACGAGAACGGGGAATTTTGCACTGCTACAATCAGGTCATTAGCATCTCTTGTGTCGCTTCTGGGACCGCAGCAAGTATTGTTCTCTCACAAGACGATAAGGCACGTGCACCAATAGGTTTACCAGCACCGAAAAGTCAGAGCCCTCTTTTAATGCATATGGAATACAGAATACTTTTACCTGATCATGACTGGGTCGTGGCAGAGCGGCACAAACTTATTCATTCTGTATACGCCGGCGTCAACGTGGAACCTAACAGTTTTGGTAAGGAAGAAGCTGTTGGGTACAGCGGGCCGACACACATATCCATAAGGAGCGGGAAACACATATCCTCCACAGCGAACACCCATGCTTATGATTTCGAATCACTTTTATCAATACCGTCATTCTAACCCTTCATGATGACAGAATCGAACACCGTGAAGCCAGTGATCATCATCTTTATAGATGGTGGGCCGGACGAAAACCCGCGTTATTGCAAAGTCAAGAACTTTGCGATTGAACACTTTAAAAAATACAACCTGGACGCCCTGTTTATAGCGACTAATGCTCCTGGGCGGAGCGTATATAACCGAGTTGAGCGTCGGATGGCTCCCCTCAGCAAACGACTGGCAGGCGTCATTCTGCCTCATGAACATTTTGGTTCTCATCTCGACGGCAAAGGAATGACTACGGATGATGATTTGGAAAAACGCAATTTTCAGCACGCTGGAGAAACACTTGCAGAATTGTGGAGAGAAATGAAAATTGATAATTACGACGTTTTGGCGGAGTATAGACAGCCCGAAGATAGCATGCAGGATCCAACAGAACCAAATCTGGCGTAGTAATCACAATATTTCTCACAGGTTATAAAATGCGCGGATGAATACTGCTGTTCATCACCAAGAAGTGCATTGAAATCTGTGTTTGCGGATACTTTCATGCCGCCACCTTGCCCAATACCCAGTTTGCTAGACAAAGGAACATCCAAGTTTTCGCCACTTCTTGTGAGGTTGTCCGTTGATCTGTCATCTCCTCTAGAAGGGTTCAAGCAGATGCCTTACGATTCCTTTTGTGCATCTGTACAATCCGACCTAAAGAAAAAAGTATGTCCAACCTGTGGGATCTATTTCACATCTCACAAAAGTGTTCAAATGCACTGTCGTCACGTGCATGGCAAGACTGTCCCAGACCATTGTGAAACTAGAGTACGGCTACAGCGCCTTGCTGCCAGAAGGGCAAATGAGCTTCTCTGCATTGTGCGTCGTTATGAAACATCTGAGGATGCTGACTGGGTCGACGAAGACGAAGTTGATGCAAGTGGCTTAACAATTCCAGAACCGTCTTCGTCTGCACTCCAGGTGCCAGTGATGAAAGAATCTGAGTGCTAGACAAAGGAACATCCAAGTTTTCGCCACTTCTTGTGAGGTTGTCCGTTGATCTGTCACGTTACGGTGCGTTACAAGGGGAGGAGGGGGGGGTTTCAAAAATCTTCAAAAATTGCGTTACGTAATACTTGAACGCTCCCAAAGCAGCTGGGGCTCATCAAGAAAGTTGCTTGAACAAAATTCACATTCTGAGATGTTTGGAAATACGTATTGAATTTCGACGGTAAACGAGAGAGTTTTCGTCAAAATTCAGATTGCAGTAGAACCGGCTAAGCAGTTTCAAGTGATAACTGCTCGGAACTTGCTGGCAGACAAGCGAAAGTGACTCTATCTTAGTAGACAATTCGGTTCAGACTGGAGTGAATTGTGGCGTGCCACAAATCCTTCAAAAATGCGATCTTGAGGTAATTTTTTTTTCAATCTAGCTGAGTGTCAAATAGTATGAAAAGTTACATGTGAAAATAAAAACAATTTTGGCCTCTATTCACCCAAATTTCTTAGTTTACGGTTCCTCAAAACTCCTTAATTTGCTTCGCCCTACCCTGTATTCGCACTTAAATAACTGTCTTTTTATCTTTGCTTAAAGAAATAGTGAGAAATCAACTCTCTGTTAAATATTTAAGATATTCTTTTCAAATTCTCGAAAATGGCAACCATAATACCTTTCATCATAAATTATGTTTTTCCTTTCTACGATAAACCTCTTTTTATAACCTACACTGGCAAATAAATGATCATCCCTTCTACTTTCATATTTTCCCATTTAATTTTCAATCTATCAAATGAAGGAAATACACCTGCTTCAAATCAATTATTCACTATTCTAACATAATCTCGAATTCATTGAACCTCCCATTCTCACTTGTGAGTGCTGGCAAGATTTACTCCATTTGAAAAGCTAAAACTTAATCCTTTTTCCTTACATAATTCACAAACGTACACTTCAGCTTTGCCAGCTTGCAGGCAAATGGTCGCGGTACGGCTGATGGTGAAATGGTTCTTCAAATATTCCTGAGCTATGTAACAATGTTGAAACTATTATGAGCCTTTGTCTGTCTGTCTGACTCGTTCACTAACATCCATTCTTCCTACTATCATATCACATATGAATGGTGTGCAGTGCTAAAGGATAACAATATGCTGCCATGCAACACTAGGAGCCAACTCCACAAAAAAGTGTGCCAAAAACATTTCAACGGGTTGGGAGTAGCCAGAATTCATTGAATTCGGTCATAAAATATCAGAACTGATACGATTCTGAAACAGTAGAACTCAACTGGCGAGCGTCTGCTGCCTCACCATCACCATCCGCTTTTGGATAAGGCTCTACTTTTTTACTGGGTCGACCTCGAAATCAATACGTACCAGCATAGTTGTTGGAAAGAGGAGGTCCGTTGGGTACTATCTTTTATATCGTTCCCAAAGGAACATTTTATGTAGGCCGCCTCTCGCGCGCTATATTCCTCCAACTGGGACTCGACCTCTGTCGGAGCAAATATTTAACTGCCGTTGATGGAGTTGGTGTTAACAAATGGGGGTAGTAAAATGGGACAATAGGTTTTGGTGGGATGAAAAATCCGAGGAAAACGCATATAGTCTAGAGAAAATCAGATATAAATTTGGTAATTTTATTGCTGCAGCTATCATAAATTTCAATATTTTGCAACAAGTTTACAGTGCAATGAATAAGGATATGTTATGATAGGGACAATGGCTGAGTGTTCCGAAGATGTAAAGTTGGGCGGATGTGGGACTCTTTGAAAGTGTTTTTTATCTGTTTGCCTTTTTTCTGGTCAGTTGAGTTACAGTTTGCATTTCGGGGTTTGATTTTATGGTAATGTTAGTGAAGTACATTTGTCTTTATATGTTCCTTTTAAAATTTTATCCTGGATGCAAATGGAATGTAAATGCAGTTTCAATTTACCAATCTTTCTGTTCCTTTGAAGTATTAAATCCAGTCATACAATTTAGAATCGATAGTGATTCATGTTTTATTGTGAATAGTTTAGTGCTCCATTTTATGTTTAACGGTTGTATACTCTTGATATATATGTACCTCTATTCTGGTACAATTGCATCCCAAAGAATTTCTATGAAACACATATGGCTCTTCCAGATACTGAATTTCCTGTCAATTTATCTACCACAATTAACGACCATACTCAATTTTAAATAGTCCAAACTCGGGTGAAATCAAATTTGTCCTGGTCGAGTTTGGTCTTTACATTGGGTTTCTATGCTGGCTCACCCAATGGCTGTCTGGTTGGTTGCACTTACCCTCAAAACGCATTCGTTATATATTACATCCCATCTATGCCAAATATGCTTCCTCGAAAAGTAACGTCTGCAATGACTGAGGGCCGCCATATGGTCATTTGGTAAACGTTGAATACCACAACCTTTACTCCTCCAAATTGGAAAAGGTCACAGCACTGCGTTCAGGGTGCACTGGAGGATTCCATAACGTCACAAATTCAATGTGACGAGTGAGGTCGCGGATTTTAGAATGAAGGTTGGTGCAGTTAAATCTGTGGCAGAGGTATAGACATTCTGTTACAGAAATGCAATTCCATCACTTACATTTGTAATTAATTCACTAAGCCAAACGGATCTGGTTGAAATTTGTTGACAAATCGCTTAATCAGAATTGAAATGTGTGAGGAATTGATTAGTTTGGGGTAGAGGAGATGAATCTGCGGAATGTAATCCAAAAAGGATTTCAATGCTACCATTTGAATTGGTAACATCCTGCTGTCGAATCGATACAAGTCAATCCTATTTACAAATCTATTCAGAATTGCTATTTCCGTTCCAACAGGATTTCATTTAGAATGCATCACCTTCCTTATATGGTAACATTAATTCTTCTATGTTTCTAGACCTGTACTAGATGGATGGTGATGTGAAATATATTCATACCGCTACTGACATAACATCACTAAAAGCTAGACAAGCTAGCAGCTCCTCGTTTAAATTCCTCAAAAATTTTCTATTAAGTCTTTTTGATATCATATTTCAAATTTCAATGAACAAAGCATGAAAGACAATAGACGAAATTTTCAATGTTTTACAAACGCATGGTGGGAAAACTATGTGTAGCCACAGGACTCCAACATTGTTGTCTACTGATTGAAAATTTCTCACATTTGAGTGTAAAAGGATGCTTTATCTCTTGTGTTTGCTGGTTAAGTTGAGTTCGGTATGGTTGGATGACGACTGACAGAAACTTGCTTGGTACAGTGGAATGGCTTGGTCCTGTAACAGAGAGAATAGATCTACAACTGAACATTTTATTTGCATGAAAAGACTCCAATGCAGAATTGAATTGCATTGCAATCTGATAACAGAAATTTCGTACAAATTTGGTTCGGGTCGGTTGAGTGCAGCAAAACCAGTTAAATGGTCGAGATTCAGGGAAATGCATTTTGTTGGAAGAAAATACATATTTATTTGACCGCAATATTTTAGTTTCTGCAGCTCCTGTACTTTATGAAAAATATATGAAAGGAAAAATTGAGTTTTTTTGCCCTTTGCTAAAATCATATAATATAAGTTCAAGAGTATTAAAAAGGAAAGTCTAAAGCTGAATACACATTGTTCTGACGTGACGTGTCCCCAACGTACGTCAGGCTCTGTGGGAACATGTTCGACATGTAGCAGTATTTGAATTGGTCTGACGCGTAGCGTATATGACTCTACGTGACGTACTCTGACAGTTGATTTTCAATTACAAAAACCCCATTGGCACCACCAACCGGCTAGGCAAATTTCTCGTAAGCAGCCTTTTTCTAAAGTAAAAAATATTTACATTGGCCACCACTTTGAAAGAAAACACTGTAAATATTCTGTTGGATAAATATTACCGATTTAAGCCATTTTTGAAATCATCATGAAAAAATATTCAACGTTTAGCTGCTACTGTAACAGCGAATTGCGCTTACTTTCTGATTTTTAAGGGCCCGCCGTTTTGAATTTATGCATTTGGTTTTGGATTATTTTAAAATGTATCTGTCTTCAAGTTTCATGAATTACTATAGCAAATCTTCCATATGTTTTACTCAGGGCAAAACATTATATTTTTGGTGAAAATGGCAGTTTGAAATTTTTGACTTTTTCTTTATTTTTTCGCAAAATATAAGCACTTAATCTGTTGATCCATAATCTCAAATCTTATCAAAATCCGCTGCATAAGTGGTTGTCAGAGTGCCAGATATACCTTCAAAATTGCGTTTTTGAACTGCCGCCATTATTAAAATTGCATAAAATTGTCAGATATGATAATTTCCTACTTTAATATCA